>SWBL01000076.1:0-166220 GCA_024195585.1 Aureobasidium sp. EXF-3400
GCTCGTCGCCAAGCCCGGTGAGGTCAAGCAGGTCAAGGTCCTCGGTGTCATGGCTCTGCTCGACGAGGGCGAGACTGACTGGAAGATCATCGTCATTGATGTCAACGACCCTCTCGCCCCCAAGCTCAACGACATTGAGGATGTCGAGAGACACCTTCCTGGTCTTCTCCGTGCCACCAACGAGTGGTTCCGCATCTACAAGATCCCCGATGGCAAGCCTGAGAACCAGTTCGCCTTCAGCGGCGAGTGCAAGAACAAGAAGTACGCCATGGACGTTGTCAGAGAGTGCGCCGAGGCCTGGGAGAAGCTCATCACTGGCAAGACCAACAAGGGTGACATTAACCTGTAAGTTTGGTGCCCAGAAGAGATACTACTCAACAACAGCTAACAAACTCTTTAGCACCAACACCACTGTCTCGCACTCCAACGACCGCGCCGAGTCCAGCAAGCTCGACATCCCTCAGGGCGACAACAAGGCTCCTGCTCCTATTGACCCCAGCATTGACAAGTGGTTCTTCATCTCCGGTGCTGCCGTTTAAATGATGCAAGGCCACAAGATGGTTTAGATATACACATCTACAAGCAACGAAAAAGGAATTGCACATATTTTGTTTCTCTTGGATATTCAGTCCAAGAAGGTCTTTTCAGATGGCGTGATATACACATGATTGGACATTGCCAAAGATGCAATGTCGAATGAAATTGTCGAGCAACAGCATATAGCCGTGATAACCGTAACGCCTCGCTCCTCCCAATGCAAAGTGAAAATGAAAGTGAGAATGAACAAGATGAAGTAGATCAACCGGCCAGCTCTTCCTTTCTGCCGAGCATACGCGAGTGTCTGTCAACCTCAGTCATGATGTCCTTGATCTTCAACGTATCCAAGTCGAGATTCATCTCTTTGCCGTCCTCTGTGGTTTCGTGTAAGCGTCTAGGATATGAGCAAGGGGTATGAGAAAGCGTTACTGAATTTGAGAGCCAAGAGAGCGGGCTTGTTGGCATCGGCTTTGGATAGTTGCTTGATATCGATCTTCATGGTGGAGCGGGCATTGGGCGGAAGAAGGGCGAGGAAGTTGCGAGCCGTTTTGCCAGACTTGGGGTTGAAGGGAGAGAAAGCGGTCGAGACCGATGTCAGGAAGCGAGTGATCATTTTGGCGGTATGCGCAATGCGACAGTATGGGTGTTTGCGGGGCCTGAGCGATAGTTGATCTCGTCGCAACAAAAAAGCCGGAACGATATGAGAGGCAGGTCGGGATGGCGGCAGAAGCCGTGCAAGCAAGCAAACAGGCGGCGTGCGTGGGGTCGTGGCATGTTTGGCCAGCCGCTCGTAGCTTATAGCTCATCCTCGTCCACTTGAGCGTCGAGCCATGACGAACCAGAGCGTCCTCGACACCTTGTCGCAACTGTCGGACAACATCAAAATCACTTTCCAACTCATCGGCCGCCTCTCCAAACTCTCCTTCCAACCAGGATCCACCCCGCTACAAGGAGACGGTGACGTCCGTATCGAGCTTGCCCACGACATCCGTGACGCCCTCAAACAGCACGACGACACGCTCGACACGCTTCGTCAGGAAATAGAAGACGTTGTGGAATTTGGCACATACTCTCAGCGTCGCCGTGACAGTCTCAAAGACAGAGAAAGAGCTCGTATTGCTGCCCAGCTAGCCCGCCTGGACGAGGACCTGAAGCAGTATGTTCACCTTTGGACTCCCTCTTCTATCGACTCTGTACTCATCAACTGTCTAGCGCTCGAAGCCAGTTCCGTGCCGCCCAGCTGTCGTCAAAACGTGCCTCAGAAACTGCTAAGCAGAAGGAACGCGAGATCCTCTTCGCTTCTTTACAACAACCTTTTGAGCCCGACTCAACCTCGTCCACTCCTGATCCTTTCGCTTCTCGCCGCCCTCAACCCAAGCAACTCACCCAGGACGAGTTACTCATCAACGCTTCGACCGACGTGACTTCTGCTCTTCGACGTACACATAATCTGCTCACTTCGGAGCTTTCTCGTTCGCGCTTTGCACAAGAGACTCTCGACCAGTCCACAGCAGCCCTCGCTGATCTAGGTGAGCGTTACACCGATCTTGATTCTCTTCTCAACAACAGTAAAAACCTCCTTGGAACCCTTGTGAGAAGTCAAAAAAGTGACACTTGGTATCTTGAAACTGCCTTTTACATCCTCGTCACTACCATTTGTTGGCTGGTCTTCAGAAGACTAATCTACGGTCCCGCTTGGTGGTTCGTCTGGCTACCTTTCAAGTTCTTCCTGCTCAAGCCAGTCTATCTTCTCTTCGCCGTTTTCGGCATTACCGGTGGGTCTTCAACTACTGCCGCAGTCTCCTCTGTGTCGTCAAGTGTTTCCACACCACCAACCGTACGTATTCAACCCAGCGCCTCAGGTGATCGACCTACGTTCCGCAGAGGTATGGATCAACGCCCAGCAAACGTCGTGCCAGTTGGAGGCGGTGGTGCGAAGGCTGGCTATGATGGCCGGCCTAGGGATCCAAGTCCCGATGGCAGCATGTCGCAAAAAATTGGTCAGATGGCAGAAGCCAGTCGTGAGCAGGCAGTGCCTCAGAAAGAGGAGCCACAACAGCCGAACCAACCTCAGAGAAGAGGAGATGGAACAATCCTACAAGAAAGAGGCGATATCCCTCGCAATCCCAAGAAGAAAATGTGGGAAGAAGACGTCGAAGCAGCCAAACATCAGATGAGGAAAAGAGATGAGCTCTAGAATCCTTTGATATGAAGCACTTAGCTTGCAAAATCCATGATTTATTTCTACGAACATCGAAATAGTGCATTGGCTGTTTGAAGAGACTGCCTTCGATGGATTGATTTCTATCCAAGTTGCTCACGACAGACCCTTCTGGGTATCTCATATGATCGCGCATTGGTGAACATAGCTGCTGAAGATTATCAGACAAGGCATCCTGAGAGCACCTCAAGGTTCTCCTGAACGCTTTGCTGCGTATTATCATACCGGATTACGAAAAACACTTGCTCCTCGGATGTGTCACACTAGTATCGAGTGTTGAATCAATCAGAGCCGAAATCACCACTGAGATCAGAATTGAGAGCTTGAGTTTCCCAATTGAGAGTCGTTGTTGACGAAATGTGGATGCTTTCTGACAGTCGAGTCATGTCTATGGAGATAGTAGCGGAGATAGATTTCCATGAGATGAGTTGATCGATCCATGTTTTGCACGCTGTAGTAGCTATGCCAGTCCTTGCACTGGTGGGGAAGTCAGTATTTTCTATAGTGCACTCGAGTATGCTGAGATTCAGGAGGTGTGTTTTGGATGCTGGCTGGTTGTCGCAGTGTGCTCTTTTGGGGCGAACCAAAAGGCTTAATTAGACCCTGAACGTTGCATGTGACAGTGACAGCATTGTCCAGTGTGTTTGCTTTTGAGTTTGCGTGCGCGGCTCTGACCTGAATTTCAGAAGCAGGGCCTCGTAAAGCGATGGGCACGGGTGACGATTCACGAAGTTTGACAAAGCGACCGAATATCATTGAGGCTGTATTAAACCGCCAAGGGAACAGCGACATTCTTCGAGTTGTCTATGGGCTGTGCCAGAAGGATGGTTTGGGATGCGAGATGTTATTACACACGATTTGCAGGCTCGACGAACGGGAAGCGTGTCGGATCCAAACGGCGCAAAAAGCAGTACCGGCTCTCATTGGCCAGGATTTTGCTTATCTCTGGACACTCGACCTGCTATCTCTGGGCCTCTGGAGAGCGAGTACGCTATGCCTGGAGTGGCTTTAGGCCCCATCTATTTGGTAATCTGTTACATAAAATAACGTAGAGGTAGGAGAGGGTGCAGCGGTGCAATTGTCTCAACCTTTCACCCGGTCATTGGCATATCAAATGACTGTCGCCGCTTTCCATCATCTTATCCTGCTCGCAATGCTCTGTGGCTCGTCCGATTCTGCTGCCTGATTGATTGTTCATACCATCTCCCCGACCCTTTACCACCCATCCAATTTCCAGCCGCTTGAATCATTCAGCATATAGGCCTATCTCGCGATAAGCCCTCTACTATAATAGCCATTATCGAACTCGTGCCCCGCGGCCTCTCGCGCATTACCTATCAGTCCCCCACTGTCAATTGATTGTCCGAGTTCGGGACTCCGGGCTGCTTCAACAAAGTACGATAGTGATACATCATGGCCGCTGCTGTAGCTATACAACCTCTGGCCCCTCGCTCTGGCCCGATGGCTTTCAACCAACAACAACCCAGGTCTAGTAAGGTCGCCTTCATTACATGACCACGTGCCATTCACTAAATGATCATTGCCCTATAGTCACCAGCTCGCGTGGTCGAAGAGAAAGACCCTGTATGTATATATCTATGTTGCTCCCGCGCCAAGCTTCTAGACTAACTATTGCCAAAGGTGACGGTTGCCGTAGACGTAAGAGCAAGTGTGTACTACAAGACTCATTACCTTGCGTTCTGTGTGAATTCCACAAGCAAGACTGCACATTCGTCGAGGCTGCTCAACCACGCAAGCGAAAGGTTGACGACTCTGCTGCGAACAAGGATACACCAAACGCCAAACGGTATGGGTCGCGTGCTTATATCAAATGCTTGTCTCGTGCTAAATCATGACAGCCCAAAAGACTCCAAGAGTCCTGGTCAAACACCTCCTCCACAACAACGTCCTGTTGCCCCTGTGATTCGCCTGGAGAAGCCACAGCATGCCCCTCAGCCCGTAAGGGGCGTGGTTCTGGGAGACACTCTGAGCTTACAAAGAGAACAACACTGCAGACTCATTGGACGTACCTCGGCTTTGGACATTTCTCTTCTTGGATTCTCGGACTTTGGTAGTCGTCACGAGACAAACACTGGCTTCGGCAAGATTAGAAGGGTAGCGAACAGTGACTTCTTCAGCATGCATACCGATGCCGCATTCTCAACGTACGAAGATGAGCTACAAACACTAGTTGCAGTCGAACAGACTGTGGCACCCTATGGTCCTTCGCTCATCGACCTGTATTTCCGCAACGTACATCCCAGCTTTCCCATCCTTCAAAAGCATACTTTCATGGACCGACATCGATGTGGAGACCGTCAATTCCACTCTGGTTTGCTGGCTGGAATGTACCTTCTGGCTCTTCGTTGGTGGCACCGGGACCCCGTGCTCTCTCAGCATCCCAAACCTTCAGTGTACCGTCTCGAAGAACTCGCAGCTCGATCGCTCAGCATGGCAATGCAGCACCCTAAGTTATCTGCCCTCCAAGCTGGTCTGTTGCTGTTGCAAAGGCGACAATCTACCGACTGGGGCCTAACTGTACAACTAGTTGCCCTGGCACAAGATCTCGGTCTGCACATTGACTGCACAAACTGGGATATTCCGATCTGGGAACGGCGATTGCGCAAAAGATTGGCATGGGCGTTGTACATGCAGGACAAGTGGACCGCTCTGGTGCATGGGCGGCCATCTCATATTCAAGCTGCAGACTGGGCAGTTTCTACTCTTACCCTGGATGACTTCAATGAGGAGTTTGAGAATGCCGACCAACAGGTAGTCGTAGATGAGGAGAGCGAGGAAGAAGAGAAGAGCAGAGTTATCTTCATCCAGATGATCGAGTTGACGAGTATCATGGCCGAGGTTATTGATGTCTTCTACACTCAAAGGGCCAACGCAGAGTTTGAAAGGGGTGGTCGCAATGCTACACGATTGATTCTAGAGCGTGCAAAGCCAGTCCAACTCAAGCTCAAGGAGTGGTTCTCTAAGTTGCCTGCGGTTGCAAGAATGGATGCCTACACTCCAGGAAAGCTATCCTCAAACGGTAAGCGACAGGAAATTATGAGACCTGGTGCCACGTGCTCATACATGAAACAGGATACCTGCATCTTGCATACTTCGCAACCGAGATTTCGATTCACAGACGCATTGTGCAGTCGCTGCAGCCCTCGTCGACCGATCCATATGTCTTGTACATCTGTCGATCAGCAGCGAAGACGAGATTGATCTCGGCCATGGACTTTGTCAACCGTCTCAAGCCCGAACACCTCGACTCGTTCTGGTACTTTGCGTCGGCAACCAACTTTGCCCTGATCAACACATTTGGCAACCTACTCCGAGCGACAGCGCCAGGTGAGGAAGAGGCAGGATTTTATTCATGTCGTCTTAAGGAATACAGATGGGCGTTGGGTGCCAGCTGCAGAAGGGCAGAGTGGCTGGAAGGCGCTGTTAGGATGCTTGATGCAACAGACAACTTGGTGGATGGTCTTGGGCATCGGCAACAAAACGTTCAGCATACGATCAACGAGGAAATGGAAGGGGATGGAGAAGGAGAGTACTGATGTGAGATGCTGGTAGGATGGAGGCTTTGATGAATTTTTGCAACATTTTACGATACCCATTTGATGATTGGCAGAGGCTAGAGGGAGGACAAGATAGAGAAACAAGCAGGCATAGACAATGAGGACAATGACGAGAACATGTTCCAAACTCGGATAAGTTTGAGGAAGGTGCTAGTGAGCGACGACCTTGATGGATTGGCTCGAAATGGCACAGAGTGGCTTGGCGTGCCGCAACGCGTCATGTCGCGGTACACCGAGAAGCTGCGACGAAGTGCAATTGTCGTCGAACCAAGATGCGCCAGATGGAGGATAATGGTCGGTCTCAATAAGAATGCACCGCCGTTGTTACGGACTGTTGGCGGGAAACCGCATGCCACCGCAGAGGACCATGACCAGGAGCATGACCAGCGTGCACCGGACTCGAGCGACGATGACAATGACAGCGACAACGACACGTCAGGTCTCGGGACACTGCCTTCGAGGAAACCGACCCGTCTGCGTGTACCAGGAACCAGTCGAAACACAAACAAGCCTGTTGTTCCCGCGAAAAGAGAGGCTGAGTCAGAAGACGAGCTGGACAACCCCATCTTTTCTCAACCATCATCATTATCCCAGTCGAAACGACCCTTGAAGACCTTTGGCAAGAAGTTTACAGCCAGAAACAAGCTTGCACGCCAGCAAGAGAAGACAGGTTGCCCACAGCTGTCCCCCTTCATCTGCTACTGGTCTGACCTTTACTAGCCACTTCCTTCCAACCTCCTACAGTACACCCTAAACCTGAACCTCCCAAGAAGAAGGCTGGCTTCCGATCTCTACCAGCCCCCGAACCTTCATCATCTCAAGCAGAATCCCCATCAGTAGCCTCCGCTCCCACTTTCCGCCATCACGCAAATGCTGCTGCTGTAGACAGCACCGACATCTCTGCCCAATCTCAGCCTATAGCCCTCGAGTCGTCACAACTCTCCCCGCCACCTTCATCTCCCATCAGCAGTATATGCGATTTTGATCTTGAACAGACGGATAAGAGCCCTCGTTGTCCCATATGTGGTGAGAAGATCGAACAAGATTTCTGGGACAAGTTCCAAGACGAAATATGCCACAGACGTATGAACCTACGCCTTCAAGAAAGGTTCTGTCAGGCACACAAAGCTCGTACTGCAGACGATGTTTGGCAAGATAGAGGATATCCTAGCATCAACTGGTCCAATCTACAATCTCGGCTGCGCGCCCATCATGCCCATATTCACGCCATTCTCGACGGAAATTACGAGACTCCCTACTACAAGCAGCATGCAAAATTGGTCTCCCAGAGCAAAGGTCGCTCCGCCGGATCAGCTGCAGCGTCAGGACGTTTCACTGGCTTACGCGCCGGCTATTACGGGACTAAAGGCGAGAAGATCATGTAAGTATCGATACACATCAACATCCGCTCACCCATATCTGACTTATGCTAGGGCTGAGAACATTGTTCAAACCTTTTCGGACAAACTCCGTTCTCTGTCCAAGACAGAGCCACTCATGGCTTCTAGTGGTGCATCTGGCGGCGTCTCAGGCTACGTACATGCCATTTTGGTACCAGAGATGGCTCTCGGACTCATCATGGAGGACATGGATTGCGACAGAGAACAAGCCAGAGTCGTCCTAGCCGACAGTGCAGACATAGGCGAGATGTTCAACGCAGAGGAGGACGAAAAGGTTCAGCGTGTCGAGGTTGACCTGCTGGACACTAGTGGCGTCAACGATGACGATGAGGTTGTCCACACGCAGAAACCTCGAACAGGATTCAGATTGGCTTAGAAGTGGATCTTGCCTGAACTGTGCAGGCAATTGAGCATTCTCTGTTTGACATGGCTCACATGTGCTCCACCTTCTCTTTCATACAGCATACTACAGCACGACATTACGACCGACACCTTCTTGAATGGGGGGAAAATATGCATAGCGGCGTTTCTTGTACATACCATATGAACATATGCTTGTTACACTTCCACCTGTTCAGCCTTTGAGACAGTCTTCTGATCCCTCGGCTCTCTCTGGAGATCAATCCTAATCTGGACTCCATTGTGCATTTCTGTAGTTCACATATCGCCCTGCGATGTGTTCGAGAGATTGAAGTTTGTAATCGCTCTCCTTCAGCAGGACATATCACTCAGGGACGGTGTGAACAATATGACTTTCAACGAATATAATCATTTTGTGCATATTACTTGAGCCTACTACAGCAAAGCTAAACAACATCTAGTTACCGAGCTTGAGCTTCTCGAACTGAGCAATACTCTCCTCGTAGTTCTTCTGCTCGGCCATCAAGTCCTGCAGCTTGGTCTTCTCGGCCTCAAGGACAGAGTGCGAAACCTTATCGGCGAAACCTTCAGCGTCGAGGATCTTGCGCTGCTTGGTGGCGCCGTCGGCAGCCTTCTTGAGCTTCTGCTGGGCACGGGTGATCTCGGCGTCAATGTCGACACGGCCGGCGACCTCGAGGAAGACGGCGACAGATGAAGAGACGGCGAAGACAGCGCAACCAGTGGGGGTGGCATCGTTGGGACCGATGATGCTGAGGTTGGTGAGGGCCTTGCCGGAGAGGGACTTGATGGAAGCCTGCTCGTCGGCGGCGGTCTTGTAGGTCTTCTCGTCGTAGCACTGAACAATAGCCTTTGCGTCCTCCTTGATCAGGTACTCGGACATCAATGATCTGACACCCTTGGATGCTCCAAGGATGACCTCGTAGGCGGCCTCGCTCTCAAAGTCCTCAAGCGAGGCATCGTACTCGGGGTATGCGGCAACAACGATACTCTTGGTCTTGTCTCCAGAGCGACGGGGCAGACGCTGCCACAGCTCTTCACTCAAGAAGGGCATGAAGGGGTGGATCATGCAGAGAGCGCCCTCAAGGACGGTGTAGAGGGTGTCGACGGCGCTGCGCTTCTCCTCCTCGGTACCGTCACGGATGATGGCCTTGCTGTTCTCGATGTAGACATCGCACAGGTTTTCGTACCAGTACTGGTAAGCGAGCGAGGTCGAACGCGAGAACTCACGAGCGGCAAGAGCCTCGTTGACCTCCTTGGCAGCAGTGGTGAACTTGTGCAGAATCCAACGCTCGGGCAATGACTCCTTGCCGGTCTTGCCACCCTTCGCTTGAGGAACGAAGCCCTCGGGCAGGTTGCCAAGAACGTACTTGGTAGCCTGGTAGATCTTGTTACAGAAGCGGCGGTAACCTGCCATGACCTTGACGTCGAAAGCAATGTCACCACCACCAGTAGTGTATTGAATGAGTGAGAAGCGGAGAGCATCGGCACCGCACTCGGGGATACCTTGAGGGAACGAGTCCTTCTGGTACTTGGTGGCATTCTTGACCTCCTTGGGGTCGAGGTTACCTTGGAGCAACTTGTCGTGGAGCTCCTGGAGAGTGATACCCTCCATGATGTCGACGGGATCGATGACGTTTCCAAGAGACTTGGACATCTTTCTACCTTCCGAATCACGGATGAGCGAGTGGCAGTAGACCTCGGTGAAGGGGACCTTGCCGGTAAGCTTGAGACCGAACATGATCATTCTTGCAACCCAGAAGAACAAGATGTCCCACCCAGTCTCCAGGACAGATGTAGGGTAGAGCTTCTCGAAGTCAGGGGTCTTGTTGGGCCAACCCAGAGTCGAGAAAGGCCAGAGACCAGATGAGAACCAGGTGTCGAGACAGTCGGGATCGCGGACCAGTTCATACTTCTTGCCGGGGAACCTCTTCTCGGCCTTCTGTTTGGCCTCCTCCTCGGTTCTGCCAACAACCCAGAAATCGTCTGTGCTTTCATCGTTCTCCTGGCCTTCAAGCTTGACGAAGTAAGCAGGAATTTGATGACCCCACCAAAGCTGACGTGACAAGCACCAGTCGTTGATGTTGCGCATCCAGTGATAGTAGTTGCGCTCAGCGCCTTCGGGGCGGATCTTGATTTCACCATTCTTGACAACGTCAATACTAGCATCAGCGAGCTCACGCATGCGCATCCACCACTGAGGCTTCATCAGGGGCTCGATGACATCCTTTGACTTGGAACAAAGAGGGACCTTCATGGGGTTGTCCTCCTTCTTGACGAAAAGACCAAGCTTGGTGAGCTCCTCAACGACAGCGTAACGAGTGTCGAAGCGCTTCTGTCCTTCGAATTGTCCAGCGTTGCTGTTCATGGTACCATCGTCATTCAAGACGGTGATGAACTCGAGCTTGTGCTTGGTACCGAGGTTAAAATCGTTAGGGTCGTGAGCAGGAGTGATCTTGACGGCACCAGTACCGAACTCGGGGTCGACGTATTCATCGGTGAAAATGGGAAGAAGACGGTCGACGAAGGGA
This sequence comes from Aureobasidium sp. EXF-3400, assembly GCA_024195585.1. Lineage (NCBI taxonomy): Eukaryota > Fungi > Ascomycota > Dothideomycetes > Dothideales > Saccotheciaceae > Aureobasidium > Aureobasidium sp. EXF-3400. The sequence goes on from SWBL01000076.1 coordinate 10,646, forward strand.
TGCTTTGCCTTCTTGCCGACCAAGTGCTTGTAGCGTTCGTCTGAAGGGTGAACAGCAATACCAGTATCACCAAGCATGGTCTCAGGACGTGTAGTAGCGACCTCGATCATCTCGTCGGTGCCCTCAATAGCGTACTTGAAGTGAGTGATGACACCGAATTCGACCTTGCGCTCGTAGCCAGGAACATCCAGCAGAGTGCGACCTGTAAGCTCTTTGTTGTCAACCTCGAGGTTAGACAGAGCAGTGTTCAACTGTGTGCACCAATTAATGAGCTTTCCTGAACGATAGATGTAGCCCTCCTCGTGCATTCTGACGAAAGTTTCGGTGACAGCAGCTGACAGATTGGCGTCCATGGTGAAGGCTTCACGAGTCCAGTCGAATGAGCCACCCATTCTCTTGAGAACGTTGTTGATCTTCTTGTGGTACTCCTCTTTCCACTCCCAGACAGTGTCAACGAACTTCTCGCGGCCCAAATCGTGGCGAGTCTTCTGTTGCTTGCGCCAGAGCATCTTCTCGACAACGCTTTGAGTTGAGATACCGGCGTGATCACAACCAGGCAGGAATAGTGTGGTGTATCCTCTCATTCTGTTCCAGCGAATCAAAGTGTCCTGGAGAGATGTAGCAAGAGCGTGACCGCAGTGCAGAGCACCGGTAACGTTTGGTGGGGGTTCAGAGATAACAAAGTATCCACGAGGCTTGACATTTCCATCGGGTCCAAACTCGGGCTCGTGGAAGCCTTCCTTCTCCCACCAGTCGTACCATGCTGATTCGACGACGGAGGGAATGTAGGCCTTGTGGTATTCGTCGTCCAAAGGCTTGAGGACTGACTTTGTCAGTACTTGCTCTCCCTCGCCTCAAATAAAGTGTCTTCTTACTCTTCTTCTCTCCCTTGGGTGTCTCTTCGACATACTTGGGCAGAGCCTCCTCCTTCACCTTGGGCTTCTTCTCTTTGGGCTTTCCAGCTGGAGCAGCAGCAGATTGCTTTGCCTGCTTCTCGGCGAACTTGCGTGCCTTCTCAGCCTTGGCTCTTTCCTTCGCAACTGCTTTGTGTCAGATGCCCGGTCTTCCTGATCTCTTGATGTGACTGCGTACGCTCTTTCTCGGTCTTCTGCTTCTTGGGTGCCTCGGCGTCACCGCCGTCTTGACCGGGGGCATTCTGGCCTTGGGGGTCCTTCTGGGCGGATGAGAGGAGGGCCTCAGTGGTCTCGGCCGAGGGAGCTGGAGGCTGACCACTCACGGGTCCGGTCTTCTCGCCCGCTGTTGGTGTCTGTCAGCGAGTAGACTCCAATGAACGGCCAGGAAAAAGAAGAGCTCACGAATGTTGTGCGATGCTGCATTGAGAGCCATCTTTGCGAAACCTCTTGTGCGATGTAGGAATACAGGCCGTACGACCGAAGCGCTCCTGTATAGCGCTCTCGAAAGTATCTTGATGGTCTGGGTAGAGAGTGGTGCAATTGCGGGCCAAAAATGCTTGACTCACCAAAAGTGAAGAGCATCGCGGAGTTAGCATTCTGTAGCTCGGCTCTTGACTCACAACTTATCTTATCTCATCAATCATCTACTCACGCGACTCAGGACTTTCGGTGTGCTCATGACCCTGTCAACTTTTTCAACCCCTCCTCTATGCCAACACCACCGGACTAATGATGATTATCAATCATAATTCAGCTATAGAATGATGCTATCGCAGGGCTGGCATTGACAAACAGTTAATTCGCTGCTGTTAGTGCGCAATAACACCATGTTGCGAAAACAATGAGTTCTCACCGTGAAGATGCGCTGTTCCACATTCAGAGCAGGGCACAAGTCAGGGTTCACTTGATCGCGTGATTACAAGAAAGGGCATTAAACAGAACTTCATGGGATATCTACAGCCCTTGGCTCCTTAATCCGTGCTGTCCACTTGTACGACAGCAACAATACGATAGAAAAAACCTCACCTCCTACGCCTCTCCTCCGCCTCTCCTCCGCCAGCCCTACCCCCGCGCCGGTGTATCGCTCCGCCGACCCGGATATACGCCCGGCTGATTAGCATGCTAGACTTGTTTGTATGCAGTCGATCGAGCCACGAAGAATAACCCCAGTGAACCTCCGTGTAGTTTAGAATGCAAGTTTTGGAATGCTCGGATCTGTTAGGCTTTTTGCTCGACAGCCGCCATATTTCATCATGAAGAACCTGAGTTCTGTTGCGCAGCTTGTCTGACAGGGCTGAAGTAGGCATGAGCCATAGCCTCCTTTGCAGTCAGTCGTTCCTAGGTACGGTTAGCAGTTGCATTTGTTGCGGAGCAGGGGTTTGCACTTACCTGATGATCGTACTTCAGCAGGTTGTCCAGGAAGTCAATCGCATCATTGCTGACAAAGCGTTGATTGTCTGCGTTGACGAAGCTGTGCCAGTTCTTCTTGGGGAATCTGCCCAGGATGTCGTCGTACTGTGCGTCAAGCTCGATGTCGTACTTGTCCAGGTAATCGAAGAGATCTTCGGTACCCAGGACCTTGGCGATCTTAACAAGTTGATCGGAGTTGCTGTTTCCGTGGAAGAAGGGCTCTTTGCGGAAGATCATGGAAGCAAACATGGCACCCAGAGACCACATATCGAGCGAGTAGTCGTATTCCTGGTAATCAACCAAGAGTTCAGGACCCTTGAAGTAACGCGAAGCGACGCGGACGTTGTACTCTGTTCCGGCGTGGTAGAATTCGGCAAGACCCCAATCGATTAGGCGCAGCTTTCTCTTTTCATGATCAATCATAACGTTGTGAGGCTTGACATCGCGGTGCATGATTCCCTTGCTGTGGCAGAAGTCAAGGGCCTGGGCTGTGATCAGTAGACGAACAAGCATCAGGTTGGGCCGTAATAATCACCTTGAGCAGCTCGAAGATGTAGAATCTGACATCGAAATCGGTGAACTTTGGGTACAGGCTTCGGAAGTCGGTGTTGTTGACATATTCGAAGATAAGGGAGGGGGTCTTGCTCTGCAAGGACAATGTCAGAATTGAGCCCAGGACAACAAGAGGGACAAACTCACCTGACTGTCACGAACAACATCGAGTAGACCAACAATGTTCGGGCCTCCACTTAGGTTCTGGAGGATCTTGATCTCACGCTTGATCTTCTTCTTCTTGACAGGCTTGAGAACCTTAATGACGCATTTTTGGTAGTTGACGACGTTGATGCCCTCAAAGACCTCTGAGTACTTTCCGCGACCTGACCGTCAATGTTAGCTTACGGCGCTGCAGTAAGCATACGGGCAGGCGCACCAATCTTGCGAACGACTTCGTAGTTCTCCAGAACACCCCAGGAGATGTTGACACTGTCGTAGTCCCAGTATGCACGAGGCATGTGCTGGTTTACGTCGGCGTAGACGCGAGCCATGCTGGGCAGCAATGGCCGTTGGATGATGTGGCAGGCGCGCGAGGTGGAAAGAAACAGTGCCGAAAGCAGCAAGAAGTGAATGAGATTGCGCACGCAACGACGGCCTTTGGACGACGAGGGGTAAAATGTGGATGTTGTGGTGATGGTGGTGGAGCACAGCAAAGCCGCTGCTGCATTAAACCATGACATTGCGCAACTCTGCAGTCGCGGTCGCTTGCAAAAGCCCTGAGCTCCTTCCTGACTCGCGTGCCACAATTGCTCGAACAATTGACATTGACTGTCGGTTGTTTGTATTAAGAAGTCGTGCCATTAGACGCGTGACTACCTAAGCTGAATATCTACCTTTTTGCTTAGGTTAGGTCTGTCGAGGCAGTTGCAAAGGACCTCATTCTTGCTGCAGCTGATTCTTGTCGCGAGTCATGAGATCGTCCTCGAATTCTCAAAACTCCAGAACTTTGACATGTGAATATCCACCACACGACCGCCATCACCATGGACTGACCAAACCATGACCAGCCATGTTTTACGACCTAAATGTCGACTACAACCCGTCGACCAGCGATGCTGATTTGTCCAAGACTCTGGCCTTTCTCAGTGAATGTGAGCGCATTGGTTTTTTCAACCCGGCTCGTCTGGATTGTCGCTGATGTTCATCAGTAGGATACAATGTCATCGCCCTGAATCATACCATCTCTGGCAGGCTGCCATCAGATCTCGTCAGTACCAATCAATATAGCCTAAAGTTGACAAAGCTAAGAGGCAGCAGTCCTGTGCCATTCCGGATCCTTTGCCATTCAAAACGCCCGCTTCTTTGACTATCCTCCGCCGCTGCACTCTGATCTTGTCCGAATCAGCCACCAACAACCGTCTAGGCGCCCTGGCGAACAATTACGACATCCTCGCCTTGCGTCCCGTCGACGAGAAGACCTTTCAACATGCCTGCAGCACCGCTGATTGCGATCTGATCTCCCTCGACTTCACCCAACGCTTGGGTTACCACTTCAAATTCAAGACTGTTTCCGAGGCTGTCAAGCGCGGCGTTCGCTTCGAAATCGCATACAGCCAGCCCTTGTTGGCAGATCCGGCTGCCAAAAGGAACCTCATCAGTAACGCGACCGGCTTGATTCGCGCAACCAGAGGTGGTCGTGGTATAATAATCAGTAGCGAGGCCACTAAAGCCGTCGGCTGCCGTGCACCTTGGGATGTTGTCAACCTCGCAGCCATCTGGGGGCTGGCTCAGGATCGCGGCTATGAAGCTGTCAGCAAAGAGGCTCGGAGTGTTGTTGTCAGCGCTAAGCTGAAGAGGACCAGCTTCAGAGGCGTGGTGGATGTCGTATATGGAGGCGAAAAGCCTGCAGCCAAAGAGCAACATGAAAAGCAAGGCCAGAAAGACAAGACCAAGGTCGCTCTTCTCAAGGATAACGGAGCGAAGAAGAGAAAGGCTGACGAGGTCGAAGACACCACAACAGATGGTTCGGAAAAGCCCATCTCGAAGCGAGAGCAAAAGAGAAGAGCCCACAAGGCTAAGATGGAGAGCCTGGGTCAAACTACAGCTCCCGCTCCATGAATTACAGAACAAAAAACGAAATAACCAACAAGAAATGCTGAACACCTTTCATCATGCGTCATTGTAAATTTTCCGATCCAAAACACTCTTTCTTTACTGTGGTTCTATACAAAGACGCCGACCCAATGCATTTTCCGCCGCGATCATGTCCCGCGCCCGTGGCTGGGGCTTCCTGGCCCATCGCCTGCGTCGTCCCGGTAGCTTTGCTCGTGCTCGTGACCGTGCTCTTCATCGTCTCCAACACTGAACACGTCTTCTTCATCGCTATCCTCTGCAAATGCATCGTACAATTCACCTGCTCTTCGCTTGCCCTTTGCCTTTGCGCTCATGCCATTGGCACCACCAGCTCCTCTGGTTCCTTCATCGTCGATGTCTTCTTCGTTAAGCATCTCGAATTCATACTCGTCACGCGCGTTGCGCTGTCTTCTGCGCTTGGTGAGGATATACCAGATGGTAAGAGACGTGCAGAAGACTGCGATGAGCGCTAGTGCACCATATATCCAGACCTGGGTGCGCTTGGAAGCGCCAAAAGTGGGGAACGGCGATGGGAGGAAGTTAGACTCTGGCTTTTCGCTGACTTCATCTTCTTCAGCATCAGGCTTGGATGTTGGCTCCGGTGTTGGCTCTGCGCTCGTCGCTGATGTTGGTTCTGCTGCAGGGGCAGTAGTAGTGGACACTTTGCTGTTGACAGGCCTGTCGATGTGATCCGTGGGATTTCCTTGAGGCTCGCCAGTGACTGCAGGGTGGTCGACGCTCGTAGTGGCTCCTCCGATGCTGGTAGTCTCGATGTCGTGGTTATCGTCATCATGCTCATCAGGCAATGGTAATAGCTCCTGTTTGTCGCCGTCGATAGACTCGCCAAAAAACTTCAAGTGCCAATCGACAAATTTACCAGTATGTCCATTCTTCGTCGAGTCCTTGACTATCACAGTCCATTTTCCTACTCCGCTCTCACCCCAGTGAGCAACCGACATGAAGGTCCAGTCATTGTATCCAGAATTTGCTTCGTCTCTGCGACGATTAGTTGCAATGTATGAGACGATACCTGATGGCGAGCGTAGTTCGACGCTGAGATCACCACGGCGGGTATGTTCGACGTTCATGGTCACTGTGACATGCTCAATACGTTCCAGATTGGCATCTTTTAGCATTTGTTCAGTCACCTCAAAGCTGGAAGCTATTCCTTTTTCGCCCTCAGGAATATCGTGTCTGACATGCATCCAGGGTGAGAAGAACCATGCTTGAGGCTTGACATTGGTCCAGTTCCTGGCGGCTTCCACAATTGCATAGGCATCTATCTTGCCGTAGCCAGAAGCATGGCTGAACCGGCGTCCAAGAGGAGTGTCTTGCCAGTCGTCCTCTGGCTGATCGATTGGGATAGCAGTGAGGACAGTGAGCCATTGGATGTCGCGCCAAGTGAGATCAGGTCTGACCTCAAGCACCAGGGCATATATACCCGCGACCAGCGGGCCAGCGGCTGACGTGCCACCATGGCCGACGTAGCACTGATTCGCCCCGACATCGGTTGTATGAATGGCATCACCAGAGCCTGAACTGTATGTCACTACCAATTGAGCCGAACATTTCTCGCTGTAGTATGGGTGCAAGCCTTTGCGGTCGATACCACCGACGGACACACTGTAGATGCTGTTGGTATAGCCGTCGAAATTGCAATTGTCGTCGTTGGCAGCACCATTGCCAATGGCAAAGACGAAGATACTACCAAGACCCTGGCGGCCATCCTGAACGCCAGCAACCATAGCTCTTTTGATTATGATGCCCGGTGCTTCCATACTTTGACCGTCATCCGGAGGACCCCATGAACACGAGTAAATTTGGTTCTCCTGATAAGCGTAATTCAGAGCAAGAGCTTCGTCCAATTCGGTGAGAGCGCCAGACAGGATACGCACACCAGCGACCTTAGAGTCGTAGGCCACACCTACACCACAGACGTCGTTCCTCACAGCAGCGACTTCACCAGCACAACGAGTGCCATGATGGTCATCAGAAAGTCTTGGTTTTGGTTCATCAACATGGTCGTTGAAGTCATGGGAACCAGCAGCAAAGTAATTGTCGCGTAGATCGTCGCTGTCCATGTCCAAACCATCATCAACGATGCACACGGTGGAATTCTTTCCAGTGATACCTTGAAGCCAAACTCCTGTGACATTGATGTCGTGTCCAAGCTGAATAGGGTTGTACAAATGCCATTGGTCCATGAATATAGGGTCCTCGATATCCAAGCTCTTTGCAATATCCAATCCTTTTTGTACTTGAGAGTCGGCAAGCTGCTTGTCGGCACGGGTGTCTAATTCGGCAGACTGCGGTGGAGGTACACGCTTGAACAAGCGCAAGCGACGCTCCTGCTTTCTGTTGAGTAGAACATCATCTAAGACATGACGACGATCCCATCCAGCCTGTCTCTTTCTCCTTAGACGCTTCAAGTCCTGCTTGGCTTCATGTATGACGTCCTGCGAGGCCTTTGGTGCTTTGAAGACGTAGTGGTCCTTGAGCGAGTGGATAGCACTGTCGAGATGGAATCCGAGGTGAGTTGCTACGGTATCCGGAGAGACATGTGGCGAAAGGTGGACAGCATAATAATCGTAGTTGTCATAGTCGGGCTTGGTCAAGGCTACGCTGGACGCAGCCAGCTGCAAGAGGAAGAGGAGAGGGAAGCGCATGGTCGAGTCGAGAGTTTGCAAGTCCAGTCAGAATCAGTCTAGATGCATGATGGTTGAAACATGAAAAATTTGGCGAACAAAGGACGGAAAGGGGGCTCAATACAGGTCGTCGTCCATGTCAAAGCATTGTCAGCTGCTGAGAGAGCGGAGTAGTTACGGAGAGCTGCAGCAGTGCTCAAAGAAGCCTCCGTGTCAGGCTTGGCACCGAAAGAGCCTACAGCAACCGTTTTTGGGCCCTGGATGGACAGCATGCCAGGTTGCCGTCCTTTTCAGATCTTGATTGTGCTTGATTACTGTACACGGCACTGCACACGTGCAAGCGCAATCAACTTCTATCGACCTTGCTCGATGCGATTCGCATGGTGCTTTCCTCCAAGCCCGCCCCGTGCTCCGGAACACCAGCCACCGAACTGCAAGCGCTTCCTCTTCTGCCATGATATCGTGTCTGCACATCACCAACTTTCATCTATTTCCCGCCCTGTCTTCTTTCCCAAGCTGCCTGTATATAGCCCATCCAAACTCACCGACCTTTCTCCTTTGCCTTTTCTGTCGCCGCATCCGTGACGTCTGCCTCCTGTGACTCGACTTTCTGCGTCTTATCAAAACTTAACATGTCAAAAGACCGCTGATACCTTCTTGAATAGAATGTCACCTTCGGCGTACCATGGACACTAGACGAAACAGTGGCTCTTATGCCACGCCAACCGACTACTTTACCCATCATGATCCTAATCCAACTGTTTATGTTCCAAAATCTCGCAAGTCAGACGCACATAATGGCCCAAACCGTCTACTAGAGCCACTTCCCCAACTTGATACTCGAGGTGCCTCAACACACAAAAATCTCGCTTTTGACGAGTCCCCTATCTCACCTCAAAATGCAACTCGCCATCGTTCAAATCACGGCACCGTCTCTGGCAGGTCACCCCTTCAAAAGCTGGAGGGCAAACTCGACAACATCAGCAAAGAAGAGAAGCGAGCTCGAATCGAAAACGCCGAGTACCGTGCTCGTCAGAAATCATCCGCAAATCAGTCCCGAAGGATTCACGACGGACACCACCCGACTTCGTCTTACAATCCAGATGCGGGCTACCGTCGTCATGGACGAAGGCATTCGTCTGCGCCATCACCAGCAACAGAGTACGACGGAAGCATGCAACAAGGACGACCCTCGCTGGATTATGGAGGACGTCCCTCTCATGTCGTGAATTCAGATCAACTAGACGCCAATCAAAAGTTCAGGCGGGCCTCTAACGCTCTGAGGACACAGAGTCAGGCACAAACCACAGGAGAGGGCTATAGCTATCCCGAACACTCAAGACCGGCCGAAGTTCAAACCCAACCGGAGAGATCAAACTCAAAGAGCTATCGCCACCGAGCGCGTGACGCTGGCTATGCTGGAGCTGCTGCCGCTGCTGCTATGCCGTTCCCCAATACCCACGGACAGGATGGTATTGTTAGCCAGGAACATGGTCGGCGCCTTTCCGGTCACTACGATGAAGCTCGTTTGGCTAGTCGTGACAGGCCTCACAATTCCAATCAGCATAACAACTTTCGAGGCCCGCCTGCAGGCCAGGATGATACATCACGTATTCCTGACGCCCAACAGTCGTTGCATACCTCGCGCGTAGGAGCGAGCGGAGGCATAAGAGCTGCTGTCCAGCACCAGGACCCGGATCCTGTCCCACCCAAGTCCGTCAGAACTGGCCATAAGCATGGACCTGCGTACAACATTCCTCCCCAGACCGCGGGGGGACAGGATGCGAGAGACTATGTAGGGTTCTCTGATGTCCAGCCTGTAGCTCCTCCTCAGGACGACCGATCTGCAAACCGGCACCATCATCACGGTGTCAGCAACTTGTTTCACCGCCACCAGCATAAGGATGGAACCTATCGAAAGAGACCCGAGCTTCAAGAATGGCGTCAGGGCGGAGTGGCAAGATTACTCGCCGATGATCACAATGTTCAAGATTCAGTAAAAGCTACTGCTCACATGAACACTCCCTGGTGGGATGGTAGAGGATCGCGAAAGAGCGTCCCGGCACAGGACAGCTCAGGGGTCTATGACGGCACATACGACGAACCGGCAAAGGCTTTCCGGCCACCACTGTTCCTGAAATGTGGCCCGTTGTTGCGATATACTGGCATGCGCCGAGAAAAAACTTCGCAAACGAACCGTACTGGTCATGTTGAGAAAGAGATCTGGAGAGGCACCGTGATGATTGTTACCCAGGATGAGCACTCCTCATATGAGGATATCCCAACGCTTCGACTGTTCGCGCAATCGATGGAATTGTTACCACCACTCTCGGCAGAGCACCAACACGATCCGCCGCCTGAGTATCTTGATCCGATCGCTGGCCAGATGAAAATCTCTCGAACCGGACAACCACTTTTTGTGAGACCTGTAACCGCTCTTGAGGATTCTGTCGACCTTTCTCGTGTTGAGAACGAGTCTGGTTTGTTTGAGCGAACAAAATCATCCGATCACGAATCTCAGCAAAACCATGGTCCTGACAACACGCGCGAGAGACCTCGGATCCGAGCTCGTGACGGCGAGAAGGCTGGTAAATATCGTGAAGTCAAGGCTGTCCGTTTGCACAGAGAACGCGGAGTGACCTTTTGGCGATTCAATCTTGAGATTGAACTTGGAGTAAAACAAGCGCGAGTTGCGTATCGGATCAATCGAGGTCCAGCTATCGGCTTCTGGGTTCCAGGAAGGAGCCAAAGTATGAACATCATGTTCCATTCTTGTAACGGCTTCAGCTTGTCCGTGAACTCGAATGAGTTTACTGGGCCAGATCCTCTTTGGCGAAACGTTCTGAACAAACACCAATCGAGACCTTTTCACGTCATGCTTGGTGGCGGAGATCAGATCTATAACGATGCCGCCATGCGTGATACAACGTACTTCAAAGAATGGCTGCAAACCAAGAATCCGGAGCATAAGCACAGAGCCGACTTCACAGAAGAGATGCAAGACGAGTTGGAAACATTTTACCTCGACAGGTATAGTATGTGGTTCTCCCAAGGCCTGTTTGGTATGGCCAACAGCCAAATCCCAATGGTGAACATCTGGGACGATCATGACATTATTGACGTAAGTCTTCTGATGGCCATCATGTGTATGTGCTGACTTGTCTCCAGGGTTACGGATCTTATCCACATCATTTCATGAGCACCAGGATATTCACTGGCCTGGGCGCGGTTGCCTTCAAATACTATATGCTTTTCCAGCATCAGAGTGTAGTGTCTGAGACCCAACGCGATGAGCCCTCATGGGTATTGGGTGCATCTCCAGGACCATACATAAACGAGCTCAGTCGTAGTATTTTCATGTTCCTTGGACGCAAGATTGCGTTCTTAGGGTTAGATTGCCGGACCGAAAGAATGAGAGACGAAATATTGAGCCAGCAAAGCTACGACATTGTGTTCGACCGATGTCGATCGGAAATTATCAAAGGAGAAACCAAACATCTCATCGTCCTGCTTGGTGTACCGATCGCATATCCAAGACTCAATTTCCTGGAAAACATCTTGACATCGAGGGTTATGGACCCGATCAAGGCAATTGGCCGGACTGGTCTTCTGGGTGGGTTTGTCAACAAATTCGACGGCGGTGTTGAGATTCTGGATGATCTCGATGACCATTGGACCGCTAAGCATCACAAACTAGAGAGGAACTGGTTTATCCAAGAGCTTCAAGAGCTCGCAGCCAGCAAATCTGTACGAATCACTATCCTTGGAGGCGACGTACATTTGGGTGCAGTAGGACAGTTCTACACAAAGAAGAAGCTGGGTGTTCCTAAAGACATAGACCATCGGTACATGCCCAACGTTGTGTCTTCTGCGATTGTCAACACGCCTCCGCCAAATATCATGGGTGATGTGCTTAATAAGCGCAACAAGGTGCACCATCTGGATGCAGAGACTGATGAGGACATGATTCCGATGTTCGAGCATGATGTTAATGGCAAGGCTCGAAACAATCTTCATCTACTGCCCAGGCGAAACTTCTGCAGCATCAGAGAATATATTCCAGGCTCAACTCCCCCTCCTTCTCCAGGCGCGGAACAGCTGCCTTCAAATTCGCAAGATTATGCTTCGATAAGTCGGCAATATCCACCCGGTTCGATGGCAAGATCTGCTTCGGCCAATCGCGGAGGATTCCGTCCTGGTAATCTGGTGCGCAGACTCTCAGGTGCGTCAGCAAAACAAAAGCAGCCGGCCATGGCGAGTGGTGAAGTTCGCTCTATGGAAGCTTATGGGCCAAACGAGGCGAGAGGTAGCGCACCGCCACGCAATAACAACGATGCTGGATCTTATTTCCCCCAGAAAAGCTCTAGGCCAACCAACCACTTCCACAGGAGACCTACAGATCTCTCAGAGAAAGATGCCCTCAAAGCAAGTGCCAGAGGTGGACCGGAAGGCGAACAATTTGGACATATCAACCTTGAGAGTGGTTTAGATATCTGTCTCAACATGGAGGTCGATCAGAAAGATCCTGCAGGTGTCACCAGGCCGTACAGGTTATTGGTGCCTGCTTTGTGGTACGAAGGAGGCGCCGACATAAACACAGCCAGGTTCAGGTCAAGAGGGGCTTCCATGATAGATCGCTTGAGAGGCAAATCGGTCCACAGATCACCCAGTTTCGAAGAGTACTCCTCAGAGAGCAATAGCAGCCGCGATAGCTCAGATAGTTTTGATGGGCCACCACCCAGAAGACTGGATGATAGAGCTCTCAACTCAAGACTTCCGACAAGCGAACGCCAGCCAGCCGCTGACAACAGAAGCAGAGGCCACACTCAAAGTTATGATGGACCTTCTGACACAGACAGACTTAATAAAGAGATTGGACCACCTCCTTCTCGTCACCACCACCCTGCCTTGGCGGGCACAGCGAATGATAAAGCCCGCGAGGCCTCACTCCAACCTCCAATCGGACCTCATCCTTCGGAGCTTCCAACTCGCGAGAAACACTCCTGGAATCCGTTCGGACGTCGACAGCAGCATGAACCCAAAATCAACGATCCAAGATATGACGATGTCTATACAGATTCAGAGGGAAGTTTTGTTGAATCAGAATTGGATGATGATCACTATCAACAGCAGCCACGAGGTCGCAGACCAAGCATTGCGGATCGTATCTTTGGTAGAAATGGTACACAAGAACACGAAGACAGAGCAAACGTCGAAGCGCCGTCCCTTAGACAGCAAGACGTCGTGAAGAAGCCAGGATGGAAGATTTGGAAATAAGGAGTCTTGAATGATAGGCTCAGATACTCTTCGAGAAGCGTAGTTGATGTTAGTATTGTGTATACCCATTTGTAATTTGCACTTTCTTGTCTCAAGTTGATTTTCCACAGACTACGATCACAATGTTTCAGTTTCCTGTGACCTCATTATTGCTCTTGAAGCTATACTATCCCACACGCTCGCACTTCTTACCGAACCATGTATACAGTACTGCAGATCTGGGGCATGAAGGTGCGGGGTCAAGTGGAGATGCAAAGGTATACAACCGAACTTATTGGATTGGATGGTGCCATCAAAACGGGAAAATGCAGAGGATCAGCACATATATAGCAGTTCAAGTAGCCACTTGATCCTCTCTCCCTCGCGTCTTCATCTTTCATCTCAACATGCGGTTCCTTTCTCGCCCATCGCAGGCCGATATTATTTCTCAGAGTGTGCCTTATCAAGGCAGTCTCGATACCAAAGATGAAACGAAGCATACCGTAGAGCATCGCGAGCGCATCGACGTGGTAGAAGACCCTACCGAGTGGAACAAGATCAGCCTGAAGGATGATGGCGATGTAGCTCAAACACTCTTCGCAACACAGGCTCACGAGCCCATCGATCCAGTCGAGGAAGCAAGGGTCGTGAGGAAGATTGACCTCATGATCCTGCCATACCTAGCTGTCTGCTATGCCTTCTTCTACATCGACAAAACGACCCTCAGCTATGCCGCCATTTTCGGCATCCGAGAGGATCTGAAGATTCATGGCGAGCAGTACAGCTGGTTGTCATCGATCTTCTACTTCGGCTTCCTGGCCTGGGCGCTGCCAACCAACTTCTTACTGCAGCGGTTCCCAGTCGGAAAATACTTGGGCTTCAACATTTTCATGTGGGGAGCATTGCTCATGTGTCAGGCGGCGGCAAAGAATTTCACAACTCTGGCTGTTCTGAGAGCTCTGTCTGGAGCTGCGGAGGCATGTTCGGATCCAGCATTCATGATCATCACCTCCATGTGGTACTCAAGACGTCAGCAACCTATCAGGATGGGGTTATGGTACACCGCAAATGGATTCGGTATTGCTTTGGGTGGCCTGCTCGGCTACGGGTAAGCAATTCCAGGTCTGTGATATAGAAATGAGCTGACGTCTTCCAGTATCGGCCACATCAAAGCAGGCTTGCCTTCCTGGAAGTTCGAGTTCCTGATTATCGGCGCCCTATGTTGTGTGTGGGGCGTAGTAATGATGATCTTCCTTCCTGACAGCCCGGTTACCGCCAAAGGCCTCAACGAAAGAGAAAAGAGGATAGCAGTGGAAAGACTGAGGGACAACCAGACTGGCATAGAGAATAAGCATCTGAAGTGGTATCAGGTTCGCGAAGCATTTACTGAGTATGCATGCCAGCCAAGAAGAATTTTGAGTTGCAATGCTAACCACACTCTCAACAACAGCTACAAAACTTACCTATTCTTCTTATTAGGGGTCGTGGGGAATATTCCGTGAGTCATCTTGTTATGTCTATCGCCATGGTGGTCAGTGAAGAGTCGTGACTATAGGCGGCAGCTTGCCAGCATACTCATGGATTTGACCACTATGCGCACTGTCAATCTTCGCTCTTGTACTGACTGCTATTCAGAAACGGAGGAATATCTAATTTCGGTACAATAATCATCAAAGGATTTGGTTTCAGCACTCTGGTCACGACCTTGATGCAGGTTCCTTACGGTAAGTACCTTCGACTTGACGGAGTTTGTTACTGACATCCCTAGGCATTTTCATCGCAATCAGTATTCTTATTTGTGTGTTCTTGAACGACAAGTTTGCATCCAAAGGTAGTCAGACAAGGTGCTACTTCATCCTCTTGTTTTTGCTACCAAACATTAGCGGAGCTTTCGGACTTGGTAAGTCTCGATTTTGGGATCAAGAATGATAGGTAGCCTAATATTTGAAAGCATTCTTAGGTGCCGATAACAAAGCTGGGAGATTGATATGTTACTATCTGACTGGGTAAGCAGATTCAGACAATACTGGAAACAGCTGTACTTATTTCGATCCAGTCCCTACAATGCAGCTTTTGTCATGATTCTCTCTTTGACCACTGCCAATTCTGTAAGTTCGAAGGACAACATATGAAATAATCGAGACTTGGTCAATTACTGACATGAATAGGCTGGACATTCCAAGAAGGTGGTAACGAACGCCATACTTTTCCTCGGTGTAAGTGCACTCTGCTCGAACGTCTTGTTCATACTGACCATTTCCTTTAAACAGTATTGTACAGGCAATATCGCAGGACCGTTCTTCTATAAACAATCACAAAGCCCTCGCTATGAGCTCGGCATTTGGAGCATGATTGTCAGTCACTTGAGCGAGGTTTGCGTCATCCTCTTGCTGCGTCTGCTCCTAAGCAGGGAGAATCGCCGCCGAGACAAAATCCAGAGTGCTTTGCCTGGCGGATTAGAGGGCAGAGACCTAAACGCGACCGCATTCGCGGATATGACTGATCGGTAAGACTGCCATGATATATGCGACATCCACTGGGAAATACTGACAATCCTAGTGAAAATGAGAATTTCAGGTACATTTACTGAGTTGGTGATCACGAGTGGGGGGATGCTGGCCCGCGTGGCCCAACGATATCGTCGTCCGTTTATTTGGCAACCTATATCTCACGGGACCCTTGTTTTCGCCCGAGTTAAATACGAGTCAGGCCTGTTCATGTTTTTTGTGACGAATTTTGTACACAATGTATTCAGTTCGAGCAGAGCACTCTTTGAAATCTTGATGTGAATTGTGATACGGTTGTGTACCGTCAGATAGCCATGCGAGGAGCGTGCCAGCACAACGTGAGGTTCGAGCTGAAGTCCAAAAAAGTGGAGGTCGGCCGATGAAGGAGATCATCGCGGTTGCAAGCCACAAACATCAGCGCGCATATGATTGGCTCGGCTATCTGCAGCCTGCTGCGAATCTGGGCGACGACAACCTGACCCTTCAAGTTCCTGCCAAGAACGCGACATAATCGTGCAAACGACGAAGCGTACCAAACATCCGCAGGATTTTCAGGCCATCTCACCCGAAGCTAGACTGCTGTAGCATGTTTTCTCACAATCAGTCTGGTCGTAGTGGTGACATTGCTCGAAAATCTGCCGCTACCATCGAAGACACAGAGCACATGAACATCAATTCTACATGATCGCAGTCTCGTAAAGATGCTATTAAGAAGCATGATGGCTCGATCTTCGAGATAGCAATTAATCGGGGGTGGCTACTTTATGCATCCAGAGTGAACACTGACGTAGATCTGAAAGAAACCAGGCCATTTTTCGGGGTGCTTTAGGAGCAATTTTGGTTTCAGCACAAATCATGATACAAGTCAGCAGGATCGACTGCGACCGAGGAAATACGTATACAAAAATACGGAGACAAGAACTTTGCAGAAGGCTATAGAGGTCCTCGAGTATGTGCTGTCTGTCAATTTTCGGAAGGGCAGTCGTGATTATCCAGCCGTGTGCCGGGCTCGCAAGAAGGTTATCTCTTTTTGGGCGAATGTGGCCGTTGAAGCCGAGAAAATGCAATCAAGTTCCTTTAGCATTTTGCATACGAGGAGTCGTATACAGTTTCGTGAAAAATTGGATGGAAGGTTCGGTGCAAGGTGAAGGATGATCATCTGCGAACGGGATTAATAAGATCAGATGTCTTTTGATGTTGTCAGATGGGACCGGCAAGGCGGAAGCGACTGTGCAAGCCTTGGCATTTAAGAGTATCAATGAGGGATCAAGAGAGGGCGTTCGATTTTAGGTAGAGTAACAATAAAGACGGCGATTACCAGAGACGGACAGGGGGCCTCTGATTCGATGAGCTTCACATCATCAGTGTTCACTTCTTCTCTACCTTCCTCATCATTCCTGCCATCAACTTCTTGACCACACTTCTGCCAATTTTCGTTGCAACCAAACTCTGCCCCGACGTTCTCGCCCTCGCTTGAATTTCCGCTTGCCGGTACATTCAAATACCCTAACTGACACGCGCGCGCAACCAGCTTCGTTCGGGCCAGTACCCGTGCTCTCCGACACGCATGTTGTCTCTCTTACTCTCTTGACATCGTTCATCCCTCTTGATCACTTCCCGTTCACCCTTACCAGTATCGTATGATACTTTCCTAACATTTGTACTCCGCCCATCGGGATAAACTCCCAATACATCTAACCTATTTCGTCCGTGGAGCAGTCCGCCAGCATCTCGACGTTCTGGCTGGCGTCGCTGGCTTCACGACATGGAATCTCGCGCGTCCAGCGTCATGAATGATGCCGGCTCACGCTCACCTGTTGAGCCATCTGGCAACAACACCATCAAAGACGAGACTGTAGCAGATGATACTCCACACGAAATCATGAGTGCTTCGCAAACTCCAGCTCCTGCCACTACTGATCAGCCCACTGAGTCAAATTCACGACAATCATCATCGCGGCCAGTGGATCATGCATCAGCACAAAATTTCTCGGATGTTGCAATGGGCGACGCGATGCCTTATGGAACACGCTCGCGCAACCGCCCTCGACCAAATTATGCAGAGGATCAAGATATGGATTTCGAAGTCCCCCCGCCACCAGCCAAGCCTGCATCTGGCAAAAACGCCACGGTCGGTGATTCGAAGCGGAATCCACAAGTAAATGCTGAGACTAGAAAGACCAATGTTGATCCTTCATTTGCTCGAGTCAATGGCATGGACTCGGACGAGAGATCACCGTCTGTTTCTGGTAAAGAAACAATTCCAGGAACCTCTTCATTCTCAACTGTCCCTCCGAAAAAGCGCAAGGCAGCCGGCGCCGCCAATACTGCCATTGTTGCATCTGGATCTGGTAACACCGCTGCAAATGCCGCTGCGCAACCCACTACAAAGCGACCGGCAACTTCCATTCCGTTGGCAAACATGTCTCGTGAGTCTAATATGATGACTTTCGAAAAATCAAAGGCAGTCTTGAAGAAAGGTGGACTTGTAGCGGACGATGGGACAGTATTATACGTCGATGGTAAGAATGTCTCGTTATCTTCATCTTTCTGATACGGCTGACAGTTTACCTCCAGATCACGTATATCTCGTCTGTGAACCACCTGGCGACCCTTACTACCTCTGCAGGATCATGGAGTTCTTACACACCAATTCTGACGATCCGAAATCTCCCGTAGATTCGATTCGGGTGAATTGGTTCTATCGTCCGCGCGACGTACAACGACTCAACAACGACAGCCGTCTTGTATACGGTACCATGCACTCTGACGTTTGTCCCCTCACATCCCTACGTGGAAAATGTCAGATTCTCCATCGGTCAGAAATTGACAATCTCGATGAATATCGCAAAGGTCCGAACTGTTTCTGGTTTAGTCAAATTTTTGATCGCTTTATTCGCCGATTTTATGAGGTTATTCCGACTTCACAAATTATCAATGTTCCGGACAAAGTCAAGCGAGCCCTGGATGAAAGATGGAAGTTCATCGCTGTAGAAACCAACAGAGTCAAAGAGCTCACAGCGGCCGTAAAGCTTTGCAAACGGTGCACTCAATACTGCGCAAGGTATGAACATCGTACATCACTACCAAAAATCATCACTAACCTAATTTTAGCAATGATTCTGTTGATTGCGCAATATGTGGCAACTGCTACCACATGAACTGTGTCCGACCTCCTTTGCCGAAGAAACCCACACGCGGTTTTGCTTGGGCATGTGGTCCTTGTGGTCGCGCCGCGGAACGAAGACTCGAGGCACGCAACACTCCTCTTGGTGGCATTGACGAAGAAGAAGAAGTCATCGAAGAAGAGGAAGAAGATCCAGCATTATTAGCGAGCACTCGAGCACCGAGCCCTAGTGGTCCTGATGTAGCCACTGATCAACACCCCGGTACACAAGCTGAGATCGCCATGGCCAAAATGTGGCCTTTCAGGTACTTGGGTATTCACTGCAGAGTTGAAGATGCGCTACAGTACGACGACCGTGCCATTTACCCGAGAGCCAGCTCACGTTTGGGACCACGTCATCAGGCGAATGTCAACGTTTGGCATGGCAGGCCTGTCGAACTAGTAAAGCCAGCTGACATCAAAAAGCGCTTCGTCAAGGGTGGAGGCCAGAAGAAGGACACCAAACTCACAAAGGAGACTCTTGCCGCCATTGAAGCGGATCGAAAAGAACGAGAGAAGCGTCCGAAATGGGTCCAAGACGAACCTCCTGGCTATGTCCATCGAGGAGAGGATTATGACAACGACGACCCAAGGAACACAGCCAGACTTATGTTCAAGATGCCAGATGAAGACGGTGAACACGCCCCTGCCTCGAGCGAGGCGTTCATTGACAATTTCATGGACCGCGTCAAAGCTACGGCAAAATCACTCAAGGTCACGACTTGGGGCTCCAATCTCCAAGACAAAGCGCTTGAGCTGTTGATCCAGAACAAGTACAACGCAGACAAGGCGATTGAACAACTATCAAAGGTCGATCGCGTCAAAGATCTCAAGGAACCCATACTTACGCCAGACGAACTGAAGAAGTTCGAGGATGGCGTGACGAAGTACGGCTCAGAGCACAGATTGATCCGGCTCCATATGAAAACCAATCACCCTACATCTACGATTATCCGCTTTTACTACCTTTGGAAGAAAACACCACGCGGCCGACAAATATGGGACAACTATGGTGGTCGCAAGGGACGAAAGCGCCAGAACATGGATCCCGCTGGTAAACTTCAAGCTGAGGTTGCCGATGATTTAGACGATTCTGCTTTCGACACAGACAAAGCTCGAACCCAGAAGAGAGGATTCCAATGTAAGCATTGCTCTACGCGACACTCTCGACAGTGGCGCAGAGCCCCTGGTGTTACTCCTGGCCAGACTGTACCTTCTGGTGAGGGCAAAGCAAGCAAAGACAAGAGCAATCGTCTGCTTCTGGCACTGTGCGGAAGATGTGCTGGACTTTGGAGAAGATACGCGATCGTTTGGGAAGACATTGATGAGGTTACCAAGAAGGCTGTCCAAGCTGGCGGACGCGCTTGGAAGCGCAAGCTCGACGAAGAGGTTGTACGCGAGATCTTGGCATCTAACGAGGCTGCGTCAGTGGATCCGACCATCGTCGTTCAATCAGTCGAGGGAGCGGAGCCACCAAAGAAGAAAACCAAGGTTGCTTCTGATGGCGCTGAGAAGAAGAAGGCACCGAAGCTTCCGACACCTCCTCCGCCGCCCATCGTGCCCGACCAGCCTAGATGGAGGGAACTACCATGTTTCGTGTGCAACGTCCTCGAATCAGCAGGCGAGCGTCCCATCGTGTGTTCACACTGCAAGCTTAGTGTACACAAGAGGTGTTATGGTCCCTCGACTCAAGTTGTGCCAACAAAATGGGTTTGCGATCAGTGCACCAACGATAGAACACCAGCAGTGTCCACTGAGTATATGTGCACGCTGTGTCCGATTGAAGAGACGGCACATGAAATGCTTGAGGCGCCTAGAGTCACTCACAAGAAGAAGTCAGACCGGGAGCGCGAAAAGGAGAAGTTGGAGAAAGAGCTCATGGATAGTGTGCAGCTGGAGTATAACAAGAAGCAGGCCAGCCTTAACCGTCCCAGTAAGCCCAGGGAGCCATTGAAGCGCACTGATGGCAACAACTGGGTCCACGTCCAATGCGCGATTTGGACGCCTGAAATCAAATTCAGCGAGGCGAGCCTCTTGGAAAGAGCTGAAGGATTCAGTGCTATCCCATTGGAACGATACGAGGCAACATGCAAGGTTTGCAAGCGGAACGACCACGGCGCCTGCGTCTCTTGTCTACAATGTCGTGCCAACTTCCATGTTGGCTGCGCGATACAGGCCGGGTATACATTAGGTTTCGATGTGACGCCAGTGAAGGGCTCGCGCAAGGATCAAGTCATCACAGCAACCCTTGGCGAAGAAACTGGATCCCTCACAGCCGCTATCTGGTGCAAGGAACATGCCATCAAGACTCCGGTGCATCCAATCAGTGAGGCGGCCGACGATTCAAGCAAGAATGCTTTACAAGTGTTTGTCGAAAACTACAAGCAGGCGGACCCAACACTTACTGGAACTGCTCGAAAAGCCAATTTGCTCAGTCAATCGACAAAGCTAGCCTCGCAAGCAGTTTCGGCAAATGCAGCAACGAATCGTCGTATCTCGACAGCAAGCAACATGGCACGATCGGCACGCGACTCTCCAGCAGGAGCTTCCAGGACCGAGGAGTCGGATGGTGTGAGCTCTGCTGAAGACGAGCCTTTAAAGACTTGTCTTAAGTGTCATACCGACACTAGTCCTAGATGGTGGACTGCTGAAGAGACTTTGAAGAGAGTCCAAGCTCAGACGCCCGTCACGACACGCAGTGAGGACAGTCTCAAGGGCTACAGATGCAACAGGTGCCACTTCAAGCGGGTCAATGCCCCACAAGAAGCATCACCATCGCCATCCTCCACTCGAAAAAGAGTCTCTCTGTCACCTCCGAAACAGTTCCCCCTGCAGATAGGATGGGGTACTGGAATAGCAAACCAAGACCCGCAGCCACAGGCGCAAGCTCCAGCACATACAGCAACGCCAGTGCAAACGACAGGACCAGCTGAGGCAGTGGGTCACATGCAACCACCGGCACCTCAGACTCAGACATTCCCCGGACCATACCAGGTAGCACATGCGCAGCCAAACGGCTACACGCCAGGAAGTATGCCACCTTATGGTCATGCCACACCACCCGCCTTCCCACAGCCAAGTGGACAAGCACAGGCCCAGCGCCATCCTCTACCGATGAGCAATGGGATCCACGGAGTGCATCATCAGCATCATCCGCCAACTCTAGCGCCGATCACCAATGGGCAACAAACTCCTGGCAATAATATTGGGCATGGCACTCCACCTCCAGGGCTTGTTCGAGCAGCAACACCACGAGACGGATCAGTGGATGTGAGGACGAACGGAGCAAGTGCAAGTCCTAGTCTCAGGAATTTGTTGCATTAGTATCGATAGCTATTGATGAAGGGTCAGATGCGGTTTGTGAATGTGTACATTGTTGATGGACGACCAAAGTAGTCGAGAGCAAAGCTGTACTAGCAGGGTCGATGGACTTATTAATTGAAATTCGCTACCTAATTGTTTCAAGTACCCGATGTTCTAAGCGTGATTGACCATGACCAGACTAAAAGTGTGATCAGGGCCCAAGGTGAGAGGTCCTCGGCTAAGGTAGGTTGATGCAAGAGTCACGTGGAGGGGCGGAAGATAGACGCGCGGGTAAGGCCGAACCCATGCTTTCTGTCACTTTGAACGACAGTGCCAGTGACAGAGACATTGGCATCGCTGTCATAAGGATGGGTGCGTATTCATGGCTGCGCCTCGGCACCAGACAAGCTTGCTGATCCATTGCTACAGGCAAAGCATATCCCGAAGAGGCACGCAGCCAAGTCAAGCAGCTGTTGCAGCAAGGCGTCGCCGAGGATGAGATAGAGAAACAGACGGGCGTGTCCGACAGGACTATTCGCCGCTGGAAGGTAATCCACCGAGCCTCTGCATCCATACCGACATTGCCTAAGACTGAAATGTTAGCTCGAACTTGAACGCTATGGACGCATTGGCAAGCCGCCCGAGAGCCGCACTGGACGACACCGCGTCATGAACAAGGACGTTGAGCAGGCCTTGTTCGATCGCGTCGCCCAGAAGCCTGACATGTCCGTCGATGATATGCTCTGGTGGCTGTACGACACATATAAACTCGTTGTCGGAACCCGCACCATTCGCAGAGCCTTTGAGCGCCGTAACACTTCACACAAGAAGTTCCGTACCGATGCGCGCAAGCACTTCACCATTGACATGGACGTTGACATGGACTTGGACAACGATGTCAACGTACATGTCGACACTCAGCACCATGATGATCATGGCTCCATGCAGAATGTTGTCCAGGATCCCACGCCTGCACCTGCTCCACAAGCACACATGGCAGTGTCGCAACCAGACACAACCTACCAGAGCCCGTATGCTCCGCTAATGGCCATGGCTGACGCTACCGACGACAGTGGCCAACCCCCTCCACCAGACATTAGCCCCGAGCTAGCTCGCGCTCTAGGAGGCTTGACCGAGTCTAGCACCATGCACCAAGACCTGATGCCGGACCATATGGACCCTCTGTCTGAGGATGAAGAAACTCTGCAATTGCAGCTTCAGCAAATCATGCTGCAGAAGAAGGAGGTCGAACTCAAGCTCAAGATGCGTCGTTTGCGCCAACGCCGTGAATCGCACACTCCAAACGATGATTCTTTGTTCGACCACCTTGACGTTGACACGACCTCAACCTCGCACATGCATCCTGACTCGACTGCAAACAATGATCCATTCGCTCCACAACCGCTTCCTTCGGCAACCTCCTCAACGACTCCCAAGCCTCGAGATTCTCGCAGCAAGAGCAAGGTTCAGGAGGCTCGCAAACGCACCGAAGAACGTCAAGAACGCATGCTCAAGGATTTGGAACGTCGCAGTCGCCGTCGCGAGCATCTGACCGCCGAATGGGTACAGAGCCGGGACGTCTGGGCAAAGGGCCCAGAAAAACTCTTGGTACATTTGATGCATAAACACTCGACCTATGCATACAACCAAAACTCACTCGAGACCTTCGAGGCCATATTCGCAGAACTGTATCACCTAGTTGACCACACTGAGTGGTATGCACCAGTACATGATGATCTTCTACGCGAGCGCACTCGTCGCAAGATGAGCCAGCTTCGTAGTAAGATGGTAAAGAGTGGTGAGATCATCAGTCGTGGCGAGGGTTATGGTGGTTGGACCAAACCTGATGACCATGATGCTCTGGCCGGTGCATCTGATCTTACTGGAACGGCCCCTGACGATAATAGTCTTGATCTGTCCCAACATCACCAAATCAATGGCTTGTCTATGGATCTGCACACCCATGATTCTAACCACGATGCCCTTATGGCACGCGACGCAATGATGCAGCACGATCATTCTATGCTCGAACACTTGCAAGGCAATACCAACGATTTGCACCACACAGATTTCGACCCTGATCAGCTAGCACGCCATCAGAACGAGCTACTGGCACAGCGCGGCATCGCGCATCAGGAGCACATGTCCAACCAGCGTGCTATCGAGGAAACTATGGCTGCTGGACTAGCCTCAGTTTGATATGGATTCCGTCTTCATTGCTAAAACTAGCTGTTCCGTACGAAAATGGCTGCGCTGAAATGGCTTCATTGTTACGAACACTTGCATGACTATAACGATTTCAATATTATTCGTCTGGTAGATGCTTGTCATTAGTTTTGCTTAGATCACAACTCTTCTCTCAGATATGTTTTTCTTGTCACTTCACGTGCTCGTTCATCGCGACTTCTCGAATAATTATGCTTAATAATTGCGTCAGTCTCGAACCCTCCTTCCACTTCTTCGGGACAGCAGCTTCCGACCCTAGAACACCTTCAATTTTTGAATGCGACAACAGCATTCAAACAACAAAGTCGTAATTTGAACATCACCACCAGGCATTCTCAAGTTCACCAGCTACCAGCCTGGTATCTTTCGACACCGGATACACCTCTGATACTAGATTCGACCCTCAAAGTCATCAGCTCGGAACAGCGAACAACAAAACATCATGGCCGACGCCACACCAGCAGCGCCCGTCGTCTTCAAAAAGCGAGCAGGACGAGCCAACCTCAAGAAACGCGCCGCAACCCCTCCCTCAGCCTCAGACTCAGACTACAGCAGCTCAGAAGACGAGAGCGGCGCACGCGTAAAACGTCGTCGCAAAGGCGGCATTACAACCTCGACCTCCGCCATCAGCAAACCCGCACGCGATCTAGGCAAAAGCACACAATTTGCTGGCGATCGCAGTGCTACAATCACAAATCTGGACGATGCGACAAAGACGAGTAATTGGGTTCATCTTGATGAGGCTGCGAAAGCTGGACAACCACAGCAAGAGGAGAATGTAGAGAAGGATGGCACGTACAAAGGCGCAAAAGGATATGGAAACTTCATACAGAAGAATCCTGATAAGCTGGGCAAGAGTGTCGGACCAGTCAAGGCACCGACGAACATGCGTATGATCACACTCGTCGACTTTGCGCCTGACGTCTGCAAGGACTATAAGCAAACCGGATTCGTAAGTCTCCTTGAATCCACAAATTAGAAGTCAATAACATGTCACTAACTTAATAAAACAGTGTGGTTTCGGCGACAGCTGTAAATTCCTCCACGCAAGAGAAGACTACAAGCAAGGCTGGCAACTCGACAAAGAATGGGAAAAAGCAGGAAAGTCAAAAGCAAAACCCACCACAGTCGCCTCTGCAAACCGATCAGCTACAGACCAAGCCGAAGACTCTGATGACGACGAAGAAGCAAAAGAGTTGGAAAAGATTCCTTTTGCGTGTATCATCTGCAAGGAACCCTACAAGAGCCCTGTGGTTACAAAATGCGGTCATTACTTCTGCGAGGCTTGTGCGTTGAAGAGACACAAGAGTAAAGGTGGCAAGCAGTGTGCAAACTGCGGTGCTGATACCGGTGGTACATTCAACGTGGCCAAGAACTTGAGGAAGTTGTTGGATAAGAAGCGGGAGAGGATTCGCAAGAGGAAGGAGAAGGCGAGGGAGAACGGAGAGGAAGTGAGCAGTGATGAGGAAAAGTGATTTGCACAATATCTTTGGAGCGCTTGGCCCTGAAGGGAGAATAGGGGCCACGACTCGAGCAGAATATTCTTTGGTTCAAGTAGCTCGAGAAAGTACAGAAAATTAGCGACCTGACATGTCGCGCTTCTTCTCATTTCGTCCTTCTCTGAATGTGTATATGCATCGCCTGCCCGTCGCCTGCCCGTATTGGTCGCTCGTTCGACCGTCCTGAACCAACGCTCGTCTGAGTTAGCGATACACAACATCACACGGTGTGGGAACATAGTCTTTGGACTGGGTTGGGTATGTTATCATAGTGATAATCAGTTTGTTTTCATCTTCGTCTCTTCTCCAGGTCGTTCTCTGGGTATATTGTTCCTGCTGCTCTGCACGAGCATGTCATAGCTTAGCAACCATCATCCTCTCAGGATGTTTTCTCCTGTCTCGTCCTCCCCTACGCATGTGCTACTTTCAATGCGTGCATCTACTCGGTCCGTCCCCTCTTGCTCAGCCGCGCTCTCCTTCGGCTTACTTCTTTTGTTCCACACGCTCTTCATCTCGAACCATTGAGGCCGATGTTCTTGACTCTTTTGGCGAGCTGCTCTCCGTCGCTGCCGTAGCCTGATGCCGCGCTGTTGGACCACTCGTTTCGTCTCTTTGGTCGACGGTCACCGCTTAGCTCAACGATAGTCAGCAGGGACTTCCAGCCTATTTACAAACGCACACACCCAAACGTCAGCCAAAATCTTCCTCTTCAAAAAAGCAAATACGTATCCAAAACACTACATGTCAAGGATCGTTTGGAGTGTGGCCCAACCTGGTGTTTGCTGCAACGCTGCACCGAGGCTCGTGTCCTTCTGCGTTGCCACTTGACAAAGAAGACGGAACTCGTCCTATAAAACGTTAGCTTGCTTTCATGCAAAACCTTTATCACAACATACCTCGCCCAAAACGCCCATAGTATGTATGAAACATAATGCGTGGAAGTCCGAAATCTTCTGGGCTCCATCTGTGGTGTCGAGTCTAGCCGCTTTGCTCAAAAAGCTCTTGAGAGCTCTGTGCTCCTGAGATTGTCCAATCATCTCCCTGTTCTCTACAACAAATCCCTCTTCACTGGTGAACAAGGGACTTGCTTGCAGAGGGAAACCGTGAGTGAGTGTGACCAGCAGGTAGTCGACTGGGAAAGAAGGCTTTGCGTTCTCTTGCACGTTCGCTCCATACTCGTTGATGCGACGATAGAAGACCTCGGGAATGTAGCGTGTACGGCCCAGCTGGTTGTCTTCGTCCTCGTCGCGAACTAGCATTACTGTTGGATCGGCTGATGGTTCGATGATATCAGCTCTTGTCATCTCCACAGCAGAATCGGATGCTTGATAAGCTTGAATAGCAATCTGATCCTCATCGTCACCAGTGATAATGCAGGTAACGAAGTTCGATCCGAAAGAGCCTGTCTCGCTCCATCTTGAGGGTCGTGGGTACTTGGCTTGATATCTCGAAGCGAACATAATCTCCAACGACGACATGTAGTAAGAGTCGGCATGGCGTTTGCACACAACAGTACCGTCACCTTTACCAGAATCGATTAGGTCAGTGAAAATGACACCGACCCTCTGCAGACCGCAGAGCGACGCTACTCGGTCGATCTCGTTCTCATTTGCCCAATCGTTCAGCGTCACGCCGTCAAGCTCGTCGACCTGAGGAGGCTCGTAGATAGCCTCAATTACAGCCTTTGTACCAAGAGGGATCTCAGAGTATGGTTCGTAGCGACCGTACATGAAACCAATTCTTTGAGCCGCCGAGTTTCGCCAGAAATCTAGAATCTTGTTGATGATTGCAGGGGACGAGAACTCGACGTGGTCGACCATGCGGTACGGTTGTGGTTGGAGA
The DNA here is from genome assembly GCA_024195585.1 of Aureobasidium sp. EXF-3400. NCBI lineage: Eukaryota > Fungi > Ascomycota > Dothideomycetes > Dothideales > Saccotheciaceae > Aureobasidium > Aureobasidium sp. EXF-3400. The sequence goes on from SWBL01000076.1 coordinate 38,042, forward strand.
GTGATAGCACTGGGTTGACACTTTGTGCAAATACCAGCGGGGAAAGGTTTGTGGCCGGATGGACAATTCGGGTTTACGCGGTAGTAGGGCTCGGTAAGCGGAGGCATCCAGGAACTTCCGGACTCGTACTTGTTCTTTCCTTGATTCATCTTGCGAAGATATGCGTGGTATGAGAGGTGCTTGATCTTCTTCTCAGCCAGGTAGCCAGCATCGTAGGGCTCGATGGGTTGACAGTGGTCGCACATGCCGTTGGGTCCATGTCTGCACATTCTGGTATCGCGAGGTCTCTTGATCTTGCCATTTTCCTTGTCCAAAGCGTCATCAAGTGGCAACTGCTTGACTGTATCCCAAGGATTATCCACACGTGTCTGGGCGGTCAGGTTGGGGATGGCGACGGTGGCGGTGTCTTGAGCAGTGACTTCCTTTCCATTCAGTCTGTATGCGTTGGATGGAGCAGGTGGCTGGCCATTAGTTGCAGCTTGACCTTCGCTGAACTCGATGAAGATTTGAGCACCGTTGCTATAGACTGTCAGCGATGGTCAGTGTTGAATGAGTAGCTAACATACGCAAGGCCGAGTTTCTGGACAGTGACGCCCTTGAGACTGTCCAGAGATCTTGATTGGCCACCACGTTGTGGACTAATAGAAACGGATGAAGGAAGGGTTTCGGGAGTGAGCTTCTCGATGATCTGAGGGAGTAGAGAGGCGAGGTCGGTTGAAGGCTCGACGGTCAAGCGAAACTGGCCAATACGACTGGAGAAGCGCAAGATCATGGTGGGTGATGTGCTTGTTAAGATGGAGTTGGGGAATGGAAGAGAGGAGGGAAGGCGAGGTGGAGAGGCGGAAAGAAGAGGTAAGTTCAGAAAGCCTCCTAGTGAAAGTGGATAATGGGTCAAGTCGTTCGAGTAAGTGATGGAAGGTGCTTTGGGTTGCTATTGTGAGTGAATGTCGCGGCTGCAGCTTCCTTACATGACGTGAGATGGGGCTACAAGTGGAGGGTCAGCCCTACCCTCGACAGCCACGTCGCAGTCTCGAAAGTCAGTCATGCTTGAACCCTTTTGAACTAATTCACGTCCATCCACAAATTCGCAATCATGGTTGACTGGGTTGGTCTCCTGATTCCTCTGGCATATTTGTCCATCCTCATAGGTTCTCTCGCCACATTCAGCTCTCTATACCGCCGTCGCAAGGCTCAAAAGGCCGCCAACCTTGCTCCATGGTTCCCTCCCCACCTGCAACGTAACATCTACCTGTCGCTCTTGCATATCGACCCTCAGGACCCCTCGTCGACCCCCGAAGGCTCTGAAAAGTCTCTGAGCCAAATCCCTGACAGCATTATCCGCGCTGCCCTATTGCGCCGCGCCGTCGAAGACATCCACCGCATTATCCAGATTCGCAACGCAAAGCCCGCCCTTCAGACACTACTACAAAGAGGAAGCGTAGGAGACGAGCTATGGCAGCGTTTCCAGAGAGCCGAGCAGGAAATTGAGGAAGAGGTCAAAGATGTTGTCTCCGAGGTATCTTTCACCTGTCATTACCTCCTTTTCATGTGCCCACACTAACCACCATTTAGGCTAACGCCCTCGTGCCAAACTGGGGTCAAATCATCTTCCAATCGGCCAACGAAATCGCCAACAACCAACTGGCCAAGCAACGCATGGAGGACATCCAGTCCAAGCTGCCCGAGGAGAAGGCCTGGTGGGACAAGAAGAAGCAAGGAATTCAGTCCCAGTTCATGAAGGAGCTCGATGATGAAGCTGCTGGCAGCAGAAAGGGCTCAGTCACCTCGGCTTCGAACAGCAGAAAGGGCTCTGTCGCTTCTGTCGCCGGTCAGAATGAGGACGCCGTCTTGGTCGAGACACCAGGCAGCGCGAAGAAGAAGAACAAGAAGTAAACGACGTGTACATCTTTGTGCTGGGTCAGACCAATTTTTCAAGATATCCATTCTTCCTGTTCGGGAAGTTCTTTCAATTCATCAAACGGCTTGTCTACACAATCAGACACCAAAAGCAAGTTATGCATGTCCTAGGAACTGGAGACTTTCATAGGGTTCAAGAGAAGGAGCTGAGGAGAGAAAACAATCAAATGCATGCTATGTCTGTACGACGAAGCGGATATCAATGTATAGCCCGAAAAACGATGTAACAACCTGCTCTTAGTGAGACTGGTCCAAAACGCCCTGCTGTTCTCATACCAAATCCAAAAATCAACAAACACCATGCCATGCTTCTGCTAGAAAAGTCGTTTGAATTCATCAATTACCACCCTTGGGTGACTGCTTTCGCTGCTTGATCGTCCTGGGAGTCGCATTCACGACAAGGAAGTGGCTAGCCTTTGGATCGTAGAAAGCTTGCACATCCAACGTCAAGATAGATCTGCTGCCCTTGAGCTGGATCAATCCTTGAACAACGAAGCTTCCCCTTGGGGGCTCCATCTTCTTGGGCATCTTCCCCTGAGCCAAGGTAGCGTGGAATATGTGTTGAGCTATCGGCATCTCTATGCTTGAAGGTGGTTGCGGCACCTTGGCTGCCCATGGCAATAGTGATGAAGCACTGGTCTGCGACTTGTCTGCTTCTGGTGTTCCAGCACCCGTCTGTGTTTTTGCTTGTTCGGCTTGCTGGGCTTGTTGAGCCTGCAATAACTGAAGCAGTTGTTGGTACTTGGCGTCTTGGCTGCCGGGCGTAGAATCGACTTCCCAACCCAGCAACTGTTTCAGACGATGATACTGGAAACCAAGAAGGACCTTGGTGCTGTTGTAGAGTCCATTGGCGGCAGCCGTGGGCCAGAGAGTACGAGTGATCCGATGTTGTTGCTGAGCATCGATGCGCTGGAGGGCGTATGCAACATAGTCAGAGCCAACTTCGATGCCGGCGCGAGCGTACTCCTGAGGGGGGCCGTCTGGAAAGATAATGTCGAGCCAGCACTGGCCGACCTTGGTGTCGCGGCCGAGCTGTTTGACGAAAGCTGGGTGCTTTTGGGCGGTGTCGTAGACTATCTTGACCAGTTCGGCTATACGAAGGTCAGTATGTTGCAGAAGTAGACAACGATAGGGGATGGTTACATTGAATCTTCTTGTGGCGAGCCTTATCTTTCGAGACCTTGACAAACTCTTGCCACTCTGGATCGGAGCCTTTATAAAACGTACGAGGCAATTTCTTGGCCCAGGTCAGGGGAATGAAGAGTGAGTTCTCATCGGCGAACTCTGAATCAGATATCTGAACTTCACCCTCCTCTTGTATCTCAATCTCGAGCTCCGGGAAGAAGTACCAGACGTAGCCGACGAGACATGATGTGTAGAGAAAGAAAGTGGCAATACGAAGAGGGGTGAAGAGTGGTGGCGGCGAGAAGCGGACGGTATGTGATTTGACAGATTCGTTCGGGTGCACGAGACGGCGGAGATGGGTGGTGGTGGTAAGCGGGCGGTAGAGAGTCGAGGGACGTAGTAATGATCTGAACTTGGGCGCGGCGCGAAACATTTGGACAGAGTGGTGAGACAGATGATGCGACCAGAGACGACTGCCGCTACCGCGCGAGTGGGAGTTCAGAGACACGGCGCTTTGATGAATGACGATGACGGGAGTCTTCAGGCGTTGGTGGTAGAAGGAGCGCGGAGAGAACGGACAAGAATGCTTGGCAAGCCGCCGACTGACGTTCCATCATAGGAAACCTACTGAGCTCGTCCATACCGATAGATAATCAACCTTATCACCTAGCAAGCATGAGACTGGCTCCGTGTTTCTTGCTGACCGCAGCTGCTGCTGCTGTCGAGGCTTCCTCTGGCCTCCTCTATATCTACAACGACCAAGTGAGCGTGGGCGACAAGCAGCCCATCACTAGCCTCAAGGCCGACGCCGCCCGCCTGGTCATCGCCTCGCGACTGGGTCTTGACCAATACCACTCCCTCCAAGGACAGTCAGAATCTACCCTGCAAGACATCGATCGCCTTTCTGGACAGTCGTCCTTCCTCTCATCCAATGATGCCTCGGTCGCCTTCATCTTATCGACCAACGACGACGACCTTCCCTTCTCCTTTACCGAATCTGCCAACGTAGAGACCATTCAAATCAAAGACTCTCCCGACTTCAAGACTGCAGAGAAGCTGCTCAACGATCTCGCCCACCAATCTGGCGTCGACAACTTGTACGATGTCCAACACTCCACCGTCTCTTCTGAGGCTGGCCCTGCCTTCAGAATCGCTCAAGATTCACGGGTACTTACACATCTTATCCAACCATATACCGTCCTCTTGCTGACTGTCATAGGCACTTGGTGATGCCTTTGAAACCTTGTCCAACCAGTACGACACTGTTCTGATCCTCACTGTACCCAAGGCCACAACAAAGAACACATTCGGATCCTACGATGGTCTCGCCAGCTCGCAGCAAAAGCGCTACGTCAAGGAAGCTCCACTGATCACTGAGGTCACCAAGACCGCTTCTCACCTTAAGGCCACCTTGACCCCTGATGCTTCCTCCAACAAGACCTACAACCAGACCGCCCCTCTTAGAGGTATCCTTCCTGGCTGCTTCGCCTCCCTCTCTGCCTGCCAGTCTATGACCCGCAACTGCACCGGCCACGGCTCTTGCGTCTTGTCATACACTGACAAGGATGCCGGCGACTTGGGCGGCAAGTGCTACTCTTGCGCCTGCAAGGACGAAGTCCGCACGAATTCCGACGGCACCAAAAAGACCACCAGCTGGGGTGGCCCCGCCTGCCAGAAGAAGGACATCATCATGCCTTTCTGGCTCATCAGCTCCTTCTCTGTCTTCATGGTCTTCCTTGTCAGCTGGGGTATCGGTCTGCTCTACACCATGGGTAGCCAAGAGCTCCCTAGTGTCATTGGTGCTGGTGTCTCCGGCCCTGTTAGAAAGTAGAGGTTTTCTGTCTCTTTGCCTCATATCCCTCATCATCTCATTCAATCCCTGTTCGCGCAAAACTCATGTAGATATATACCAATTTGATTGTTTTGTTATGTTCAAAATCAATATGCTTCTGGAAAATGCTGGTGTCAACCTGTTGATGGTCTTCAAGCTTTCTGAGGCTTCGAGATTCAAGTCGGTGGGATGACCCTGACCTCTTGATTTACAAACACATGAAGCTTGTAAAAGCAGACATCTGGTATTACCTGCATCTGATCCTAGCATGTGTTGATACTTAGGTCCATCTGCGACCTACTGGAGAAAAATTCCAGGCCTTTCGCGATGGGAAGTCGAAATATATAGCAACCGCAATTGAAGCTACCATATTGAGGGGAAACGATAGAAAAACACCAGGGATACTTGTCGTGAATCAACACAACAATCAATTCTGTAACTTATATACACTAACTACGTATGTTTATCATCATAATACATCTTTCCGCCCTTCACCCATTCCTTTCCGATCCTCTCGGCCTCTTCAACGCTCAACCCCAGTTCATCTCTCTTGTCATCCGTAATCCTGCCCCATTCCAGCAAGAGTCTAAACATGTAAATCTCCATATCCTCTTTTCTCAATACCTTGTTAGACCACTCTCGGCCCGCCTCGGCAATATATTCGGCTTGCTTGTCATGAGCAGGCAACATGACCTGCTTTCCTTGAACCTTGCCTTCCAGTCCCATAAAGTAGACCAGCGTGGCCCAGAATCCATGACCTCGGAGGTCGAGAGGTACGAAATGGAGCCATGGTGTCAGTCTATCGTCCCACCACTCGCGGAACAACGCCGCTTTGAAAGGTAGACTGCGGGATTGCAGAAAGGGGATGAAGCGACCGGAAAAGGCAGCGCCATCGAGGTCAAGCAGATAGCGATATGACCAATGTGTTTGGAAGTCTGTTGGTGGAACCATGGGTGCGAAGTGACGCTCTTGGTCTTCACAATCGATGCCACCGCAGCGAACGATGTGTTCCACCAACTTGACGTCCACAGAGACATGCTTGGTAAGCTCGGAAGCCGGAACGTCCACATATGCAAGCTTCTTGCGTTTGTTAGCGAAAGGATAAGGGAGAAGGATTGGTTGTGCTGGTAGAGTAGAAGCGATGTTGTTGGCCAGATGCATGAAGCGCTGACGGGCCATACCCTTCCAAACACCTGTGAAGGATGAGACACCCTCCGAGGTGCCACCACGCCAGAAAAGTGTTCGTGCCTTGTCATCCCATGAGGGGTCAGGGTGTTCATCGTTAGGATCGTACTTTGCCTTGTCCATGTAGTTCCAAGCAGATGGATACATAATGTCGTTGTAGCCATGAACTTTGGATTGCGAAAAGACAGGGTACAATTCATGGGTCGCTTTGAAAGCTGCAGGTGAGAGGTAGAAGCCATGCAGGTTTGCGATGTCGGGTTGATGGCAAATATCCGCACTCTTTGTCCAGTTGGACAGATATGCACCTAGCGAGTGTGGAGCCACGCATGATGTACACAGGTGACTTGTATCCCAATGCAGCAAGCTGCGTGCGGCAGAGCTTGGTGGACAACCAGTCATGCCAAACTCATTGAATGTCTTCTGCCATGACATCTCTCTAAACGGGGTAATGCCGCTCGATTCCTCTGGTATCGGTTTCCAAGCGTCTCCGCGCTGCTCACTGAACGAGTTTCGTGTGCTCTTGTCGAGATTGATATTCTGCTTGCCAGCCTGCCTTCTTGCTTGTATGTCTTCATACGGCACCGCAACGCGGCACTCGTCGTTCACGTTGAAACCCAAATCCATGTCTGGCAAGAATTCGCTGAAGTGACTAATCATGTCAACAATACCATCAAGCATCCATCTGTGAGTAGCCATGGCGTGCGGACTAATATCAGCTTTGCCATTCCGTATGCTGATCCCAGAGACATCATTCCATGGATTGGATGTTGCCTGCCATGTTCTCTCTCGGATCTCGGAGGGATCCAATGTCCAGAATGGCAACAAGTCTTCGTGAATCTTGTCAAACTCGTCGATGATTAGAGAGTTACGTCCGATAGCGTATCTGTACCATTCATGGAAATTTGGTGGTGGATTCCTGCCGTAACGATGCTGATACCCGATCACGGCATCTGTAAGGTTTGCACTCGAATATGCTCGTCCTGCATATACTTTGTGAAGATCGCTTGCTTCGTGTACAAGTAAATCGATGGGATGATAGGCGACATTGGTGACATGGCCAAGCCAAATCAGGAAACGAATGCAGAAAACTAACATCATCAGGCCAATAAGAGGAATAGGCGTGTCAGAAAAGAGTGCGTGCTGCTTGCGACGGTGGTCTCCTGAGATGACCTGAGTATGTATAAGCGCAATAAATGCGAGTGTAAGACCGCAGAAGGACAGTAAAGTCAACGTATCGTTGTCAGGCGGAAACGCCGATAAGGTATGCCAGGACCAGCTGATAGTTATCGAGCAAGATGCGACAAATATGAGAACAGAAACAGCCGACATCGCACCGGAATAGAAGATCTAAACGTCTTAGCACATTCGTGAATCTACAAATGGGTAATCGAGACTTACCGTGATGCAGATAGACAATACTGCAATACAACATAACGTGGCTAATTTGATCAATTTCCAGATGAAACCACGAGGTATCTCGAGGACCCAGAATCTATCTTCAGGGACAGCGAGGAACCAGATAACGCCCCAGATACCGATAGCCGAAGCAGAAAGAAGACAGACCCACCCAGTAATGCTTAGAGATCTGGCAGAAGAGGCCCTACTGGTATTAGGGTAAGAACGTATAAGGGCGTCCAGACAGAAAGAAATGCAAAAGTCGAGAACTAAAGCAAGGCGTTGAATCATGATCATTTTATCCTGAGTCGCAGGTGTGCATATGTAAGTGGAAGAAGGGCTATCGCTTTGGTGCAGAATACTTGCGCTCGAAACACCAAAGATAGCGGTGATGATGATGTAGCGAAAGCGGTTGGTAGCCCAAGAGTGTCCTAGGAGTTCATAGATACTGAGATCGGAGTTGTTTTCAGGAACGGAGACTTTGTGTCTTTGATGTATGCAGAAGTCGACGATGGCGAGCCCCAAGGGTATATATTCAGTGTAAACAGGACCAACGCACTGAACGTCCTTGACCAGGCGCCTTATGGTCTCCGCGCGAGCGCATATCAAGAGTACCAAGAGCACAAAGAGAAGTCGCATCTTGCGGAGACTGATCTGAGGTACATGAATGTGGTTGAGGCTAGGCGATACTGGTGAACGTGGAGATAGAGAGGCATCGGAAGCCGTCTCGTCGAGCGGTAGTTCATCGTAAGAGGTAGTCGAAGATTTGGTAAGGTATCGCGACAAGAGCAGCAAAGAGGCGCCAATGGATGCAAGGATTAAGCCGAGAACATGTAGAGTGCGTCCTGAGAAGTGTAAGTTGAGTGCTCAGATTGCATGCCGGAGACATGTTACCATATGCAAAGACCTGGGCCGAATTGATGGCCAGAAACCAGGAAGCGACTGTCAAGGCGATCAAGGCATATGATGCTAGCGACTCCATTGCGAACTACTGGAGGGCTTTGATGGTTCCTCCTCCTATCGGTGTTTGAAATGTTGTGGCAGGTCAGAGAAACCAGGCGCGTACATCATGAGGGTCGTAAGATGTAGTGTAGGGTTATGCGACAGGATTACAGCAGTCAAATGAGTGATATCGACATGTCTGGTGGACTACGAGTAACTTCTCTCCAAAAGTCGATTGCCCTTCGAGTCGCGAGTCGTCACTGCAGGCAGGCACGCCCGGGCCAGCTCACCGCCTTCCGAATCTGGGGTAATCAGAAGGCAACTTTTTGGATATCGCATCTTTTACTTCCCAAATTTCACCAACCCAAAGCAATCAGCTTGTATTGATTCGGCGACCCGAGTCGCAGCTTCAACATGGGTAAGAAGGCCATGTACGATGATCCTGCTCTTCTTTTCCATAACCATCCCTCTTGCTAACGTAGCACAGCGACTCGCGCATTCCGGCCCTCATCCGCAATGCTGCTCAAGAACACAAGCGCGGTTTCTTCGTAGTCGTCGGCGACCGTCAAAAGGATGTCATCGTCAACCTGCACTACATTCTTCAGACTGCCAACCTCAAGGCAAACAAATCTGTCCTCTGGGCCTACAAGAACAAGCTGCTGGGCTTCACCAGTCACCGCAAGAAGAGAGAACAAAAAATCAAAAAAGAGATCAAGCGTGGCATTCGTGATGTCGACAGCGAGGATCCCTTCGAGCTGTTCGTTTCGACCCAGAACATCCGCTATGTATACTACAAGGAGACAGAGAAGATTCTCGGAAACACGTACGGCATGTGCATTCTGCAGGACTTCGAGGCCATCACTCCCAATCTCCTCGCCCGCACTATCGAAACCGTCGAAGGAGGAGGTCTTGTCGTTATGCTTCTGAAGGGTATGAGCAGTCTGAAGCAGCTGTACACCCTCTCTATGGACATCCACTCGCGCTACCGTACAGAGGCACACGGCGATGTTGTCGCTCGCTTCAACGAGCGCTTCATTCTTTCTCTCGGCAGCTGCGACTCGTGTTTGGTCATTGACGATGAGATGAACGTTCTGCCCATCTCTGGAGGAAAGACTATCCAGCAGCTGCCACCCCCGGACCCGGAAGCCCAGGGTCAGACTCCTGCTGCTAGAGAACTCGCAACCATCAAAGAGAGTCTCGCAGATACTCAGCCCGTTGGATCCCTCGTAACTCTGGCCCGCACAGTCGACCAAGCCAAGGCCCTGCTCACATTCGTGGACGCCATCGCTGAGAAGACTTTGCAAAGCACCGTTACCTTGACTGCTGCTCGTGGTCGTGGTAAGTCGGCCGCATTGGGTGTCGCCATTGCCGCAGCCGTTGCCCACGGATACAGCAACATCTTCATCACCTCGCCCAGCCCCGAGAACCTGAAGACTTTGTTCGAGTTTGTCTTCAAGGGATTCGACGCGTTGGGTTACCTCGACCACGTCGACTACACCATTATTCAATCTACTAACCCCGATTTCAACAAGGCCATCGTCAGAGTCAACATTCACCGTCAACACAAGCAGACCATTCAGTACATTCAACCGCAGGATGCCTACACTCTGGGTCAAGCAGAACTTCTGGTTATTGATGAGGCCGCTGCCATTCCCCTGCCTCTGGTTAGAAAACTTATGGGTCCTTACCTGGTCTTCATGGCTTCGACCATCAACGGTTACGAAGGTACTGGTCGCTCCTTGTCTCTTAAGCTGATCCAGCAGCTCCGTGAGCAGTCTCGTGGAGGTTCCAAGGCTAGTGGTGAGCAGGTCGCTGATCGTTCCACTGGAAAGTCCGCCAAGGACGAAAATCAGATCGCTGTTGCCGGTCGTACCCTTCGCGAAATCACCCTCTCGGAACCCATCCGTTATGCTCAGGGAGACTCTGTTGAAAAATGGATGAACCGCCTACTCTGTCTGGACGCTACACTCCCTCGCGCATCAACAACCCGCGGTTGCCCTCATCCTGACCAATGCCAGCTTCTCTCTGTCAACAGAGACACATTGTTCTCTTTCCACCCTGTCTCGGAGAAGTTCCTTCAGCAAATGATGGCGCTTTACGTTGCCTCACACTACAAGAACACCCCTAATGACCTGCAGCTCATGTCTGATGCTCCTGCTCACCAGTTGTTTGTTCTCGTACCTCCGGTCGAAGAGGGCAGCAATCGTCTTCCTGAGCCCCTCTGTGTTATTCAACTAGCCCTGGAAGGTCAAATCAGCAGAGAGAGCGTGATCAACAGCTTGAGTCGTGGTCAAAGAGCAGGAGGTGACTTGATCCCCTGGTTGGTCAGTCAGCAGTTCCAGGACGAAGACTTTGCCGGACTTTCTGGAGCACGTGTCGTTCGTATTGCTACCCATCCTGACTACATGAACATGGGTTATGGTAAGAAGGCTCTTGAGCTTCTTACCGATTTCTTCGAAGGAAAGTTCACTTCTTTGTCTGAGGACGACGGACAGGCTGAGCCCGGAAGCGAGAGTATGGTACGTGTCACAGATGCCGAACTTGAAAGCGCCACTTTGTTGCAGGACAACGTCAAGGTTCGCGACATCTCGACTATGCCTCCGCTCTTCGCCCGTCTGTCGGAGCGCAGACCTACTCGCCTGGACTACATGGGTGTTTCATACGGCCTTACCTCTCCTCTGCACAAGTTCTGGAAGCGCGCGAACTTCGTGCCTGTCTATCTCCGCCAAACTGCCAACGATCTCACTGGAGAACACACCTGTGTCATGCTGAGAACGCTTGATAACGCTACTTCCTCGGATCCTGCCTGGCTCGGAGCCTACTCTAAAGACTTCCACCGCAGATTCCTCAGCCTTTCATCTTACCAGTTCCGAAAGTTCACTAGCGTCCAGGCTTTGAGTATTGACGAGTCCGCCAACGCTGGTATCAAGCTCGACAGCACTGTGTCCACAAAACCGTTAACCAAGAGCGAGTTGGATGAACTGTTCAGTCCTTTCGATCTGAAGCGTCTGGACAGTTACGCTAATAACATGCTGGATTACCACGTCATTCTGGATCTTCTACCTAAGATTGCCGAGCTCTTCTTTACTGGACGTATAAAGGGCGAAGAGGCTGTGAAACTCAGTGGTGTGCAACAAGCCTTGTTGTATGCTATCGGTATGCAACGCAAGACTCTTGAAGATCTTGAGAAGGAACTCGGATTGGGAAGCAGTCAACTGCTTGCCATGTTCGTCAAGGTGATGCGCAAGATGTCTACGCACTTCCGTGGCCTAGTCGAGGGAGCCGTCGCTGAGACCATGCCCAAGGGTATTGGGGGTGGTGATGCCGAGGCTGACAAGATTGACGGCGAGGAGGACCAAAGATTTGCACCTCTCCAGCAAACCCTGGAAGATGATCTTGCTGAGGCTGGTGACGAGTATATGGCTGCTGAAAAGGAACGTGCTCGTGCTATGATCGATGCACTTCCTCTGGACAAGTACGCAATCGCCAATGGCGAGGCTGATTGGGACGAAGCTGAGCGCCAAATTCAAAAGGCAGGAGGACGTAGCGGCAAGAGCACAACTGTCAGTGTCAAATCGAAGAGTGCGTCAAGCAAGCGCAAGGCAGGCGAAGCTCTTGAAGAGGTGCAAAAGGAGGCTGCCAACTTTGAAGGCAAGAAGAGCAAGAAGGGCAAAAAGTCAAGGTAAAGCATTTAAATGAATTGCATAGAGGACGGAGTTAGGGTGTACAAAGCTATTGGGAAGGGGAAATATCCATGCTGTATCTGTCGTATTCTACAAATTCTCTTGAGATGTCTGAAGATATGATTTGTTCATGAGAGTTGTCTAACAAGTGACGAGCATGCTTTGTTTGCCCGGCCACGGACTTTTGAAAGCACATCTCCGTTGTGCGACCTTCGATCTTTCATCACCCAACAATTGACCTCAGTGACATCTGAATCACTCACCAATCGCACTCTCGGATCCGCATATCGCATAGTCGTTTGGAGCGCCTTTTCATCGTCAGTCAATCTCAATCTAAACTTATCTCATCACCACCCAACCACAAAATAACAATGGCAAACGAACCTCGGTATGAAGAGCTCCCAGCGCATAGATCGCCTACAAACACAGAACTGACAAAAGAAACAGTGGAGCATGGGCACGACCTCGTCCAGGCGCAGCACGCACACCGCAACAATCACGGTCCTCGAACGCCTCGCCCGCACCTGCGTCTTCAGCTGCACCTGCTGCAAAACCCGTTCCTTCTCCTGCGCCCACTGGAAACGTGTGGGCAGCTAGAGCGGCAGCACAGAAGGCTGCCCCTGCTAAGGCTGCTGATGCTGGCAAGAAGAAGGAACAGAGCGCTCCTGTTGCGACAGCTGTGATGCCTGTGGGCGCACAAGAGACGCATGTACCTGTCAACAATTTCAATGATGGCGAGGTTAAGCAGTTGTTGAGTCGGGGAGGGGTGAGCTCTGTGTACAAACTTGATGCGTCAAACAATTCAAGTGCGGATCGTAAGTGTGTCTATGCTTGCCTTTCAGACAGTATCACTGACATCCAATCGTAGCAGGTTGCATGGCGAATGGAAAGAGCTTCAAGGTTCATTTGGACGAGCAAGTCGCGGCCGCTCTCAAGAAGCAGCAAGAAGAGGAGAAATAAACACCACCTGAGTATATCCGACAGCCGACACATAGCCATACTATGCAGCTAGAAGACACAACAAGCGACGCTACTACACAAACTCATGCTTTCAACCATCCCTCCACGCCCAGAATACCGCCGTCACCAGCACTCGGATCCATGGACCACGTCTTGATCGGTCGTACAGACAATTGCGACCTCCATCCCGCCTCCCACATTTCTATGCCTGCCCATCCAATCATAGCCGCATTGTCTGTGCACAGCTCGACAGGTGGGAAGAACAATTCAACGTGGTTGAAACCCCTGACGTCCAGGAAAGCGCGCATTACATGGCGCAAGAAGCGGTTCGCCGCCACCCCACCCGAGACAACCACAGAGTTGACCTTGGCAGCTTCTGCAGGTGGCAGAGAGGATAGGTGCAACAGAATGCGAGAAGCGAGATGCTCGAAGGCCACACGCATCACTTCCTTGGCCATGTCACGGCGCTCATCGTCGGAAAGATGGCCAGCCTGGCGTAGTTGGCTAGAGATAGTCGAGTTCTGATGATCATACTCGAATTTCACAAAGCGTTCGATACTGCTTAGTAGACCGGAGAAAGAATAGACCATTTTGCGACTGCTACTTCCGTTCTTGCTTCCAGCCAGGGGCGCACCTAGACCCCAGCCCCACTTTGTGAGTCTGCGCGCGAGTTCTGCGTCTCGTTTTGCAGGCGCTGTATAGTTATAGTCTGAGGCCCCGGCGGGGAAGGCGTATTGCTCGAGTGCTCGTCCGTAAGGAGGCACTGCTAGGTGAGCTGGCAGAATTGCGCGCGCAGCTTTGTCCAAGCAGTCGCCTAGCGCGATATCGCCAGTCGTGGCCAAGATCTTGTGATCAGTCAATCCGGCGGATTCAATTAACATAGAATGACCTCCCGACACCAAGGCACTGAGAAAGGGAAAGTTTGGTCTAGTGGCAGCCCTAGATTCGAGCGCAGATACTAGGCGTGGTGTCAAGGCATGAGCTTGCATGTGGTGGACACCTATGACGGGGACATTCCAGGCCACAGCAAGTGCTTTGCCAGCGTCCAGTCCAACGGACAGATTTGAGCGCATGCCTGGGCCTCTTGTCGCTGAGATAAAGTCCGGCTTAGTGCGAACAGTGTTTCCATGGTGCAAGAAGCGGCGAGGATCAGAGTCCGACTGTGTGGGTGGCAGATGATTCAATGCCTCTTGTAGCAGCGGAGCAAGTGAGGACTGATGCGACTCGAGGGCGACCACTGGATGGATGCCATTGTATGCGGCTGTATTGGCAGTGACTTTTTTGTGGAAATGTAGCGTTGCCGAAGCATCTTTGTGTTTTTCAACGATGGCGACCGAAGTGTCGTCGCACGAAGTTTCGATGGCCAGAGTCAGTAGGGTTCGATGGTTCGAGGCGACTCCATAGTGCCTGAGAGGAAGGCGAGTGCGTGTAAGGACACGCAAAGGCGACAGCATCAACTTGCGTGTATGTTGAGATGGCGGTCGAACATGGAGATGAGATTCCAGAAAGTGTATCGGACTCGCACCTGCCGTTTTGGTGGACCCTGGATGAAACATCTCGGTAGATTTAGCCGCAGATGTCACCCACATGGGCAGAAGCAGCGGGATGACGCGGGCTGGAGTGTCTTCCGCCAGGCTTTAATTCCTTGTTGTCCCACCCACCACGCGGGGATGCTAGAAACACCGTTTTATCGCTCACCATCTTTGTCACTTTGCATGGCTTGAAATGCAGATGCGCCTTGCAACATTGGCCAGACACACCCATGTCTTATGAGCTGCCGCCTAAAGAGAAGCTGCGCGAGATCGCTGCTCGTCAAGATGCGAAGGAGAAAGAGATCAAAGAGGCCCGCGCCAGGCGTTTGTCGACATGTAACCAGCCGCCGAATCAGCAAGAGACTGCTGCTGAAACCATCCAAGTCGGTGACGATCAACATACGAAGTTACCAAGATCTGTTGCTGAATCCGATCAGCGCAACTACCGCGGCTACCGCGATCGTAGGGAGATGCGTGGCTTAGGTCTATCTGCCTCAACAAGATGGTTCGATGTATGTTGCTCGTGTAGTTCTCTTGCCCATGTCCAGGACTGACACAGTCTAGGCCGTCCAAGAAGGTACATGGTTGTTTGCCCAGCATCCTGTTTTTCACTGCTTATGTTCGAGTAGCTCGTTACCGCAACTCCACCCAGCCTATGTCACGCGATGAACGTGCCCGACACGCTTCTACCCATGTCTCTACTCCTGGAAACTGTGAGGCTCGTGAGAAATGGAAGCGCGTTGGCCAAATAGCCAAACATGCGGAGAACGACGATACGAGTTCTGACGAGGACATCGAAGATATGAATCCTCAAGAACGGAACGCCTACTTACAGCGCAAAAGAGAGGCCAAGGCTGAGCGGGAAAAGATGGCAAGGACCATGGGCATAGAGTACTTCCTCGAGATGGTATGTACATAAGCTACTTTCCCTGAGCATCAGCTTATACGCTTATAGGTTGACCAGAAACATCGCTACGGCTCCTCACTCCGCAAATACCACAAGGTCTGGCAAGAGAGCGATACAAAGGAGAATTTCTTTTATTGGCTGGACTTCGGGAGCGGCAAAGATGTTGACCTACCAGAACGCCCTAGAACCCGCCTGGACGAAGAGAGAGTACGATATCTGTCGCGCGAGGAACGCCAAAAGTATTTGGTCCAGATCGATGACGATGGCATGTTATGCTGGGCGAAAAATGGCCAACGCATATCGACATCTCCTGAATGGAAGGATTCCATGGAGGGCATCGTTCCAATCACTGACAACACTACGCCGACATGGCGCAACACGTCCGGTCGTCAGAAACTCCCTGTATCTTCGAGTAGCTCAGAGAGTGACTCGGACATCAGTGTGGGCAGTAGCGAGGATGCATCTCGATACGTAAATCAAGAATTGCATGACGCGAAAGGTCTTAGCAAGCTCAAGCATCTTTCAGCAAACACCATCATGAATGATCTTTTACGGTGAGCAGACTTCGTAAAAGTCATCATCGATATTTTTTGAACCCCTGATTAGCTGACAGCCTTTCTAGCAAAACCACCAAGTCCAACAAATGGATATTCGTCGCAGATACTTCGTTCCGTCTCTATATCGGCATCAAACAGTCAGGGGCCTTTCAACACTCTTCGTTTCTCAAAGGAGCCCGGATTCTATCAGCAGGGTTGATCCGCATCAAACGAGGGCAATTGAGAAGGCTAAGTCCCTTGTCTGGGCATTATGCGCCGCCAGCTAGCAGTTTTCGAGCCTTCGTGCACAGCCTTAGAGAAGCTGGTGTCGATATGTCTCGCGTAAGCATCTCAAGAGCATACGCTGTGCTCGTTGGCCTTGAGGGCTACCTTGGCGCTAAGCGCAGTCTGAGGCAAGGAGAGCAGAAGATCAAAGACGTTATCAACCCTGAAGAAGCTCGACAGCGCGAAGAAGCTAAGAAAGACAAGAGCAAGAGTGCCCAAAAAGAGCGAGAGATACTCGAGGCACAAGCAAAGAAAGACGAAGAGGCCAAGCGACAGAGCAGTATTACCGATCGGTTAAAGAGCAAGCTGCACATTGGTAACGACAGTTCCTCATGATGATTTAGGCGGTCTCCCTTCTAGCACTATACCCTTACGCTTTCTCACGATTAATGATATCAACGCAAGTAATGTCTAGGATGGATAATATCAAAACTCGAATCATTAATTGTAATATCTATCATACTGCGAGGACCTGCTCAGTAGTCACCGATCCAGGCGCTTCAGATCGTGAGACGTCTAATGGCATGCTAGGCTCAGTATCGTCTACCTGGCGTTTGGCATTCGGAGGCACACTGAGCTCGGCATCGTCTGCTTTGCGCTTCAGAGACTGTGCTGCCTCCTCCGCCTTTGCTTCTGATTTTCTCTCCTTCTTTGCCTGATTACCTCTTTGCTTTCGCTCCGATCTCGTCTCTTTCTTGCCGAAGCTGATTTCGAGCTTCTCGTCCACTTCACGAGCTTGGGTTCTGAACTCTTCGTATCCCATAATCTCGACTAGATCCGTGTAACTCTTGGCTTGGTTCATTGGGCGGTACTCCTTCGCTTTTCCGGGTATCATCTGGCCGAGCAGGTACTTTGTGTTGCCCCATCTGTTTTCGACGTCCATGGCGATCTTGACGTATTCTTTGACCACCTGGTCCCAGGGTGCTATGCCACCATCCTTCTCGGCGCGGAAGCATGAGGGATTCGTCTCGGCGGCTGTCGCAATCATGGCACCGTCGACGCCATACTCCTCTGCCAGTTTGAGTGCCTCGTCTCTGCTTGTCACATCGCCATTCATCAAACATGCGACGCCTGCTTCGTGGCAAATCTCGCCAACCATACGTAGTTGATCGCGAATAGCGCTTTCGCGTGGTCGCATAGGTGTCGTACGGCAGTGCAGAGTAAGACCAGTGATTCCAGTAGCGACCAATCTGCGCACCAATGCCGCTGTGTCCTCAGGGTTCTCCAGCATGCGGATCTTCACGCTAATGCCAATCTCAAAGGGTTCTCCGACTTCCTTGACCAGTGCCTCGAGAATTGCGACCAGCTTATCTGGTGTCTTGAGCAGCGCAGCACCCATACCTCCAAGGGTGCTGAATGGCTTGGGACATCCTGCATTAACATCGATGCCGGCCACATCTCCGGCGATCAGTTTCGCGGCTGCGACAGCTCTTTCGGGATCAGAAGTGCCGATTTGGTGAATAAGCTGACGACCTTCGCGCGAAGGGTATAGTCTGTATATGATACTTTCGCGCTGCGAGGGGTTCAAGTCGGGGTTCTTGGAGCCGTTGGAGGAGAGGCGAGTGAAGTCGATGGTGTTTGTGACTGTGTTGACGCGACGAGTTGTGCCAATGAGTGCCTTGTCGATGGTCTCAGGACCTGAGATCCCATTAGTCAGTATAGAGCTCTGTTCGTTTGACTTGGACGAGAAAGACATACCCCATACGAGATCAGCACCGTACTTCAAAGCCATCAGTCGCGAGGGACATTCGCCGCTGCGGACCATGGGCGCGAGCACCACCTTGCCGCGGTAGTCGACGCCGTTTTTGGGGATAGGGACTCTCTTCGCCATACTGCCTGTCATGAAATGTGCAAATGTTCGTAACATCCCATGACTTGGGTTGTAAGAAGGCACGAGTTGCTGATGTAAAAAAGTCCTGGTCGGTCGAGACCCTTAACGCCGAGAAACCTTGTTTCGGCCGCTTGAGACTTGGGGGCTCGAGCGCTGCGCGTGGCTGCATGAGCACTCCTCCCTCCTTCGATTCATCGCCAAAATTTATGTATAGAAGCTTTATGGTGGTTTGTCTAATCCGTCTTCTCCTTTCGTCTCTCAATGCCTTCACTCATCAACAACGCCACATCCTCGGTTGTCTTGCCCCGATTCCTCCTCTCAGTCTTCTCTTTACCCAGGTCTGTGCCGTGGGCAACCAACTCATATGTCCTAGCAATGCCACTAAAGATTGACTCTTCTTGAAATCCACCATCTTCCGCCAATGTTGCATCGATCTCCTCCATTTCTCTAACCCAGCGGTAGGCTTTGGGTGGCATTCTAGGCATCGAAGCATTAATCAGATCCAATGTCTTTGGACTGTATTGTTGAAGGTGTTGCTGCAACTCTGGCAAGACACCAAGACGATGGGCTGTTGTGAAAGATTGGATGGCCAACCCGGTAAGTCCTTTGGTCAGAGATGCAAAGCTCATCTTCAATCCCGATGCCGCGCCTACATCGTCTGAAATGTGTCGCGCCCCGAGTGTATTGGCAAGATGTGCACCACTTGGTTCTGCGTCTGCCAGTCGATGCGGTCCAGACATGGGAATACCGGGTCTTTTCCATGCTTCGGGCTTGGACGAGTCTGCTTGGTCGTCTTTCAGGCTCGGTGCACTCCCAATCACGGCTCCATCGATGAAACGGACGTTGTGGCCAGCAGCTTCAAAGAGCTCGTTCATGCTCCTAACCAGTTTTGGCGAGACCGCATTCATATCAAGATAGTACAATGGCTTGTCTCTCTTGGTGTTGCTGACTTTCACTACGCGCTCTGCAGTCGCTATCGCATCTCTTGGGGGCACAATAGACATAATGTAGTCTGACGTCGCTGCTAGTTCCTCATCCGTAGAAACCAAGTCTATGGATGCGGATTTGGCTCGGTCATGTGTATCTTGACTATTCATCTGCGTTAGATACTGTTCTCACGTAGATATCGTGTATAGCATGCCTTCGACCAGTGACATTGGTGACCACACGGAAACCACTTGCTTTCAGCAGCTTGGCGATTCCTAGTCCCATTTCACCAATCGAGATGACGCCTATCGTAGCCATCGGAGCAGTCATCTTGTTAGAGAGGATATAGTCTTTCTAGACGCGATATCTCACACCTCATGGGTGTTATCTCTACGGCATGCATTGCCAAACACCGACTGAGCGGGGTGCTCCTGCCGAACAGACGCAACGTCATGCCCGATTCGGGTACAGTAGCCGGCAGCGACTTCCATCTCCATCTATCTACCATACATTGGTCAACTTGTCAATAGTAATTGCTATGTTTCATAAACTTCTGATACCTCGTGTACCTTGCTCCTCTCCCCGCCCTTGCCCTCTTCTCGTCCGCACCATGGCAACAGTTCGCTCTTCCCTCAGCCATGAAGAACGTACAGCTCAAGAACCACGAGAAGCACGTCTGGAGCCCGTGACAGTATCTCGCATCGACGCCGTCAACAACACTATTCGTCTGATTCGACTAAGTGCCATGAAGCCTGATCACCCATTAAAGGTATATATAATCTTCAATGCCCCCAACTCGCCAGTATTCTAGAATCATTTACTAATTACATTCATCAAAGTAAAGTTTCTACCAGGTCAATGGCTAGACGTCTTCATCCCTTCTCTCTCAAAAGCAGGCGGCTTCACTATAACTTCCACGCCTTCAGACCAAGGCGAACCTACCCCTCAACGACCAGCCTACTTCGAACTAGCCATCCAGAAATCTACCAATCCTCCTGCTCAATGGCTCTGGAAACCCGAGTCTGAGATCTTGAACGAACAGATAATCGTTCGCACAGGCGGAAGCTTTGTATGGCCACCTCCGGGTATAGATGTCACTGGCATCGAACAAGTCGTCTTGGTGGCAGGAGGGGTGGGCATCAATCCTTTGATCTCGATCTTCGCGCATCTAATGAGTCTCCCCAATCGACCAAAGAAGGTGAGATTTGTCTACGGCAGTAAAATTGAGGAAGGGCCAATCAAAGCTTCACGTATCCTGTTCTTGACAAGATTGATGGACTTGATCAAGGAGCAAGGAGATGGCAATGTTCAGCTAGACTTGTTCCTGACAGCGACATCGCAAAAGGAAATCGATGGTGCGACAGACTTGCCCGATCATGTCAGATTAGGAAGGATCGAGAAGGACGACATGGAAGCTGCGATTGGTGAGGACCGCAGTGTCAGGCAGGCCACGGTGGCTTATGTCTGCGGTCCTCCTGCCATGACAGACCAGTTTGTCGAATTCCTAAGCACAAGAGGTGGTATGGATAAACGGAAAGTTTTGTGCGAGAAGTGGTGGTAGTTTTGCACACATATACTATAGATGTGCTTATACGCTTTGAATGAACGGGTTCAATGGTGTCATCAATGCCGTTGACACAACCCTGACAATGGCATATGGCTTACAAATAACCAATACTACCAACACCTGTCTGGAGAGTTTGAAGAACTTCTTCTTACGTGTCCTTCGAAATAGCAACGTACCCTGTTGGGGAGGGTGAGTAAATGAATCATAACGAGAAATCGAACATTCGCATTGAACAAAACTACCACAAGGAAACTGCCTAGATACTAAGGTTACTAACCCAAATCTGTCCCGAAATCAAAACTTTACGGTGCAGCTCCCGGCATTGGCGCCAGGGGATCAGATTGACCCATTCCGTAGTTATCGAACACGCTTCTCTTCCTCACCAGCATACGACCATGCATACCATTGAGGTAGTTCGTGGCATATGTTCTGCAAGTGGACGACGAACTGACACTTGAAGGGACGGCGTAGCTCGTTACCACCTGTGTGACAGTAATATAGTTCCCACCGCCAGCTGTGATCGTAACCACCTGTCCACCACTTCCAGTCACCGATACTGTGGCTCCCGGTGCAGTGGAAACGACGGTACGGTCCGAAACAGATATCGATACAGAGACTGTGGTCGTGGTGACAGTCCGCGTGGTTGCCGCCTGGTATACGACGCTGATGGCTGTGCTGACTCCATACGTCGAAAGTATCGTTTGTCCGTTGGAGACGATGGTTGATACAGCAGTCGAAACAGCATAAACCGTGGAGCCAGGACCAGTTCCAGGACCAGTTCCAGGTCCCGTACCTGGGCCTGTTCCTGGACCTGTTCCTGGGCCTGTACCTGGTCCCGTACCTGGGCCTGTACCTGGGCCTGTACCTGGGCCTGTGCCTGGACCTGTGCCTGGTCCCGTACCTGGGCCTGTGCCAGGACCTGTGCCTGGACCTGTGCCTGGTCCCGTACCTGGGCCTGTGCCAGGACCTGTGCCAGCTCCGGTCCCTGGGCCTGTACCTGCTCTATTCCCTGGACCAGTGCCTACTCCATTACCACCGCCTCCGGCAATGACAGTTGTCACGCCTCCGGCTAAGACAGTCGTCACACCACCAGAGCCAGGGGCAGTCGCAGTGAAGGTACCAACAACAGATCCTGATTCATAGTCGCCATTGCCTCCAGTACCTCCATTGCCAGTTGTACCGTTACCTGAGCCGACCGATCTGGAGAGAAGGCGAGCAGAGTTAGCATCAGGTGCAGTTACGTTGGTAGTGCCACTCTTCAACTCGCAGTTACCTGCGGTGAGATCTGCATAGAACGAGACGCCCAAACATAAGCTGGGAGAGTTGAAGCTCTGGAAATTGTACATGTCGCAAGTATCGATACAAGAGGCCAGAGAACTCACATTGGAGGTTGAGAGTGTTTGGTCAGTAATGGCTCGTCCGCAACCGATCTCGTAGACTTGACCTAAGCTATCAGTGAAGAGCGTGCCATCTGAACCAGGACAGACTGGTGTTGCCGACGACCCACTACTCAGTGCAGAACCGGTAACGATGATTGTCGAGGTGGGAGACCCTCCAGATCCACCACCGACAACAGAGTTCATGCCTCCGCTCATAGATGCGAAAGAGCTCTGGGAAGCCATGCTGAAACTGCTGAAATTGGACCCAAATAGTGTGCCACCCCAGCCAAAGCCTTCGGGTGGACACATGCCGGGGGTTGGGCAAGCGGTGACTGTTTCGGTGGTGAACACAGTTGTTGTTCCAGCAGAACCAGAGGGCTGGGCAGAGCATGCACCGCCAGTGCTGGTAGCCATATTTGCGCCACCTCCGGTCACCACAGTGGGGGTCAAGAAGCAAGTGAAGCACAAAGAGCCTGAGCCTGTACTCCCACTGCCGGAAGCAAAATTGCCACTAGGTGGCAGTCCAGTCGTGACAAATGTACTGACGACAGTGACCGTGGCACTCGGAGGATAAGCTAAAGGCAGTCAGCAAAAGATGAAGTTCGGATGCACACAAATACTCACATGTGGTTATGGTGATCGTTGCACTGCTGCTCGTACCGACACTCGAAAGACTGGCTCCTGAAGCCGAAGAAGAGCTTGTCAAGCTCGATGATGATGAGATTCCAGGATCTGTCGCGCCCACACGTACAGCGATGACGAAGTTTGCGCCGGGCACCCGAGTGCCGGTGAAGGTAGACTTCATCTGACAGGAAGAAGATGATGTGTCGTAAACGACACCTATACAGCCTGTCGTGACATCGCAGCTGGGCAAGCAGTCCAGGAGAGAGTCAGCGCGGTATGCACTTGAGAGATTACCTCCTTGAACATTCATATCACAAGCGACCGTGTAGTTGGCTCCATTCGAGTCTATGTAGGTTTGACCAGCAGCTCCCGGGCACGTGGGACCAGCAGTGGGGGATGGTACAGGCGACAACGCAGCTGACGATACAGCAGATGAGAAGGAAGTAGTCGAGGCGCTCGACGATGGGATGGAGCTGGATGTTGGCAAAGTGGACACAGTTGGTGACGACGTAGTAGCACTTGTTGACGTGATCGGCACAGGAGGCAAGAGCGTAGCGGCGACATTGCCCGGATCGGGAACAGTACCCGTGATGTTACTAAACAGTGTACATTCGTCCCCTTTGTAGTTGACACCAACACAGGCAGGGGTATCATCACAGAGATCGAGACAGTCTGTGTATGATGGCTCAGCCACACGCTTTATGATGCGAACTCTGCTGTTGTCGTCGATCGTGGTTCCTGTGTACGAACTTCCGCAATCGACGTTAAAGTTTGCACCACGAGCATTAGAACAGGTGGTCGGTGTGTTGGAGTTGCAAATGTTGTCTACAGATGAAGGGCACGGCGGAGCGACATAATAAATGACTTGAGGGCTGGCTGAGGAAGTCGTCAATTGCAAGCTCGTGACCGACGAAGAGATGGATAGGCTCGGAGATGTTGAGGATGAAGAGAGAGCAGCATTCGATGTTGTAGCAGACACACTCGAGCTCATTGAAGACGAGCTACTGCTTGCCAAGACAGATGTGGTTTCGTACGCAGATAGAGTAAGCAGGACACCAGAATTTGTTGTGGACGAAGCTGTGGAAGGAGCAGCTGAGGCATTCAAAGTTGAATTTGGACCCTGCGCGAGGAAAGCGACAACGGAATCGGAAGCAGCTGAAGAGGTACTGCCAAATTGGTTCTTGAAATGGCAAGTGCCTGCTGATGTACCCTCAAAACTGAAACCAACACAACCTGGTGTAACATCGCAGACAGTAAAGCAGGCGGCGAAGCCACCCCCTTGAATAACGGTATCGTTGTAAGTTTCCACGTTTGTGTCCGAGGAGCAATATACATTGTACGAAATCACGTTCTCGTCCACGTACACGGAATTGTTGGCTTCAGGGCAAGTCGATGCCTGTGCAGTTGGTCGGAGTGTGGCGGTCTGAGGAGGGGTAGAGGAGAGAGGAACTGTCGCAGTCATTGTCGATAGCGTTGAGGAGGCACTAGAGATGACCAATACTGACACAGCAACGAAAGTATGACCATCGTATTCGAGCTGACCTTCACCGGTTTTCAAAGTGCAAGTGCCCGCTCCATTGCCGCCAACGTGAGAGACTCCGCCACATCCAACTGTACTATCGCACAGCTCGATGCAAGCTTCGAAGCTATCAACTGTTTGGCCATCACCGTTCAGGCTTTGACCAGTTAGATCGTATCCACAGCTGATGGTATAGTTCATTCCGTTGTAGTCTGTCCAATTCTTGCCGTCGTAAGGGAAACAGATGAGTGGAGTGGCCAATGCGGTGGCTGTGGACGAGACAGTAGAAGATACAGAAGATAGTGGTCCAGTGTATGGCACTGAGAGGGGCAAAGACGATGTGGACTGACCCATTCCGGGATTGATGATACTGCCACTGACACTAATTGGCGAAGACGAAGTCAATGGTATAGTACTGGTCGGAACAGAAGATGAGCTCACGTTGACAGGCAATTGGTAGACTCTGATCGAGTTGATTTCCCAGTATGCTTGTGTGAAGTTTTGTGGATTGTTGCCTACAAAATCGACACATGAGTCGTAGCCATTTGCACCAGATGTCAACGGACAATTTGGGAAGTTCGAATAAGCGAATCCAGCCCATGCACCACAGAAATCAGTGTTGATGATGATACTGTGATTAGCAAAGTGAGAGTCAATGTCGCAGGAGCCTTGGAAGTTCGCCATGGGTAGACCAAACTCAGAGACATCAGGAGAGTCATCAGTGATACTCGAAGGAATACTGTCACGAGGGAAGAACCAGACACGGACATACGCTGAAGTCCATTCGGTAATGTAAACACCACCGTCGTTGTCGCTAAGTCCTTGTCCGTAGTTATTGGGAGTTATAGTGTCGTTCGCCATGCTTCCACAGCCGGAGTTGCTGTTTGCAGCTTCATCACAGTTGGCATTGGTGAAGAGACCTGTCTGTCCAGAGCCAGCAATGGTACGATTGGCGCTTGTATGCATGGACACGGTGTTCGTCTCACTAGTGTGTACGCCTTCGATGATATCTGGACTCGCTTAGTGAGATTGAAGAACAGCAATGCAATTCTGCCCACCTATTTCGCCATTGGCTGGCCAATTTGGTCCGAGAAGCCAGAATGCCGGCCAGGTGCCACAACCATATGGCATGTGGGTCAGATCCAAGATGAAGAGTCCGTGGGTGTATGTGTTGTCACTAATGAGCCTGACAGATGGTCTTCCTAGTCCACCATTCGGCCATACGTTCGTTGTATCTACACTGATCGTAACGCTGTCGTCATTCGTAGTTGCGTAGCCATTTGTGACAGCAACCGATTCGTTCACGTATCTGGGAATGTTAGTGAAGCTTCTTGAGACAAAAGAGGCATCGGACTTACTGAACATGGCCGTACGTCGGATCGAATGACTGTATGACTTTAGTGTCAAATTCTACTTGTCGTCGCACTTGCAACGTACGTTGAAGAAATTAAATTTGCTGAAAAACACGCTGGGTTGGTAGTCGTCGACCAATTCATATGCTCCTGAGCCAGGTATGCCACCACCAGTGAAAAGGCTTGCACCAGGGATACTCTGGGACACAGCAGGCAAAACCAGAGAAAGAAAAGGCAGAATGCCAATACCGAGTTGTGATGGCATACTCGGCATTTTCGCCATACGTCCTCACGTAGTTTCAGACGGTGGAAAGGAAAGAAAGACTTGCCTTGCTACATCAAAGAGTCTACACATGCGCGAGACCAACATGTTGTGTTGATGGTTGGGTGGCATTCCTTCCATAGGGACCGACGACTACATTCCACAGCTTACACGTAGAGCAAGGCCTAGATACTTGCAAATTGCGACAGCATTCCCGAGTACTCGGCGAAGGATCGTAAGTTGATGGACTGATTACGCGACGACTTCAACGCGATGGAAGTTCGAGATGTTGCGCCGATCTCGGCCTCCACCAAACCACGAGTTCAACAAATATGAATGAAAAATGATACTGTAATTCATTTCCTGCCACACATATCAAGCTGCATGGCGATGGAAGAGAGCAACGCATGAACAGACTAATGAACAAATTTTCTCCCAGTATATCTCGATCAAGGATACTCAAATATCGCTACCGTGTCCGCAAAGCTGTTGTCGTTCGCAATTGCTGGCACCAGCTCCACCTGGTCGACTTCGACCAGATTCTGAGCACCCACGGTATTGACGGCATATAGATAAACGCCTTGACTTTCTTCAACGCTGACCATATTCTGCTGACAATTGGTGGTCGCCAGGCACCCGGAATCATAATTGTTGAAGAACGAGTACATTCCAGCACCGTAAACGAAAATATATGTGCTGTTGAAGATGCGCAAGCCCCAAGTCTTGGGACAGTTGGAGGTGAAGCAGTTGGAGAAGTCTGGGTCGTTCCAATCAGACTTTGGTGGGTATGGTACGATGGCGTTAGGATTGTTTTGCATGTAGCTTCGTGTCTGTTAGTACGAGTAGAAACACAGAAGGCATTTGAGCTTACGCAGTTTCAGTCTGAATAGCACTGGCATAGATCTCGTTCGCAGAAGCAAACTGATAATTGTAAAGCATGCTATGCTCGAAGGATGTGCCCATCATCCATACAGGACCTTGACTTTCGACCAAGACTCCACGGCCATTGTAGATGTTGATCTGGTTGTGGTCTGTAAATTTAGTCAGGATGTGTTCAAATGAAAAGCATGAAATTTATATCCCACCAGACAGATCCATCTCGTGATCACTGACCCAGCCCCAATTGTTGCTCATATACATAGAGGCTGTCTTTGTAATATGCAGGAGCAGGAAAGAACCAAAACAATCAGGGTTTGGTGTAGTCGGGGTGTTAGGTGTCGTGGGACAATTGTTCGATTGCATTTGGGTACCGTTAGTACCTCCAATACGCCAATGAACATCGAACATAGCTGCGATCAATCATGTTAGCAAGGTTCCAGTACTGGACGGAGAACAAAGCTTACCAGCAGAGCCTGGTGATGATTGTGCGAGGTTCCATTCAATCATGATTGCACCAGGGGCAGGACCCAACGTCTCGAAAATAAGCTCGACCAGTTCGATATCACCAACTTGGCCAGGTTCACCGACACGGAATGCGGGCTGAGGGTTGTTCTGATCGCTAAAAGTGGACGAGGAACCATCTACCATGAAGTAAGGCCATAGCTCGCCTTGGACCCTGATCGGGATAGGGAAGTTGATGGTATCTCTGATAATATAAGCTCCGTAATCGATGTAAGCAATCTGATCAGGCTGGACTGAGTTCAGGAAGCTCTGCACGCATGCAGTATCATCAGTGACACCATCACCAGCACACCCATAAGTCTTGATCGATATGAAGTTCTCAACAGGAACACCTTCATACTGAGGTCTCGACCGTGAAAAGACAGATCCGTCAGCGTTCAAGAGAGATGAGGCTTTGGGAGCAGGGTCGATGACTTGTTGCACACGGGAATAACTGGCTGCAGGTCCATAACAAGTGATGTTGTTCTCTTCGTAGGAAGACTCGTACGCGGTATAAACCCTGCCTTGAACCCAAGACCCAACTCTCTGGTTTCCTTCGAGGAGAGTGGCATTGCTAGGAGAGAGCTGGACTGCGATTGGGGTGTCGACAAAGTTGACGTTGTCCATGATGAATGTACCAGCAGAGGTAGGTGTTGAGTTGGAAGAGAAAGTGGTGACAATACCAATCTCAACATTGTTCATGGTCGCATCCTGTAAAACCATGGAACCGGTAGTGATAACCTCTCCACCCTGTGTCATATTTATACCGACTTGAGCATTGTTGATGACAATATCCTTGTAGGAAAACATCCAGTTCCAGTTCTGGTAGATGGCAGTCTGACAATTATTGAACGTCAGATTTCGACAAGTGAATTGCTGGTTGCCAGAGAAGAAGCCGACGGATCCACCATTGAAAATGAGGTCTTCTAGATATAAGGCTGACCCGTTGTCCATGAAAACACCCTAGAGATGATAAGTCAAGTGAATTGCGATTTGTCTTATACAGACTTACCATTTGTTGATTATCGTCACCACCCTCGGTCATCTCGAAAACAATGTTTTGTAATGATGTTCCTTGGGCGACCTGCCAATGCAAGCAATTGGCCACACCGGGAGGAATTTGGCGAATGTCGAGAACAAAATTGCGAACTTGGCGCCACATGTTGTTCTACAGCACCACGCATTAGCATCGATATTAGACACAGATAGTGAGTTGACATACCTGGTTGGCCCACCAACTGACTCCATAAGACAGATAAGGATCCGAATCTAGTAGAGCAATACCGTAGAAGTTTGGAAGACCCAAGATCACAGGCAGGTTGTTGGCGTCTCCGATGAACTGCGTGTAGTAGAGCATAACAAGTGGTCTGCTGACAGCATATGTACCAGGAGGGAAGTAAACAATTGCTGGAGTGGTCGTCTGTGATTCACATGGATAGGCACACCTGTTGCCGTCATACGTTGCATTGTTGATAGCATCAGTGTCATCAGTAACGCCATCGCCTGGAGTCTGTCAGATGAATAGTGATAGCAATCGAATTATTTGAACAGACCTTTAGCTCCATAGTCCATTACGTTTCTCCAGACAACGTATGAAGAGTTTGTGCCATATGCAACTTTTCCTTGCCTGGTAATCTCAGAGAACCAGTAGGGAGTCCCTGAGCCGTAGCGTTTCACATGATTTGTAGTATGAAGTGGAGCTGAGTTGTCCGATTGAGCTTGAACCTAGACGAGTTCATGAGAAAAGAAGATTCGGATAAGTTGCAGCTACTTACGAGAGTCGAAGAGAACAAGGACAACAAGAGAGTGGCACAAGCCACTAGAGGGAGTAGCCGCAATCTTGCCATCATCTCTCCGTCAATGATAGAGATAGTATGTCTTCGAAGAGTAAGAGAACAGAACAGAACCCAACATATTCCAGATGACAGTGTAAGTGAGATGAGCGCTAGAGGTGTGTTTACGACGCTGGTGCATGTAGAGGAATGAAGATTCCTGCCGCGCCTGGTCCATCACGCAAGGAAGCAACAAGGAAGCCATTCTGGCCAAGCAAAATTCCTCGCAAGACACAGATTGTAATTTCCATGGCTAGTTTCTAGACGACAGACCGAGTCTCTGCTCCTTGGTCCTTGTGTCTTTTCTTGGACCTCTGGATGGGTCGAAACGTGAATCGCCATAGGAATTGAGATCTGCACGCTGCTGCTGGTTCTTCTCCTGATCTTTTTTGAGTTTATTGGCATCATAAGCAGCAATGTCGTCCTGAACCAGAGTGATTTTGGTGGGTTGTCTGCGGAGCATGATGGTGGTGTCGCTCGAGGGTGTTGTTTTGATCCTTCTCAAAGAGACGATAAAGATGATTCGAGCAATTTGATGAATCGAACTAGATCTAATGATCAGTCTCGACAGATATCAATGAAGAAATAAAGACAGACAGGGGATAGTTGAGCAAAAGGCAATGTTGATGTTTCGGAGGTGTTGATACTGCCGCATACAGATGCGCACAGACCGCCTCCAAGATTCGGGACAGGCGCATGCAGACAGCGACATGACCGTGAATTTCTGTATTCGTCCCTTCACAATCACCACCATGTTCAAAAGACAGTCGCTGACGGCCGTCTCAGCCGTGCGACCGCAATGTCCTGCCAGCCTACGTGTGCAGTCGGCGCGCTACCTCAGCGACATCAGACGGGCCGACCGCCAAAGAGGCCAGGAAAAAGGCTCCAACACTATGCGTATGCTCGAATGCCTGTCTCCGCTACCACCGCCCTCATTGACTCTGTACAGCCACAAACCCGGCTCCTGAACACACTCCCACACCGCACAACCAACCCGCTACTGGTCGCTCACGGCAACAACGCGCCGCCCAGGTTTCTGAGGAAGTCCGCATGCTGAACCGCGGCAGTACTGCTGCTACTGTCTCGGGCGGCAACAACAGCGTCTACCCCACCACCCGTTCCAAGCATGTCGATGCAGAGGCTGTTGGTGGAAGCGGTCCTATGGGAGCCAACGACTCCACAGGCCGCGAGAGTGCTTTTGCCCAAAGCCCTGGTCGCCCAATGTGTGCCGGTAGAGCCGCCGACGAGTCGAGATCTGAACACACATCTTCTGGCGCTGTACTGGACCCCAACGAAGGCGGTGAAGCAGTCTTGAGCGACACCAAGCGAGGAAGAGGGCAGCAAGAGTCGGTTAAGGAAGAGCAGGAACAAGACGAAGACGAGCAGCTCGAAGGCAACGACGAACTAGGCCCTGACCCCATGGGTGAATCCACAGCCAACGAACTCACAATTCTCGAACAATTCGACAAGCAAGAAGTCACAGCCGTGCCCTTTGAGCCCGAAACCGTCTCTCGCGACGAATACCTCAAGCTCGGCCAAGGAGGTGCCACTATCGCTGCTGGAAACTTCGCTGGTGTCATTGAGGACCGCATCAAGATTGTCGCCGAAGCTCAACAGGACGATTTCCGCTATGCCCCCGACATCGCCAAGCGCATGATCAAGGGTGAACTTGTGTCATTCAAGAACGAGGAGGAGAAGGCAGCGGTTCTTGCAACCGTCAAGAAGGAGGACTTCAACTTCTCGGCCCTCTCCGCCAACAGCCAGGCCGTCATGTTTGACAAGTTCGTCCGCGGCGCATACCCCGATCCCAAGGCCGCACCGCACAAGAACAAGGTCTTGAACGAGATCGCCCGTACCATTTCGCGCAACTCCACATACCTCAACAAGGACTCGACCAAGCTCCTCAGAAAGATCGGTAGCCTTTTGCCTTCAGAGGCCGCTGCACGCAAGCCCGCCGCCGCTTCTAGAAAGTAATACGCGCATTCTGGGTCTGTATAAATAGAAATGTATCTTTCTTGTACCAATTTACGACTATCGAACCACTTGACCTGTACATCTACCAATCCTCATCGTCCTGTCTCATTGCCTTTGACCGTGCTCTCAGTGCTTCTGCCAATCCTCCTGCTAATCCTGCTGTTGGTGTTGATGTGCCACTGTCTGTGCCACTTCCGCTGCCTCCAGAGGCAGTGGGTGCTGGTTTGCGTCCTGCCGGTCGCTTGGCTGGCGGCGGAGGTGGCATCTTCTTACCAGCTACAGCGCCGTTAGCCTTGGGTGGTGCTGGAGGCATTGCGCGCGCCTGCACTGGCGGCGGAGGGGGAGGAGCTGGTTTAGCCACAACCTCTTCCAGATATGCCGACGGTGCCCATCCTGATGCCGAGCCGTCCATTCGTTTCGCAAGCCACCATCCTGGAATTTATTAGTGACGTCCTCTCTTTCCTAGATCATGTGGAACATACCGTTGTTTTCCTTTTGAGTCACTAGAATGACCTCGTCCTTGGTGAGACTTAGCTCACCGCTTGTCTGTCCAGCAAAGTCGTACATTGCCCTAAACTGTGGTTCTTTCGGTGCCGCAGCAGGAGGTGGAGGGGGTGGAGGAACGCGTGCCGAGCCCGCTGAAGGGGTGCGCGCGTGTCCGGTCCCATTGAGGGCAGCGACAGGTGCGGGAACGGGTTTTTGCTGCATGGCGGCCTGTACAGCGGCTGCGGCTGCTGCAGGAGTTGAGACTGTGGCCGCAGGCAAACCTGCTGGTAGCCCTTGGTTCCCACTTGGGAGAGGTCGAGCTTGTGGTACAGGTCGAGATTGAGGTGCTGGACGAGCAGCTAGTTTTGATGGCTGGCCACCAGGACCTCCAGGTCTGAGCAGCTTGCCACTGGTGATTGGCTTGCCAGGTACCGACTTGGCCTTTGGTGTTGGTTTCGATACAGAGTTAGGAGATTCACCGGGTCCAGTGTGAACGGTACCACTCTTGTACAAGTCATCGCGAGCGACAGTCTGGTCCTTGACAACCTTGACAGTTGCAAGCTTGCCAGGCTTCTTGTTATAGCTGATTGCCTCAGCGATACGGATATCGACTGCGCCGCGCGAAGCCTGCTTCAGCATAGTAAAGAACTCAGTCTTGAAGATACAGTTCACCAACGGGTCAGGCTCTTGAGGAGATCCCGCACCGATTGCAAACCAATCATCCTTTAGCGTGGAGGCACTGATAAACTTGATGGCGCCGATGGCAACTGTACGCTCGGCCATGATCTGCAGCTGCTTGTTGACGATAGCTTGCTTCACGAGGTAAACACTCCTGTTGGTCAGGATGAGGAAACGCGGCTCTGGCTTGCTGGAACGTCCAAGCTTGGAGACGAGGACTTCGCAACGGCAAGAGAATAGCACCTGGTCAGAGCTGGGCAGGTTGATCGACTTTCTGATCATCTCGCCGCTGCCACCATTGTTTCCGATGCCAAGATAGTCTCCCATAAATCTTCTGTAACCGATCAGTGAGTAGCGTCTGCGCTCCTTACGGCCTCCAAGTACTTTATGGCCCTGGTCGCGCAATTGAATGAATTCCATACCACCTGTCTTGCGCCTCCAGAAACGTTGAATGCGCGTCGCACACTCTATCCTGTAGCGGAGATAATTGCGCCAGGCTCGCTGGATTCTGATGGCCATGTTGTGCCAATACCTATCACGCATGGTCTCAAGCGCGAACAGCGTTTCTGGAGTCTTGATGAAAGCCTTCGTGACACCCATTTGATATTCCTCGACAGGGATACTGCTGTCTTTGAGAATCTGCTTGACACCAGACTTGGCATCGCCAGTCCAGGTGTAGTCTCCAGCATAACTTGTCTTAGGTGAGAGAAGGTAGAAGCGCTCCACAAACTTATCAAATGTCTGTCTGTACGCGAAACCAGCGCGGCGGATACGGACGTTCTCCTGGAGACCTAGATATTTGATTTGATGCATAACGTTTCCAACGTTGTACTCGGTAGGTGACTTGTTCTCGTTCGGCTTGATTGTACGAATGTAGGAGGGCGATGCTTTCATCAATGTAGCAACCAGATCGTTAGCTGAAGCCTTGATTCGATCACCAGCAGTAGGTGGTCGGCGCTTGTTGTCCTGGTCAACCTGTTCAGGGAAGAGAGTGTGGACAAAGTTGTTCGAACTCTGTCCGCAGAGGTTAAGAATATCCTTCAACAGCTGATCCTTGTTCTTGTCCGTCATTCCCTCGACAGCATAGGCGACATCACCAGCATAATGCTTGATGACGAACTGGCCTTGTCTTGGCTGGAAGTTAGGATTCGAGGACAAGGCATTCAATCTTTGCACAAAAGTACCATCTGCAGCTGCGGGATCAGCATGGGCAGTCGCACAAGCATCGTTTAGTGCTGCAAAGACGCCAGGAGGTCTCTTCTCCTCAATCAGCTCACACACAACCTTGTTGTCGAAGTATTTGATTGGGGTCCAGGTGATTTGTTCTCTCTCATATTCTTCTTGCTCGGCCTTGAGCGTCAGCTGAATGAAGATTTGCTGCAGCTTCTCATTGACATAGTTGATGCAAAGCTGTTCGAAACTGTTGCGCTCGAAGATCTCAAATCCGTAGATATCAAGGATACCAACCGATTGCGCGATTGCTCCCTTGGCACGCAGAGACTGATTGACTCTTAGTACAATCCAGTCAAAGAGGTTGTAGTAGATGGCCTTGGCCAAGGCATCTCTAACAGAAGTCGCTTGCGCCGGATTGAGTGGAACATCATAAACCGATCCTCTTCGACCACCACGGCTAGTCTCCATGACTCTGATGGTCAAGGCTTTGTTGACGTGAGCTGAGTCGACTTCCAAAAGATAGGCGACAAAGTCAACCACAGACTGGTCCGCGATCGCGGCATTCCCTTGATCGTCTTCTCTGAATGTGCAATTTCCGAGCCAAAGAATCGTGGCAAGCATGCGGAAGATATCATCCTGCTCGGCTTGTGACAGACCAATAACCTTCATGGCGTTCAAAGTGTCCTGGAATTCAGCGTGATCGTCGATTCCCTGCACATCGTAGCACTTCGACGCGCTAGTGTAGACAAAAGATTGAGGTTGTTGGATGCCGAAAGTCTGTCTGTAGTTCTCCGAACAGGCCTTTGTGAACTGGTAGAAGATGTGGAAGTTTCTCTCGTTCATAATTTGACCCACGACTCTTGACTTTTCCAGCAGGTAGTTGGTGATGTTGGCACCAACGGGTTCACCCTGCCCGTTGAATTGTATCTCGAGGTACTTTCCGAATCGCGAGGAGTTGTTGTTGCGCAGCGTTTTGGCGTTTCCGAAGGATTCGAGCAGAGGATTTGTGGCCAGTACCATGTCCTTCACCTCTTGGATGGACGAGTTGCTGCCACCAGACACATTTGCAATGTATTGCATGATTCGCTTGGCCGCCTCGGTCTTTCCGGCTCCTGACTCTCCTGAAATAATAATGCATTGGTTTTCTTTGTAGGCGTTCATGTTATAGTATGAGGATTCGGCGATAGCGAAGACGTGAGGAGGAACCTATAGAGAGTCAGTGCTGTATGTGTATTGTGGCCAAGAGACACACTTCTAATCTGTTCTTTCCCTTATAGCTGTCAAGCACCTTGTCGGTATAGATGCCCACTAACGCAAACGAGTCAGCGCGCTAGAAACTCAGATGGTATGCAACGCGACTTACAGTCTCTGAACGGGTTCACCGACACCAGCACATGGCCGATATACGTCTGCGCAGGACCACAGTCAGCATTCGCTAGTTTGGACACGTGCGAGTTCGCAGCGCGCATACATAGATCTCGCCATTCTCGAATCGCTTCTTCAGATTGTCGTTGATGGCCTCGTTGGATATCTTGCTGATAAGGGTGAGATCCGAGACTCCAACTTCCTTCTTCTTGGTCGACTCGAAAGCTGCCTTCCTGACCTGAGGCTTTCCGCCGGTGGCTCCGGGTTGCGCGGCGGCAGCATCCTTCTTTCTTCCAGCTCGTTTGGTGACGGCCTGTGGGCAGGAAGTTAGACAATTGGCGCAACACGGCTGCACTGGCAGTGGAGGCTCACCATGGTGGGCCTGATCTAAGTGTGAGGACAGTCGCGGCTTTTTTGGACGTAGCGCAGAGCTCTGCGGATGTTGGATTGTAGAAGTATCCGAGCAAAGAATAGTAGAAGAACAGACAGAAGAAGATGTGTAGATCTTCAAGAATTGGCTGCAATCTGGCTAAGATTGGTGACATGCGAGATCAAACTTGCCCCATATCCACGAGCTCCGGGCCCCACGGACCGAGCGCAGCACCAGCCACGTCATGGAACGTCTGCAACGACGAGTCGATAACGAACAGTCAATTGTTCTCATGCAGGGTCCAATTGGTAGAAGGATGCCGAGTGCACTGAGGGAGAATGCCTGGTGTACGTTTGGAACAGGATACATCTGGCGTCTCTTGTCCACTTCTCAACGGACGCGCAATGTCCTGTTGCTAAGCCATCCATAGTACACCACATTGCTACTTCACAAAAGATTTTAGCATCTTTAGGCACCTGTATTCTGAAAGATTTGTAATCCAGGTCCTTGAAAATAGTCATTCGCCTCTTTATGCATTCATTGCTAGACAAAAATTCATGACAGCGATCCTAGGTGTGTCCAAAACGAGAAACCGAAACACAAAACTCCCCTGCTAGAACCCAACCTCTCCGAAACGCCTCGCTACCCAACACCAAAAAGTGGCTTCAAAGAATCGAAAGACAAAATGCAAAAGGTCTCGATCGTTATGATCTGACCTCGTCACCCCCAAGTCTGCCCACCGTCACCCAATCAATCTTGCGCGCGTGCTCGTTGACCCAAGAACCCTGCCATTGCAGTCGTTCCTCTCCAACACCTGTGCAACCAAGACCGCCTCCTGATATCCACTGATCTAGTATTTGAAGCAGCAAATACAATTTTTCTTCGACCATGTTGGCTTGGACCATGTCGGCAAACAGCTTTCGCCCGCGCCCTCCTGGCTGCGAGCCGTACAACAGAGCGTGAATTGAATGCACCAAAGTCTGGCGATCTCTGAGCAGCTTGGTTGGCAAATCATGCTTCTCTTCAATTGCGCGCACGCCCTCGATTGGTACGAGTGTTGCAGAAGTATGCAAACCATCAGCGGAGAGGACAAATTTCGTATGATCGGGGAAATGGAGCTGTTCTTTGTAAGTATTTTGCCTTTGTAGCATCGACATCACGATTGGAACGTACCTGGACACAGCCGTCCGAGAATCCCCAAATACCGACATTGCCTGATCTTTGGTAAAATCGAACAAAGAGCAAGTCCGAGTCCACATCCATTTCATCGTCCGCGCAATCTGCCGTCTCAGTTGCATTGAGCGTTTGGCTCATATATCTTCCAAACTTGACCCAGAGGACACGGAGCATTCGTAATCTTTCCCTCATCTTCTCATCCCTGGTTGTGAGATCAAGCTTTTCCAGTCCAGCAGCTCCGTGGTCTTCGAATATTCTAAATGGAACATGTTCCAGATGCTCAAAGCGCTTTCCTATACGTGCGAGCCAACGTTCTCCATTCTTGACTGCCACATGGGTTACAGGCGTTCCGCTGGCTGCAGAACCGTTGATGACACATCCTACTGTGCCATCGTCCAGGACGTATCCCACACCATGCTTCTTGCTGTAATCTACCCATCGACTCACGAACGGAAGCGGTTTCGACGGTTGTTGCGGCACTCGTCGGGAAGGTGCCAAATGCTTCCTCTCCAGAGCCGAGGCTAGATTGTCTCGGAATGCATTCAGGCGCTCCAATACTGCTGTCGGGTCCGATCCTGGGAAGATCGAAGTCGTCTCAAGAGGCTTCCTTCTTGGGACTGGGAGCTTTGCAGTCATGGCTGGGGGTGGTGGCAGGGCCGGTCTTCCAAGGTTCTCCTGTTCATCAAATATCTCGACTACTTCTTGGCTCGGTTGCTTCGACCTTGATCGTGAAGTGCGAGTGGCTAACGTTTTAGAAGGCGCAATCTCGAGGTCGTCGCGGATGGCATCTGCGAGAGCAGGAATATCTCGATCGGAAAGATTCTTTCGTGGTCGTCGTGCCAGACTAGCGTCTACACTTCGCTTCGAAACCGGGATGATCTCACCACTCTGAGGTTGTGAAGATGATGGGAGGAAATTTGTACCGCTGAAGGCAGTTTGACTCAAAGTGTTAGTTTGGCTGAGTGTGTTCAGGCGAGAAGACTGGCGAGTGGACTCGGGAGCACTTTCTTCCTTGTCGTCCGTGATCGCGCGCGTCCTCCGGATCGGCCCTGCTCGTCTGACACGAGGGGGAGGAGGCATCAACTCAGCATCCTTCTTCTTCCTCTTGGTCTCGTCTGCGCTGTTCTCTCTGGATGTTGGTTGAACCTCATTATGGCATATCTCCTTGAGCTGTCTTGTGTCAGGTTCGCGCTCCTCCGCAATTTCTGGCAATGCGTTCATGGGTTGGAATGCGTCGATGCTGTTGCTGTTCGGCGACGTATAAACTGTGTCTGATGGAATAGGTATCACGGGCTGGCGACCTGCGGCAACCTCCCTCTCGATATCTCTCACAATGCTGCGTATCTTCTTGCCTGCATTGAGCTGGAAGCACTTGCCTGGAGCGTACTCACCGACTCCAGACTCCTTGCAGACGTACCACCAGGATTCACTGTAACCTCTCTGAAGCACCTCCGGACTCGGTGGTTGAACGTTAGGCCATGTGGGAACTTTGCTGACTTGAGCACGGCTCATTTGTCTAGGAACAAAGGCGATTTTGAAGAAGGGATGCGAAACAATTTGATCCGGAGAAGGGCGCAGCTCCTCTGAGACCAATAGAGACGAAACCAAATCTCGTAGGTCGGCGGAAATTTCGTTTGTGATTGAAGACAATTCGGGCCATGAATAGTCGCCTGCTTTTAGTTTCTTATAAATTTCTTCCTTGGATGATGCGTGGAATGGAGCCTTTCCGACGGCAAGAGTGTATCTATTCTGGTCAGCCATCGGGACACGAAACAAAATCGAGCGAGCTTACGCGATGATACCAATAGCCCACAGGTCAACTTTTTCGCTATGACCCTTGCCCTTCTCTAGGATCTCCGGAGCCAGGTAATTAGGTGTGCCGCACATGGTGGTTCGCCGCTTTGCGTCCATGTCTTTTCCACTGACAAGCAATGCAGCGAGGCCGAAGTCACCAACCTTGATGTTCATCTTCTCGTCGAGAAACAGGTTTCCGGTTTTGAGATCGCGGTGGACAATGTTGCGCGCGTGCAGGTATTTGACGGCGCCAGAGACTTGAATGATGAAGCGACGGATTTCGGGCATAGTGATGTTTTTGCGACGCTTCAGCATGTCTGCGAGCGAGCCGCTGGAGCACAGTTCTAGGACGACGTAGGTGCTCTCGCCAAAAGAGAATGCGCGGTGGAAGCCTACAATATTAGGGTGGGAGAGCTTGGAATGAATTTGCAATTCGGTGATGAACTGGACGACAAAGACGGGTCAGAACAAGACAAGACATGATGCGGCAGGAGAAAGAAT
The DNA here is from genome assembly GCA_024195585.1 of Aureobasidium sp. EXF-3400. Lineage (NCBI taxonomy): Eukaryota > Fungi > Ascomycota > Dothideomycetes > Dothideales > Saccotheciaceae > Aureobasidium > Aureobasidium sp. EXF-3400. Next base: position 76,530 of record SWBL01000076.1, read on the forward strand.
CTGAGCGCACCTTTTGCGCTAGCTTGGCAGGCTCCATCCTGGACTTGACAATCTTCAGAGCAACAACATGGCCAGTGGGTTGGTCGCGTTCGAGACGTTCAGCTTTGAAGCAAATGGCGAAGCCGCCCTTGCCCAGTTGGTTGGAGGTAGCATAATTGATGCCATGCGGTTCCGATACGATAGATGGCGGAGGCTCCGCGTGGACAGACATGGTTAGTATCTGCTGCGAGTATGATGCTGGTGGATGGCTGGTCGTGACTTTGAGCAGAGAGAAGCGTCAAGCTCTCGCTTGCTGTGTTATTTTGTTTACACACGCTTTCCCGCACAGCAACCGACCACCAACCACCAACCGGCCCAAGACGCCCGGGCCCCGCCCGACGCCGACATGCCGATCCCCGACCTCGAAACGCTGCTGCGTCATGTTCGAGCTGTTGTTGACTGTGCAACTCTGGACCCTCGAGTTCTGCTGGTTGCAGCCACTCAATGTCGTTGACCTTCAAGCTCGCCTCTCTGGTGATCCGTACCGTTGCCAAACCTATAGGCGTATGCAATCTTCGCTCTTTCCCAATTCAGCCTCACATCTGACTTCCACGCAGAACCGAATCAAACAGTCCGCTCGAGAACATGAAACCTTTCGTAGATACTGTGTGAGCTTTGCTCAGGGCCTTCACCGTGTAGACATGCGCATGCGATTGGGCATCCTACACGACGCCGCAGCTCAAGAACGCATGCATGCTCGAGAAGCAGCAGAAGCCGCTGCCAAAAAGAGACAGTCCGAGGCACCCACCGTCAAAACCGAAGCCCAGCAAAAAGCAGACGATGCAGCTGCAGCCGATCTCAAAGAGAAAAGGAGTGAAGCTCCGTCAAAACCCAGGATCCGTCCGCTTTCCGAATCAAGAGCTATCGAGTTAGGCGCAAACTTTCTCTCAGAATCTTTCATCTTTGGTGTCGCCGTCGGCCTACTTGTATGGGACCAATGGCGCTCCAGAAGAAAGGAGAGTACTCGAAGAGAGGGTGTCGAAGACCGATTGGACGCACTAGAAGACCACACGCGTCAAATCGTTGAGCTCAAATCAGAAGTTGCTCGGCTCAAATCCAAATACGAAACACTGCCTGGCCCTACAGAGGACAGCGACAATGGCAACAAGACGACCGAAACCGCTATCGCAAGCCCAGAAATCGATGTGCATCCAACACAAAGAGACGAAACGTCTGAACCAAAAACAAGTCCGGAAAGAGAAGGAAAATCAGAAAATACTTCGCTGGCGGAGCAAAGTCAATAAGCGACTGGCCACTCTCAGCTTCGCACCCTGTACATACAATCACCCCTCTCAAGATACCCTGCAAAGATACATAACTCAACTCCTCATAAAGCTTTATTACATGCACTATCGTTCTACTTAGACTCACGAGGTCTAGGACAAGGATCGTTGGTAGAGAGAGAATTCAGCATCGCGATATGAACGCATATATGACCTTCGATATGCAAGATTGGTTGTCTAAGCAAAGAGTGCGAGATCTAGGAAAATCAAAACCCCCAACGCCAAACATCATAAAAGAGATAGATGTTCCTTGGAACTTTGTATAGCAGTCAGAAGGATTAGAAGATGGAGTTGACAATGTTACCACCGATGGAGGCACCGGCACCGAAGATGGCTGCGTTTCCAAGCTAGAGGGCAATTAGTATAGAGAATTGAGTGTGGGCACAGATGAACATTACCTTCTTGCCAAACTTCTTGCCCATCTCCTCGCCCTTGCTGGGAACCTTGCCACTACCATCACCCTGGCCACTGACCTCAAGAGGCATGTTGCCGTAGTTTGTAGGTGCGGATTGCGGTAGAGTGTTTTCAATGACACGAACATACGAGCGAGGGAAGATACCCTCCTGGCCGGTGCGCGACGAACGACCCTTCCACCACTCGGCGTTCATGTACTCGGTAACATTGATATGGTCGTTGGGCTGGAGTTCAAGATCGCCGGGGTCAGAGCCATTGTATGCATACAAAGCAGTTGCTTGAGCAAGCGGGGGCATAGATGGCGGAGGAGCAGCATATGCTGGTGGGGGAGCAGGGGTAGCTGCTGGCGAGGGCTGGTAGAAGTTGTTTCCTTGCTTCTTCTCATCGTCTCTGTTGATGTTCAGGTTGGCCATGGGCGCTGTGGGGATGGCATTGTTGGCGGGAACGGCGCCAGGGAAGGCGCCGACGGACAAGGGCGCATGCAGAGCAATCTGAGCGGGGATTTGTGACAACAGCGACGACAGCTGCTGCGGTGTAATGACAGATGCGTCGCACAAGTATTCGAGTTCCTGTTCAGGCGTCAGTCGGCCGTTGGGTGGCAGCTTTGCACTTTGCGCTGTCTCCGCACCGCTTTGATCGTCCGGATGGAGCGGTTGAGCTGGGCAATCTGCATTTCCTCGAGCGGTGCCATGTTTGATACTTGGTGACTGAAGAATGAAAGGAAGAGAGCTTCTAGGACTCAAAGTAGTCAAGGTCGAGGCCGGGCAGTGCACTCGTGTCGTTGCGTATGTTTCACATGGCAATCCGGCCTGGCCAAGCCTCCTGCAACGTCACGTCGTGTTCGGATCTTCTTTATTCTCCGTCTATTTATCTAACATTCATTCGCACCGTGCTTAGTGCGAATGCTGTGCCATCATCTTGGCTATGTGAGCATTCATACCGTGGAATGCCTTCTGTCTCTCTTGCTCCCATCCGTTGAATGAGCCCTCCGACATACCCACGGGAATCTGATCCTTGCCAGCCTCGAGTCCAGCCCATGTGGCCTCGGTGAAGTCCTTCAGCGGCATTCCGATCTGACTACCGTTCTTGATGTCCGGCTGGTGCTTCTCGTCGTGCAGCTCGGTTTGCACTGCAGGAGGGAAGATCTCAATGACCTGGATGTTTCCAGGTCCGTTCTTGAGCTGTTCACGAAGCACCAGAATGAAATGGTGCAGAGCAGCCTTAGAAGCACAGTAGTTGGGGCATCTGATCATAGGCACCTGTCCATAGGTCAGCATACTGCCTCGTGCGACTTTTCTTGCCCCTCTCTCGGCCGTCTTCCAATCGAAGCGAACACCACGATGCGAAATGCCGTCATTGTATTGAAATCCTTGAGTGATAGAACATCATGACCACGACAGAGCAGGTACAAGCGACTGGGTACTTACCAAAGCCAATCCAGATGTGGTGAAGATGAATGAAGTCTGCTTGCTCTGCTTCTGCAGATACGGAGTGAAGGCGGTGACCAAATGGATGTATGAGATGTAGTTGGTGTTCATCTCTTCTGAAACCGAGCTGAGGTCAATGCTCTCAGGCTTGGAGAAGTCAAATCCTCTCTGAATACCAGAGTTGAGGAAGACGCTGTCGATGTCTGGGTGAGACTCCATGATATCCTTCACGAACTTGGGAATCTTGTCCAGCTGTGTGATATCAAACTGCACTGCCTCGGCCTTGTCTTTGCCATGTTGAGAAACGAACTCGTCAAGCTTCTCCTGTCTGCGGCCAGTGACAATTACTGAAGTGCCATTCTCGACCAGCTTGCTTGCAAGAGCCCAACCAATACCAGATGTGGCACCGAGGACGAGGACTTTGTTGTAGTTGAAAGGCATTGTGTTGTGTTGATGAGAATAATTGATTGAAGGCGAACCAGGAATTAAAGACTTGATTATAATTAAACCACGGCAGTTGATTTATTAACTTATAGCTTCTGCGTTACATCATCACCGAGATCTAGACACGGAGATAGGTATTTCATGTCCGACTGACCGACATGCCGAAGATGAGGGAGAGTTTACAAGTGAAGCTTTTGACAGGAGTTCTTCAATTTCCAACAACACTGTCGTATATCCAAAAACATATACTACCCTCACTTGCGAAAAATAGTGAATGTAACTTGACTCGAAGTCTGATCAGCTCGTGAGGCTCTGTAGATTGCGCAAGAACCGTGTCGGTGACCCCGAACTTTTTCTTTCAGGTTGCGCCAAACGTTGGAACTACCGTCGCTCAGATCCGAACGACATGAATTGACGGCAGTCCAATCATCCCCTGCCACCTCGTCAGCAACAGTGTCGTTCCACGCGCGCACTGCTTTCGCGGTCAACTTTTCGTACTTCTTAGGATGCGTTGATCATCAATTTTGTCTCTTCCGCATCTTTAATCGTTCGTCGGTTCGTCATGGCTGAGAAGGAGATAAGACATGTCTCTACTCCGCCTTCGGCCGAGCAGCAGTCGAAAGAGGCAGCTAAACTTGACCAAGTAGTAGAGGTCATAGAACAAGAGGAACAACCAATTCAGTCTCAAGGCGAAGGCTCATTGCAACCTACGCTGTCGACAGCTCGTACTATTGCCCTGGTGGCTACACTTACTGGCGCAGCATTCTTGAAGTATGTGGACAAGTGAACTTCTATTAGAATAATGCTTGAGGGCTAACATCTTGACAGTACATTAACGGTCCAGGCCGTAGTCATTGTCCTCCCGAGCATCGGTAAGTGAGCAAGCTCCAGATAGCCCAAGTCAAAAGTCCTTCGACTTCTGGTCCAAGAGATCGAAATATAGTTAGCACATTGCAGGATCCTATCCGAGAGATCTCGGATGGTACTTGCAATGCGTCGAGATGGACGCTGGTGCTCATTGTCACTGACTTGGATGGCGTACCGTTTACCACACAAGACACATGCTGATTGCGCTCTTACCTGCTAGGCAAAGCACTTGACATACCGGCAGCCAGACAGCAATGGATCGTTTCCGCCTATTCTCTGTCCTTTGGCTGCTTCCTATTACTTTGGGGCAAGCTCGCCGATGTCTACGGGAAGAGACCTATCTTTATTCTAGGATCACTCTGGGTTGCTATACTCACATTGATAAATCCGTTCGCAACCAATGAGATCGCCTTCGACCTTCTCCGAGGACTACAAGGCGTTGGTGGAGCTGGCAACGTCCCCTCTGCAATTGGCATCTTGTCTGCTACGTTTCCTCCTGGGAAGGCTCGAAATTACGCTTTCTCTCTATATTCTGCCGGTGCTCCTATGGGCTCCGTGATGGGCAATTTGCTGGGTGGTCTTGTTGCGCAGTATGCCAGTTGGAGATGGATCTTCTGGATTCTTTCCATCATGGCATTCCTGGTGACAGTGGCTGGTTACTTAATTGTTCCAAAAGCGCCTCCCCGACAGGACTCTGAGCTGAAGAAGTCCGTTGACTGGATCGGAGCCTTTCTAGTAACGGTCGGCGTTCTGGTCTTACTATTTGCCTTGGCCGAAGGCAATGTCGTGGGATGGGGTAAGGCTTATATCCCTGTTTTGATCGTATTGTCGATTCTATTTATTGTAACTTTCGTCGCCTGGCAATTATATCTGGAGAAACGAACGGAACGACGACCACTGATGAAAGTCACTCTGTTCATGCGCCTCAAGGTTTCTGCCGCCATGTTAGCCATGGCCGTATTCTTCTCAGCCTTCAACAATTATCTCATCTTTTCGACGTATTTCTATCAGGAGTATCTCGGACTCGATGCCATTCAGACCACCCTTCGCTTCATCCCAACTGGCGTTGTTGGTATACTCACAGTCCTTGTCACCTCACAGCTCTTAAGCAGAGTTCCTATACATTTTCTACTCATGTGGGGTATGGTTTGCGTAGGATTGGCAAACTTGTAAGATCGCAGGTTTATGCTTAATTTCTTCATCGTATGCTGACTAGGGCAGGCTTATGGCGGTCCCAATCCCGCCGACAGAGACGTATTGGGCTTATGGCTTCCCAGCCATGTGTTTGGCCGTGTTTGGTGCAGATACCCTGTTTCCCTCGCTACTTCTTCTCGTAGCTCACAACCTTCCCCCGGAGGATCAGGCGCTGGGTGGTGGGCTCGTAAACGCTCTGGGTCAGATCGGTCGAGCCATTGGTTTGGCCATCGGTACTGCCATCCAGGTGGCCGTGCAGAGTAGCCAGGAAGGAACGCGTGTCGTTGACATGGAAGCAAATATCGGAAACCATGCCTACTTGCATGGGTTGCACGCAGCTCAATGGCTCAACGTAGGCTTCGCAGCGACCGGATTTCTTATTGTCGCGCTTGCATTCAGGGGAGCAGGAGTGATTGGAGCATCGAAGTGCCGAAAGGGGCCTCCATAGATCACTGGGACAATGTTATCACAGTCACCCAAGCCATGCATGGATTATGCTGCCTTGTTGCGTTTCAGCTTTCGCGTTCAGCTCCTGCGTTGCCAAGCGACCAGACTTCAACAGAGTTCAAGCAGATGCAGAAAGCTTCTGGAGCCTGTCTAATGTTCTTCTCGGAACCACCGACTGCTCAGCCCAAAGACGGTTTGACTTTGCCCGCTAGCCAGTACGTTCCTCGCTCTTGAACAACAGGCAGGAGGACATCCAAAAAAGAGAGACGCGCGAGTGCGGGCGGCGCAAGCCATGTCATGCATGCCAGTTGAAGTACCAGCTCCTCGGAGGCGAGAAGAACTCTCGAGACTCTTTTTCTTTGCAGGGCTGACGATCACTCAACTGATTTCCATGAAGTTGTCAGCATGCATCTCTGGTGTGACAAAATCGTGATGCACCCTGGGTGTCTAGTGACCTGCCAACGGCGCCTGGTTCCGCACCTCCCACAGAAGAAAGCAAGCTTGCCGTAGAAATAAAGAAAAGATGTGTGACAGGGATGTCGACACACGTGGCCTTGATACCCCTCCATTCCTCCAAACCCCGCATCCTTTACCAAGAACAGCTTTGAAGTTGCGAGACAAAGGCAACGGACGAGCAAATTTTTGATGTGTGAGCGGACGTCGTCTTCCGCGACATGTCAAGATATGCGCTTGAGAAGCAGTCAGCGTTGAATGTGCGGTTCCTTGCACATAGTTCCACCGCGTGAGCTGTACCCACCTCAAAGCAGTGTCTTCGTCTGGGATTGGTTGAGGTGCGAATTGCAAAAGGAACAACTCCATTCAATGGCATACGTGTTTCGTAGTGGCCTGTACTGCAATCCCTGCTGTTTGTCAATGCACTTGAGCAGCTTTATCTTTCGGCTGCGAGGGAAGTTCTGGGCTGCATGTAGATAGCGAGTTCCAATTGGTGCTCGTCGTACAGTATAATGCCTAAAAGCAATTCCATGTTTCAAGTTCCACACACGCTCATGGATCGGAAGCATTCCCTCAAATCAAAACAGATGCCCCATGGGTATCATGTATCTCAAGCGCCATTTTGCATCACATGCCCAGAAACTTTTTTTCCTAGCCAAGGCTTCGATCCCTCCCTTCCTCAAACCGCTCGCTTCTTGCGTACCATCGGACGCGTAGCTACTGCGCCGCAATGATGTATCGCAAACTCATGAATGCAATACTCGCGAGGAAAGCTTCTGACATGACCAACATGTCGTGGTGCTGTGACTTAGTAGCACGACGTCTCGTTCTAGTGAGCGCTGTGCAGCATGCAAGATTTGTTTCTCTAGCAAGATGGTATGTTGGGTTTGTGCAACCTCTAACCAACCTCACTTGCCGGATAAAAGCTGCTTCAGACTGGGATTCCTCTCTCGGTCTTCCAAAGCTCAAAAGCTAAAGTTGGGGTGCGCTTGATAACATTGAAAACATCCTTAGTGCTGGCAAGCTGAGGGTGACTCCTGAAAGCTTGAAGAACAACGTCCCGGAGACCGCGATCACTGTCGATGGTCGAGCAGTAAACTTCCTCGATGGCATCGGCAAACTCTGGCGAGTCGTAGTAGCAAGCCATTGCCATCTCGAATTTGCTTTTTGCAAGAGCCTTCAGGGCAGGAATGTCGTACTTTTCCGCTAATGCATAGACGCGGGTATGCGTGAGGAGGTTCGATTCGTCTGTCTCGTACTCGCAATCCTCATCCTCGTCAGATTCGCATTCAGACCCAGAGTTCGAAGCGCTGCCGGCACCTGAGCCGCGAAGTCCGGTCTTGCCTTTCGGGCTCGTTGCACGCGGCGAGTGACCAACGCTCGAGTCATGTCTCGAGCGCGAAAGGGGATCAGGAACTTCTGTCGGCGTGATTGGTGTGGGTGGGGCGCAAGCAGCTGCCTGAGCGAAAAGAGGGTCCACAATGTGAGACAGGTCAAGCTTTTGGGGTCTTTGCCGGAGGGCTTCTTGCGCACGGTGACGAAAGACAGGAGAAGCTGGCTCCTCTTCGTCCTCGGCAACAAGGTAGTCCAGGTGGTAGAAGTCTAAAACACCCGTCAGGCTGTGTAAGAAAAAGGAGGACCGACACGGCAGCAGCCTGCAGATCGTGGCGTCCAGGGAAATGACTGCCAGTAATGCGGACCATACCGGTGCATCCGGACGTTCAGGGACTTACAGTGGATCATGTGCTCGACTGCTTCTTCATCTTCCTCGCTCAAATCGATCACACCAGTCTGAGCTTCACGAAACTGGTTGCTACAAGCTCCATCAAAGAATCCAGACCGGGAACAAAGTATGGCTCGATGAACGGCATACTCTCGAGAGTTGCATTTGACAGTAAGATCAGAGTATTTACCACCCAAATGGAGCCTAGTCTTGATCAGCAACCGAGTCGAGAACAGGAACAACCGCAAGCGGGAGTCGGGACTCACGTGGAAAGGGCAGACATCAATTCCTTCCTTGGGGATTCCATGACGAACAGCAGACGCTCTCGGGGTGAGAAGTGGAGAGCCGATGGCGCAGTGAGGTCTTTAAGGTTATTTGACAATGGAGAATTTTCTCAGGGGAATGAAGATCTTTCGTGTCCAGAACGAGTTGAGAGAGATTGGTTGATTGCAGAAAATGACACAGGAATGGTGGGAAGAGGTGTTGCTTGGATAAATAGTAGAGTGATGTTGCTCGAGGGAAAGCTGTGACATAAGTAAGCCCAGACCAAGACTACCCAGTACTTGTTAATTCCACGCGTGACCCTGACAAAAACGATCGGTCGCCCTAGGCACTGACGCGTACCGAGGTGCTCCGCCGAGTCGCCGTGTCGGTGATGGTGGAAGTGTTCATTGCCGACCTACGTCAAAAGGGTTTTGTGTGTGATTGCAGTAATCTGCGATCGCGAACGCCAATAATCACTGGGCCGCCTTTCCCCACAGTGACCAAAGTTCAGGGCGCTAACTAGTATGAACTTGGGGCAGCGCGTGGCAGTCAGATACGACGCTTTCGGCTTGGGATGAAAGTCTGTAGAAGAAGAATACTGGATTGAGGACCAAAATGTCAAGATGGTCGAGGGGTGTCTGCTCGTCTTAATAATGTTGGCGATCAACATTGCGCAAAATCTAGATCACTGCCTCAGGGGTCACGCACGGAAGTGACTTTCGGCGTGTCCTTTCATGCTTCGGCATCTCGCATGTGCGTGGACCGACCGACTCTGTGTTTTTTTCTCTTTGGTGCATGGGCGCTGGTCTGAATCAACCCGCTCCCTACTTGATAGGCTGAAGCAAAAGCGACTAAATTCTGGCTTGCGCTCGCTCAGTGCCCATCGAACGTCTGGCACAAGCTCTGGTGGCTTGCTACGACTAGGCGAAGATACTTACGAGCATCGGCGATGATCCAATTCCTTGACCAAGAACAAGCAAACGTTCTGACCTCCTTCCTACTTCCTTATTTGCGAACGTACTAACACTTCCTGCTGGCGGAAGAAAAACTCAAAAGAGCAAAAGAGTTAGAGCCCGTTGCCATGTGGAAAGGAAGATCTTTGGGACCATGCAAGAGTGGTCGAGGAGGCCAAGGCCTGGCTGCAGGGTCTCGACAAGTCGCGTGCTAACAGCGGCAGGGCTTCTGCACGCGGACGACTCGAGGCATGGCGCCGTGGTCATGGTTCGAATCCGCGTCCCAAGACTGAAGGCGTTGTCTATCAGCCACTCGATGACATTCTGGTTGTGGGTTTGAAACATAGCATGCCAGTTGTGCATTGACGATGAACCTGAGTATGAGATGTCTGTGACAGCGCATCTGAGCCTCAAGATACGCTTGTTGCACAGACTCACAAATCCAATCTATAGATTGTATCCAGACTGACGCCAGAACCGGCTAGTCGAAATAATGCTTTACAAGTGTGATACGGAGGCCTTGGCCGTTTGTGGTTATAGATCGAGAGGTGTATCCGGAGAAGCCTCCGGTCATGGACCTACCTACAAACATTATGTTTTGAGAAGCGTTTCCCAACTCACTGCTTCTTGCAAGGATACTTGCTACGCGAGATGCCATTGCAGTAGTTTTCAGTGTCTTGTATGACTTGGTTCTGCACCAGATGTTGCAAAGCAATTGTGGATACAAGCCATCACACCAACATGCGAGGGGCGTGTTCTGCAAGAGCAGCATGTGTAACTTCAACCTTCTCTTCGCGTCTCCTGAACTTACAGACTCAAGGTATTGCTCTGCCATCTTCCAAGAGTCAGTGTTCTGCAGGTCGTCAAGGCCGCCTACTACAAATTACCTCGTGAGGCTGATGGAATAGGGGCAATTCTGGCGCACCGTACATGCGCTTGCTCAAGCTGCACTAGAAATGAAGGCGTTCAGATGATACACACCAGAAGCGGTCTGGACGCTGATGCCAAAAAGTCCGAAGAATATCTCCTCAGCAATCTCCGGAAGGCATATTACTTACAGCGGATGTTTAAGGGATGATGGAGTCTGTAAATTAATCAAAACACAAGGCATATGACTGTCTCGGTTTTCGGTTTGATGGGCCACAGGTGTTGGCGTGTTTGTGTCGAGTAATGTCTTCCTGTTGTGTAACGGGCATGTTTTCCAGCTCGGTGACGGCAGAGACGAACGGCCGATGCATCTCAGCGCCAACACCAGAATGTCAAAGTGCCAGAGGTGACGGTCAACCAAGACACAGATATTCCAGGGTTAGCGTGGTTGGAAAGAGAATCTAGCAGACCTCCGACATTGTGTGGCAGCAGGTCAAGCTCGGTGATCACTGATCAGCCAAATGATAAGCGCTATCATTTTGGGATGTGGCGAGGGTCAGTCCAGCATGTGCCTCAGTGATGCAGAATTTCCAATGTCGCACGAACCTGCTTCTTTGTGAGGTGGAAAAGATAGGTAGGTCGACGACATGAGATTGATGATGGAGATGTGCGTTGTGCTGGTGATTCTTGATGACGTCGGTAGCAACCATTGTGACGAGCACGAACACTGTAGACTGAAGCGCAAACAACAACTTTGGAGAACGCACTTGACTACCAACAATCGGTGCACCTCCGCTCAAACACCATCTCGACTAATACAGACATTCCCCTATATCGAAAGATTGGCGAACACAACTTACGCCGCACTTCCCTCGTCATGGCCGACATGTTCAAGCTGTCGGCGTCTCTGAAGGGCCACGAAGACGACGTAAGTGAGTGTCACGACGAGACCAAAGACCTCAAGCGCTGACTGTCAAACCCCCTCAGGTCCGCGCCGTCGTGTCTCCTTCGGCTCGCTGTATCTTCTCGGCCTCGCGTGACGGCACCGTCCGACAGTGGCTCCTCACTTCGCCCAACCCGCCCACCTACGACGATACGATTGCTGTTCAAGCTACCTCGTTCGTAAACTCGCTGACTTTCGCCGCCCCCTCTTCTGCGCACTCTGAAGGTCTCTTGATCTCTGCTGGAAAGGACACTATAATCGATGTCCGTCCTCCCTTCCAAAGTCCAGACACAGACCCGGAACGCTTGCTCATTGGCCACGCCAACAATGTCTGCTCTCTCGACGCCTCTTCAGATGGGGACACTCTGGTCAGTGGTGGATGGGATACACAAGCAAGAGTTTGGAGTATCTCCAAGGGCGAATGTACCGCTGAGCTGAAGGGACACGGTGCTGCCGTCTGGGCAGTCATGGTCTTCGACGACAAGACTGTTATCACAGGTTGCGCGGACAAGACTATTCGCATCTTCTCTCTTGGCGGAAAGCTTCTTCAGACGATCCCTGGTCTGCCTGATGTTGTTCGCGCACTCTGCAAGTTACCAGCTGGCCATCCTTCTGGTGCGGCCTTCGCCTCTGCAGGAAACGACCAAGTCATCAGACTCTGGACTCTCGACGGTGTTGAAGTCGCACAACTTCACGGTCATACTTCCTTCATCTACGCCCTTGCCGTCCTCCACACTGGCGATCTGGTTAGCTCTGGCGAAGATAGAACTGTGAGAGTATGGAAGGGTACCGAATGCATCCAGACCATCACACATCCTGCAATCTCCGTTTGGGCTGTCTCCGTATGCCCTGAGACCAATGATATCGTTACTGGAGCCAGTGACAAGATCATTCGAGTCTTCAGCAGAGACCCTAGCCGCCACGCAAATGCTGAGGTCAGTTGTTTGAACATCTTGAAATGCTCGTTCTCACCAGTTTTACAGGCTTTGCGCGCATTCGATGAGAGTGTCAGCTCATCTTCGATACCCCAGCAGACGGCTGCCGAAGGGCAGCAAATCAATAAGGAGCAGCTTCCTGGTCCAGGTGTGTTTGCCAAAGGTCTTCCAGTCCCCAGAGATGTTACTGACTCCTATAAAGAATTCCTGCAGCAAAAGTCGGGTACTAAGGAAGGCCAAGTCCAGATGATTAGGGAAGAGGATGGCAGTGTAACGGCTCATACCTGGTCATCTGCGGCTCAACAATGGATTAACGTAATCATATCTAAACAATCCTCGATTACATTATGCTGACAAATCTACAAAGGTTGGAACTGTGGTGGACGCAGCTGCAAGCAGCGGTCGCAAGGTGACACACGAAGGAAAAGATTACGATTTCGTTTTTGATGTCGACATCACGGATGGCGCCCCTCCGTTGAAGCTACCATACAATATCGGTCAGAACCCGTACGATGTGGCAAGCAAATTCATTGCCAACAATGAGCTGCCTATGACCTACCTGGACCAAGTCGCCAACTTCATTACCACCAATACTCAAGGAGCAACACTAGGCTCGTCTTCACAACAGCAAACTCAGACACCTGGAGCCGATCCTTGGGGCAGCGAGAATCGCTACCGTCCAGGCGAGGCTGGTGCTCCCGAGCCATCAGGAGACACACGCCCACGATCCTTGCCCCAAACTCAATACCTTTCAATCACTACAGCTAACCTATCTGCCATTCGCAAGAAGGTCGGCGAGTTGAATGATACCATGTCAGCTGACCTTGCGCTTTCACCGGATGAATTGAAAGCCTTGGACAACCTGATCAAACAACTGCAGACCAACCCCAAGGATCCCAAGCCTCAAGCAGATCAACTCACTGCAGTCCTCAAGACTGCAACTCAGTGGCCATCAGCGAGTCGTCTACCTGGCATTGATCTTCTTAGACTGTCTGCTGTAGCCCCCACTTTCGTGGTGCACACAAGTGGCGGAGAGGGTACTATCATGGACACCCTGGCCAAGAGTGGTGTCTTTGAAGCTAATACCGACAAGCCTAACAACACTATGCTGGCTGTTCGCGTTCTTGCAAACCTCTTCATGACTGAGGAGGGCAGACTGGTCGCTGACGGCTGCTTCGAGGACATCATCTCGTCTACTCAGTCGTTCTCCAGCACTTCTAACAAAAATTTGGCTACGGCAATGGCGACTTTGTACATCAACTATGCAGTACTGTTGACATCTAGTGCCCCTTCATCTGAGTCCAAGACCAGGGAGCAGCGGGCAGCAGCAATCGTCAACGCGGCATTGAACATAATCAAGCCGGATGGTGATAGTGAGGCTGTGTACAGAGCTCTTGTCGCCGTTGGCACGTTGATGTCGCTAGGCAACGAGTTCAGAAAAGAAGTTGCTGATGCAAAGGACATGAGTGGTCTTCTGCAGAGCATTGAGAAGAGTGCCTTGGGCAAGGAGACCAGAATCAAGGCCGTCGTCAACGAGATGAAGGATCAGTTGAGGTGATTATGGAGCCCAAAAGCGAGACATGGATAATGAAAGCTATTGACCATAGACGATGAAGCATATAAGCATTGCCTTAACACTCCTCTTCTCATCTTGTGCAGCTGACACTATGCCTACTCAATAACCCATTCCGTAACCCAGAAGTCAACCATGTTTGCTACGACCTCGAGGCCTAGTTGCTCCTCTAGCACGCTGAATGGACCTGGGTGGCTTTGTGAAGAATCGTCTGACGAAGCAGCACCTTTAAAGTCGTAAGGGACCGCAGCCTGGGCTATATTACTCAAGGAAGAGAAAGCATCAGTGGCAAGGTTGACAGCAAGAGAGGGCAGAGGTGGGTTAGTAGTGCAGTGTGCTAACATGTCCACAGGAGATAATGCAGAAGAAGGCTTTGGCTTGGGGCGGCTGATCAATTGTGCGTGTGTCTTGATGAGTTCGACAACACCGTCCGGTTTTGCCAGAGGTAGGATCGGTACCCAGGCCAGCTCTGTCCTGGTCATTAACTCTGCTTGGAGACGTGCGTAACTGCGTACCCCATCCCTGCTGTCAATCTCTGAAGCGTTCAGAAGGTCTTTCGCGGAATAAAAGGGTTTGGATGCAGAGAGGGACAGGATGATGGCGACGTCTAGACCGCCTGTCAGAGCAACGAAGTGTTGTATGCGTGCAATCGTGGCTGGAAGTCGCTCTTTTGACATGTTGTTTGGCGATAGCAATAACAGTCGTAGCGTTCGTTTCGACTTGATGTTAGGGACAGCCGTGGGAAAGCCGGGTATGGGCAGAGCAATATCATGTGTTTCCAGCAACGATTCTGCGTGGTTTGGGGTCAGAGATGGTACCTTAGGTACTTGATACGCCCTAGCATACCCTTGGTTGCAAGTCCAGAGGGTGCAATTAGCAGAGGGACGACTGACGCAAAAGACGAGCGGCGACGGAGTGATGTACAGAACATGGAGGAAAGCTGACGAAGAGTTGTTCTGCAAAGATGCCAACAAAGTACTAAGTGTTCGTGGTCGCTTGATCTCAAAGGTTCGAAAGGTTCGAGAGAGTTGCGTAGCTGCATCGTTCCTTCTCCTAGGACAAGTCCTTGGATTGTTGACGCCTTCCAGCACGAAGCTTCGCCCTCTTCTTCCTCAACAACCAATCAATCCTGTACAGCTACGCATCGACTAGCTTATTGCCATCAGCGATTATTCTGCTACTCTATTCCAGCCATCATCACATTACCAGCCTTCCGATTATCCGTCTTCG
Organism: Aureobasidium sp. EXF-3400; assembly: GCA_024195585.1. Lineage (NCBI taxonomy): Eukaryota > Fungi > Ascomycota > Dothideomycetes > Dothideales > Saccotheciaceae > Aureobasidium > Aureobasidium sp. EXF-3400. The sequence goes on from SWBL01000076.1 coordinate 91,586, forward strand.
AACCATCCACCCTCAAGCCACTTATCATCGAACCATTCATCTTTGAACCATCCATCATCGAGTATCTCATCCTCGATCCCCTGCCTTCCGTCACCATGCATTTCTGGGCCCCATTTGCACTCTTCGCCTGTGTCAACAGTCTTCTAATGGATAAGTTGGACCACGTACCTCAGGGCTGGTCTGAAATCGGATCACCTTCCCCCTCCACACGCTTCAAGCTCTCTATCGCCTTGATCCCTGCCGACAAGGAGCTCCTCCACAAGACACTCGCAAACATCTCGACACCAGGACATGGAGACTATGGGAAGTACCTCAATGAAACCGAACTCGAGACTGTGGTCAGGCCCAGCAAGACCTCGACCAATGCCGTCTTGAAATTCTTGGAGGACTCTGGTATTCCAAGGTCTGATCTCGAACAACATGGAGACTGGATCGACTTTGCGGCAGACATTGAGACGGCCGATCGAATGATGAACGCATCCTTCACCAAGTATCGTGAGGATACCGGGCGCGGTATCATCATCAGGACGCAACAATACTCTCTCCCCGATGAAGTAGCCAGACATGTTGACATGGTCGAGCCAACCACGCAGTTTTCAAGAGAGGTTCGTCCTCGGAAGCCTGGCAGTGTCCCCTCAGATCAGGCCTCTCAAGAAACGATCGATCACCACGACTGCAACCGTACAATAACGCCTGACTGTCTCAGGACACTCTACAATCTCCCGCTGGCAAGCACTTTGAGAAACACTTCTACTCACGGCCATATTGGGATTGCTGGGTTTCTGGCAGAGTATCCTCATCAAAAGGATTTCGACATGTTTACAAAGAAGTTCGCACCTTACCTCGTTGACGTCGTGGAACCTCGCTTCATCTCTGTCGATGGGGAAAGGAATCATTCAACATACACCGGCGAAAGAGAAGCGAACCTCGATGTACAGTACGCTGCGGCAATGGGATACCCCCTGCCTGTACAGTACTACTACACCCATGGATTGGGTGTCGATAAGGAGAACCATTCGCTGCGAAACTTGACTGGAGCTTCTTCTGAACTTGACATCATGCTCTTGCGGTACTTAAGAGATCTGCCTAAAAGTTCTCTTCCACACACTTTGTCCGTGTCTTACGGCGGTTCTGAGAAGGCGTTACCCAACGCTTATGCACGCAAAATTTGCGACATGTACGGCGAGCTTGGCGCAAGGGGTGTCACAATCGTGGTTGCATCGGGTGATTATGGCGTAAGTGATCCAGAGGCATGACTTACTGACGTCTCGAAAGAGCATCAGCCGAGCTGAATCATGCTAACACAAGAGAACAGCCTGGTCTTGCCTGCAGAGGCAAACACGGGAAGAGACTCGACCCAATATTCCCAGCCACATGTCCGTATGTCACTTCTGTCGGAGGAACCCAGTCCATCAATCCTGAGTTAGCCGGCATCGTTTCTTCTGGAGGCTTTTCCGACGTCTTTCCACGTCCCGACTGGTAAGAGAAAGAAGTCGAGAATTACCTTGATACTTTGGGCACTCGCTTGGCTGGCATGTACAACTCCAGTGGCAGAGGATTCCCAGATGTCTCTGCTCAGATGATGAACTACTGGGTTGTCGACAACTTGCAAGCAACTGCAGAAAACTCTGGTACTTCAGCCTCTGCACCAACGGTCGCCGGAATTGTCGGACTAGTCAACTCTGCGCTTATTGGTGCAGGCAAGAGTCCGCTAGGCTTCATGAATCCATTCCTGTACTCGGTCGCCCGACAAGCTTTCCAAGAGGTTGACGGTGGCAGCAGCAAAGGCTGTTGGCAAGTAAGCAAAGACAAGATTACAACTGTCGACTTGAATGCAACAACAGGATGGGATCCAATCACCGGGATTGGCACACCCGATTTCCAGAAGCTATTGAGCATCGCAATGCAGAAACAGGCCTGAAGATGGAGACTGGAATGAAGCAACGAGAGTACTTCGAGATTGGAAGTGTGTGCTTGGGGAGTGGCAATTGTCGACATTGCAATGAGTGTCCTGAGAATTGTTTGGAGCGAATTGACATTGTTGGAGAATCCTTAGGGTTTGCTATCCAATAGATTGTGGTTTCCACGAGTACTTGTTATGCAAACAAAAATTGTTTGATGTGTCAAACAAAGTATGGGTGTCGTTACCATCCTCCGCTTATCGCAATCAAGCTTCCTCTTCTGTGGGGTGAGTTTGTCTGGCCGGTAGACTAGGCCTATTACAGAAGGCGATTAGCTGCACCTATCATGCAAGGTACGCGAACTGACCTGTCCAGCAACCTGTACAATGTGATCATCATGTTTTTTCGAGCGATTTTTTGGAGAGAGCTGCCGATCCCAGGCTATCCGGCTCTGCAACTCGTATTCGCAGGATTGCTATCCGCGAGTATAAAGCGATGGCCTTGTCCACTTAGCCTTGATAACACTTCTTGCAAGATTTCTCGACACGACTATGAAAGTCTCCGTGGTCTCTACACTACTCTTGGCCAGCAGTGCCATTGCCGGCCGCAGTCCTCAGCATGTCAACAAGAAGCTACCCGAGCGCATGCGCCGTGAGCCTGCTGGTCTGCCTGCTGTAGGTCTGGATAAGAGAGCTGCGACAAAGAAAAAGCACCACATCATTCCTCAGAACCAGAACACAACAAGTATGTAACCACATTCCAGCCTCCTTGTATGCTGAAGCCTGTCAATCTACCCCCCTCCCACCAAGGTATAGACCAAAAAGTAAAATGCAAAGAGACCATGGTTGTTTTTCAGGAAATTGAGATGCAACCGAGGAGGGCCGAGTATAACTTGCCTCTCCATGGTCACTTCCCTGTTTTCGGAAACTATTGTGCATTTCTACAACTATACGTACTACCTACCTTGGCACATGAAGAGGAGGTCAATTGTGTATCCAGGCTTCATGAAGAGGGACCCGGCTGCGATTAGGGCCGTACAGCTATAACTATGCTAACGCAATGCAGAGTACGCTGTCAATGGTACCAACATCCCCGATGTTGATTTTGATATTGGTAAGCAAACCGCTTTGAGTGTGATGGTCACGAGTCTAACAGTTTAACTAGGCGAGAGTTATGCTGGTCTGATGCCCATTTCATCCCAGCAGAATGCTAGCGAGCTTTACTTCTGGTTCTTCCCTTCGGATAACGCTCATGCAAGCGATGAGATTCTCATCTGGCTCAACGGTGGTCCTGGCTGCAGCAGTTTGGAAGGCCTGCTACAGGAGAACGGGCCTTTCCTATGGCAGTACGGTGAGTCAAAAAGGAGGAGAAGAGGCAAAAGAGAGGTGGGGAACAAGGAGGAAGAAAGCCAGCCACCAGATGGTGCCCGATAGGAAACTATGCTAACTGTACTCTCAAACTATAGGTACATACGCTCCAGTAAAGAACAACTACAACTGGAACAACCTTACCAACACTATCTGGGTCGAACAACCCGCCGGCACTGGGTTCAGCTCAAAGGGTAGCACGCCTTCTGCAACCAACGAGGAGGAGGTCGCAGAACAATTTGCTGGCTTCTGGAAGAACTTTGTCGAGACATTCGGCCTACAGCACAAGAAAGTCTACGTTACTGGTGAAAGTTATGCTGGCTTCTACGTTCCCTGTGAGTACACCTGTGGTAGAGTATAATAAGCACTTGTGCTGACTTCGCTATCAATAGACATTGCCGACAATTTTATCCAAAAGAATGACTCAGCTCTCTACGATGTTCATGGCATCATGATCTACGATCCTTCAATTTCGTACGATATCGTGTTGCAGGACATCCCATCCGTTCCCTTCGTCGACTACTGGGGAGGTCTGTTCAACCTGAATCAAACATTCATGGATGACATCCACAACCGTTCTGACAAGTGTGGCTACACTTCCTTCATGGAAGAGGCTCTTACTTTCCCTCCCAAGGGTCTACTTCCTTCCCCTCCAAACGTAGACTACAGCATGCCTGGTTGTGAGCTCTGGAACGACATCTTCGCTGCTGTCAGTCTTGTTAACCCTTGCTTCGACATCTACCAGGTCGCTACTACCTGCCCTGTGCTCTGGGATGTACTCGGTTTCCCCGGTAGCTTCGACTACTTGCCCGAAGGCGCCCAAATCTACTTCAACCGCACAGATGTTCAGAAGGCCATCAACGCCCCTATGCAAGAATGGGAGGAGTGCAGTTCTGGAGTCCTCAACACAGATACCAGCGAATACAGTTCGCTGAGCGTGCTTCCCAAGGTCATTGAACACACCAACAATGTCATCATTGGTCAGGGCATGCTCGACTACATCATCTCCTACAACGGAACACTCATGGCAATCCAGAACATGACTTACAATGGTGCACAAGGCTTCAGCCAGGGTCCTCAGACTTGGACCGACTTCTTCGTTCCTTACCATTCTGAGCTCAGCCAAGGGGATCTTGCTGGAGCTGGTGCCATGGGCAAGTACCACACCGAGCGTGGTCTTACTTTCGCTACCGTACAGCTCTCTGGTCACATGATTCCGCAATACGCCCCCTCGGCCGCCTACAGGCTCGTCGAGAAGCTGCTCGGAAGAGTCAAGACCCTCGATACCAAGAGCGACTTTACCACCCAGAAGGGCAACTTTGGCAACAACTTCAACTTCATCCCCGCCAACGTAACCAAGTAAGCTCAGAATACAAGCTAGAAGTGGTCTAGAGTTCGAAGCCGACAGTAGGCATCTCGAATACGACAGTAGATACTTTGAACCCGACAGTAGACAGTGCAAATACGACAGTAGACAATTTAAACCTGACAGTAGACATTTTGACTACGACAGTAGATATTCTAAAACATTCTAAACACAACAATAGGCATCTCGAACACGACACTAGACAGTTCGAACACGACATCAGATATTCCGAAGCCAATAGTAGATATTCTGAATCCGACAGTAGATACTTTGAACCCGACAGTAAACGTTCTGAACCCAATACGTAGTAAACATCATCATGAACACGACAGTAGACATTGTGAATCTGACAATAGACTCTTTGAACCCAGCGGAAGATGCTCTGAACCCGATAGCAGACAGTTTGAATACGACGGGAGATATTCTGAATACGACAGATTTTCTGAATCCGATAATAGGTACTTTGAACCCGACAGTAAACATCCTAAACTAAACACGACAGTAAACGTTCTGAGTAGGACAGCAGACATCTTGAACCCGACTCAAGATATCATAAATCCGCTAGTAGACAGTCTGATTATTACAGTACATATGCTGAATCAGACAGCAAATGCTTGTTTAGACTATCTAATAGTCTAAACACGACAGTAGACAATCTGAACCCGACAGTCGGCATTACATATCATACGTAGATGGCATGCGGTCCTCTGATATCTGAATCCGATCAGGATCAATGTTCCTCGACCTAGTTTTCATATAACGACATCTCGAAGACCAGAGTAATGTACGTCTTAGAATCAACGCTCTCTCTCTGGTGGCATCTCCATTTTTTACGAGTTCCTGCATTTTTATAGTTAACTTTCAGCTAATCGATGAGGTTGGGATAGCATCTATCTTGCCAGATTACCCCTGACAGAGCCATTGTTCTTCTGTGCAATTTTGACTAAGTCATTGCTCTCTCTGGTGATATCCCTGTTTTGTATAAGTTTATGCAATTTTATAGATAATTTTCAGCTAATCAATGCAGCCGGGATAGCATCATCTTATCTTGCCAGATTATCCATAACAGAGGCATTATTTTGTGAATGATTTTGACTAAGGCATTGCTCTCTGTGGTACTACCTTCATTTCGAACAGATTTCTGTCTTTTCATAGATATTATTCGGTCTATCACTGGATCTGGGATACTAGCATCTGTTTCTCCTGTGTCGTACCCCAGCTTAATTCAGGGGCTTAAAAGTTGGGCTCTCTTTGGACATGTCTTCTGATCTGGATACAACTGTGCATTTCGATAGCTAGGTACATATGAGAGGAAGCAGCCGATGGGGAGGATGTAGCTTTGACCCTCTATTGGCTGGGTGTCAAGATCGGCCCCGGCATCCATGCCATGCTGATCAACTCCGACTGGGAGACAATGTATGTATTTCTATCTTTTCTAGTCTTTGGTCTTTCGCTAACAATCATGGACTCCAGGGCTCATGATGCATACAACGACGATCTCGAAGACACTCTCGGAGAGCTGGTTGGCAACAGTTCGTGGCCGAAGGCCGTCGCTGATCGTGTCAACGACGATGTCTGGAAATACTCCAAAACATGATCAATACTCAAGCTATAGAGATGCACAGTATTTTCTGCAACCAGTTCATCGTCCCCTGAGAGCCCTTCATTTCTATGGTGTGCCCCTGAACGCAGCAACGCTCTCTCTGAACAGACTTGTACTTACGGAGACAACTATGCATCTTCATAGCATATATCACTCGGAAGCAGAGTGGGGAGTGTGAGAGTTATGCTCGAGTGTACCTGTAGATGATCGGTGCTATTCAACAAATGTGAAATCACCCTCCTCCCGTGTGCTATAGACTAGCATAGTAGAGCTATAGAAATGCACAATACTTTCTTGAGAGAATGTGCTTCCATAGAAAACATTCTATCTAAGGCGATCTTCATGGACACGCTTAGATCTAGAACACAACTGTGCATTTTTACAGCTTATAACGTCCTTCACCTCGGAACCGAGAAGGTGATAGTTACGATGTTGTAACAGTTTTTAGCACACGGGAGGAGACTGTAGACTAACATTGCATATATGCCAGGAGACCTTTGTAAGAGAGCATGATTCATCAATTCATTTCGTGCGGGAGGATTCGTACTACCTATTATTGTTCCTCCCTTCTCAGAATACGGACTTTCGTGTCTTCAGCACTGCTACTCAAAAACCCGACTCCACTGTCAGCCTCGGATATAGGCCCTGCTTCTTGCATCTTCTTTGCACAATCCTTGTCGTAGCTGCTGGGATCGATACCGAGGATACCGCCAACGTTATTGCGATCGCCAGGTACACTGAACTCGCGGAATGCATAACGCCACTCATTCAAGAACTGACGGACAGCCTTGCCGACCTTGTCTTTGCCATTCTTTGAATGATGGCCGGTACCGCAGATGGCGTAGACAGGCTTGCTAGACGAGCTGTGGTCGAGTAGGCACGATGTCAAGTACTGAACTGCTTCCTCAGGATGAAGGCCTGTCAACGCGATCAGTATTCACAACTTCAAACACTACAGCACTGCTTGAAACTTACCATGCAGATCAACATAGAGCTCGCCAATCCCATTGCCCTTGTTGCGTTCCTCGTACAAACATCGAGCAGCCTCACGGTGCGCCTCCTTCATTGCCAGATTTTCGTTATGACCTCTGAGACTGAGAGCTTTAGCACCACGAGCATCGTTTCTGTTCCAGGCGGTGGCAGCCGACTGTAGGAACTTGTTCCTTAATCCACCGTGTCGGAAGGCTTCAGCTCTAGCCTTGAGGTACGCCTTGTTTGCGGACTCTCCGGTCTCCAACCAGGGTATGTGCTCAGGCGCTGCTATTGCCATGGCGACTGCACTATTCTCACGGGATCCAGTCGATTTGCTAGGCCTCAGCCCTCTTCGGGGTTGGATTTGAGGTGAAGGGGACGGCGTCATGCGAACGACATCAGCCAAGGATGAGAGTGTAGGCACGGGGCTCTCCTTGTTAGCAGTGTTACCGTGTCCCCTCTTTCCATGGCGTCGAGAGGATCTTGATGCTGCAGCGGAACCCAGGGTAGGGAAAGCCTCGTCGTCGTTAACGGCTAAGGTCGATGGAGTTGCAGTACGAGACTGGTGACGACTGTTGGGGCGCGAGGACTGAACGCTTGCATTGCTTGAGGGTACAAACATGGCAAAGGGATTCAGGGTGGACACAGTGGGCGGCTGTGATTGGGGAGAATTAAGCATAGAAGGGTCATAAGATTGGTCATACGGGTTGGAATTGGTAGGCTGCAGAGCAGGGAACGAATCGTAGTCTTGCAGCTGGAAGTTTGGCTGAATGGACTGAGAAAGTGGTGGTGTAGCGTGATCATCCATGGTCAACCTGGTCATAAGAGCAGAGGGGTCGTGAGAGAAAATGCAAGATTCGCCAGCGAGGCAAGTTCCAGCTAGCCAGTACCTAAGATTATGTGTTAAAGGATAGATCAAGCAGCATACACAGAGCACGATGAACATACTTGCACAGATGGTTACTTAGATCGTGGCTGAACCGACAATCAGCCCTGGCACAGTGGCCCGAGGAGAGCCAGTACTTGCACACGATGCCGCTCTTCGACTGGGTAGAAGGGGTAAGTGGGCGAGATGTTGGACTCATGGACTTTCCTACGAGGTATGTGCGGTTCTGAGCCTCGGTAGTGCTCAAGGCTTGTGGATCGGCCAAGGCCATGATGGTCTGGCTGAAGTCATAGCCATTAAGTTGTAGAACGTGCTCGAGCTCTTCGTCGGACTTCTCGTCACGCAAGACGGAACGCAGCATGTCGTATGTTGACATCTCTACCATGGAAGGCTGGACCCAGTCTGATGGGTATGAACCAAAGGCCGAGTCGCCGAAAGAAGCATTACTACTAGCATCGTCGTTGACTATCCAGTCGACGTTGTCGCTTCCATAATCACCATATTGCTCGGTCGAGGAAGTAGGTTCACTGAACTGGTAGGCACTCAGACTAGGACTGTGGGGGATTTGAGGAGTCGCAAAAGCCAGGCGCGGTGAAGGACGCGGCGAGGAAAAGGGTGAGGCAGTCGACGACTTTGCGCGTGTAAATTGAGGATTAGAACCAAAGCCGGGAGGGGCGTGAATGGTAGCGCTCTGAGATCTGGGCGAGTTTGTGGCAGAGACAGAACGGGGCTGCCACGGGGCGGGCGATGGACGGCGGATGACAGAAGCGCGTAGGGGCGGCGGCGAGGTAGAGCCTTGGATTGTGTCGCGGTGGCGCCATAGCACACCCAAGACGGCATCCTCGAGAGCCTTGCCTGTCAGACGAGCCTCTTTGCGAAGGACTTCCTCGACGCGATCGGCCTTCTCATCCTCAGGTAAGGCGGGGTCCTGCAGTACGGGCAGGCATATCTCGTAGACCGTGTCCGACACCATGGTCGTGTTATGCCTGTTGCATCGGGATGGTGTGAGGAAGGGAAAGTAAAGACAGGCGCGGGCGAAGCTGAAGTCAAGGACGGAGACTAGAGCGAGTGAGCTTCGGGAGATGGACGGAGAGTCGAGTTGCGTCGCAGGTGCAGGTTAGGGTGTCGATTGTTCCAAGGTTCCGCGCTCCCTCCACACTTGACGTCGATCATTCGTCGAACCGCTCGCCGTGCAGCTCCCATTTATTCCCATTTTACCCGCCAAAGCTTCCGTCAGCGTCACCGCCCATCTTTCATGTGCAAGCCAGCCATCTCTGCTCCAGACATCCTCGCCCAACATGGCCGCTGCCATCGCTGATCGCATTCTCAACCCGGCCAGCGCCCCGGCCCCCGAGCTATCCTTCCTGCCCTATCTCAAGACTGCTTTCCCACCTTTCGGCTTCCCTAACAAGCACCACCGTCCAACATGCGCCGCCTACAAGAACGGCCACTGTCCTCTGGGCCCTGCCTGTCCTGACCGTCACTACACTCCTCCGAACGAACGATCTGGAATTGGCCATCTTATCTGCAAACATTACCAACGCGGACTCTGCAAGAAAGGCGACCAATGCGAGTTTGCCCACACCTTCGACTTGCGTGGTGAAAGAGAGTGCAAGGAATTCAGTCGCTTTGGACTTTGTCCCCAAGGTGATGAGTGTGCGTCTGATCCTATCTCATTCTATATGCCGCTTTGCTGATCCTTGACAAGGCACCTATCTCCATATCGCTCCCACCTCACCGTTGCGCATTGCTCCCTGCCCTCACTTCGCCCGAGGCTTCTGTCCCCTTGGTCCATATTGCAGCCTGCGACATATCAAACACACCGCCATCTGCCCTTTCTACCTCGCTGGCTTCTGTCCAAATGGCCGATCTGGTCCTCCCGACAGGGACAATGTCGTCTCTTGCGAACATGGAGCTCACCCAAAATGGATTGACGCTAAGGATCTGAAGAAGCCAGAGCCTCGTCGTATCAAGCCCGAAGAGGAGCTTCGCAGAGAGCAAGAAGAGCGCGAAGAGGAGTTCTTTGCCGAGGAAGAGAAGCGACGCGAAAGGTTCGAGCGAGGTGAAAGCGGTGGAGGACGTGGTTGGGGCAAACGTAGAGGCAGAGGAAGAGGTGGCTGGAGAGGCAGAGGAGGCTGATCGGAGCTGTGGAAGCACATGCATTCCGAACCACTGGCCCTCATGCTAGCTTGAACGATCAAGCAGAGCTCGCGGTCCCTCTACCTGCCAGAGACTATGTCTCAGAAGCAGACGAAAGATCAACTCTCACCAATTTGCCTACTTCTACGCGGCACGCCGAGGTCGATACTGAAGACCGGGCAATACCCTGCCTCTGAGCATAAGCCTCAAATTGGCATCGCACACTCTCGCCCTTCTCCAGCCAACAGGTCTTGTGTATAGAAGGCGAACAACGCAGCGTGGAGGCTGCGCAATAACGCGACTGGAAAGATTGGATGAGCACGTCAAAGCGATGTTCACTATTATATTATCTTATATCCAGAACCAGAACTTCTATAGTAATAGAGGAGATCACATGCTTAGAGCTTTCCCCAATTTGACTTTGTCATAATGTCATTTCCATACCTTGATGAATCTTGCGCAAGCCCTTGTCGTAAACCTCACACAATCTAAACTGTTTGACCATCTACCTACACATAATCAGGCACAGTCAATACACGAGTCATGCTCAAAATTGCCGACATCCTTTCCGACCTAACTTCTCTTCGCGTTGGCGTATGTCGCATAGAAAGGATGCAGCTGACACTGAAAACGACTGACCTTGAGTAAGGACCCGGCGGCTGCTATGGATCTCGTCATGGCTCGCCCACCTAGCGATGTTGCAGCTCCATCGACTCAGCAACTACAGAAAGCGCAGAACACAACCGACTCGGACGTTGATCTGGCGCGCGCACAGGATTTGCTTGACCTCCATGCCAACGTCAAGCTGGCTCATCGCGAGGGTCTCGACCACGCTTTGCTACAAGCTCGTCAGCAGGTTGACATGGCTTTAAGAGCCGTCTAATTTCTTGTCTTTCTCGACCAATGAAGATATTCAGTCCAGGTTGCTCGAACCCTCAAAGTCAAGCGTTCTTGCCGCCTCCTGCTTCCACTACCCGAACACGTAATCCGAGGTCTGTCGAGGAGGCTCAGGGAAATAAGATTATGCAAGCAGTCACGGTAGTTCTGTTCGGGCTTAGGAAATTGCATCAATTAGGATTAGGGACGATTATCGTAGGCTGTATATCAATATCTCGAAACCACAGCAGTTGCAACGTTGCTTCCTTGTTCGCCCAAGAGCAAACGCAAAAAGAATCGGCCACCAAGTTTGGAGACCCAAAACCTTCTGACCCTGTCTCTCCAGTGTCTCTTTGGCTGTTCGTTCACAGAGGGGTCGATGACCACAACGTGCGTGTCGCGTCTGACGAAAGTATCAGGAGGCGCCGAACGGAAGCTCAATACGGATGGTCTGGCTTGCAAGTCGTGTGAATCTTGCTGTAATTCAGGAGCTGATCTGGTTGCGATGAGAACAGGGACCTTGTCGGACTTCTTCTGTGGCTCATGAGTGGCCGTGTCGCTTCTCCCAATGGTAGCTTCGGCAGTCGAGGTTTTCATAATCAACGGTACCACAGGAGCCGTGGGTGTGATGATGGGCGATGAAGGAGCTGGTGGTTCCACAACGACTACTGCAGGTGTAGGTGCAGTTGTTGATGGAGCAGGCGGTGTTTCCTTGACCTTTTCGACAACGACTGTGGTGGGTGAAACAGGTGCTGGTGCTGAAGCTGGAGCAGCCTGAGCAGGGACAGGCTCCACTTGTTGGACGCTAACCGGGGCTGGTGAGGTGACGGGAGAAGCTGGTTGTGGGATGGCTTCAGGAACGGCAACGACAACCGGAGGTGCTGGAGGTGGTGTTGGGGGTTTGGGGTCAGCAGCTGGTGGTGTTACAGCCTTCTCGAGTGTTGGTTCCGCTGCTGGAACCGCGACAACGGAGCCTTCATGACTGGTGACAACGATATCTGTTCAAAGCGTCAGAAGGGCGAAGCAGTAGATACTGTACAAGGCTCTTACGCTCTGAAGGAGGTGAAGAAGGGGGTGGAGATGGAGGTGAAGATGGCGATGGCGATTCAGTTGGAGGAAGAGGATCGACCGAGACCTTGGGCATAGGTTCAGGAGGGTTGTCCATTGCAACGGTGAAGATGCCAATAACGCCTTGACAACAGACAGACAACAAACGAGAAGCTGAATGAAGAAGAGTAATATGTGTGTGTATGAAAGAAATCGGATTGATGATGAAGTGTGGGTGCAAAGAAGAGAATGAGAATGCAGTGGAGATGTGAATTGGTCGAGAGAGTGTTAGCAATTACTGCCCATCAGCTCTTTCCGTGTCTGAGATCGAGTCGCAAGTCGCTTTTGCGCATTGTTAGAACTCTTCTTTCGCAGAAGGAAGTAGCGAAGCATGACGTGGCTTTTGTTCTCACCCATTCCTCAGGCTTGGTACAAAGAGCTGTGTTGCTAGATTGATTGCTTGCTACCAGAATATTAAATGCTCTCCTTGAGTTGATTTGATGGGTGCTGTCGAAATTTGCTACTCGTTCACCTCTTGCTCAAAAAATCATCACTATTGAATGAAATAGCAGAGGAATGAGCCTGAGGATCTCAAAACTGAGCACACAAACCTTTACGTAGCCATCAGGACCATGCAAGCCACATGCAAGTGACTTTAAGAAAGATCATGGAGATGGCAACCACAGTCTTTTCTACCAGTCGACAATCAGATTTGTTTCTTTCACGTAGCACTGTAATAGGCATCTAGTGAACAGGGCTATTAGAAACCCTTTCCCTCGGTCCAGGTCACCATCCCTCGTACCATCAAGAAAAGAAAGGAGACTGTTGCGAATGGTCCGGAGCACCAGAAGACGATGACGAAGGTTCTCTTGCCATTTCGGTCAACAATGAGGTTGGACATCTGCTAAAACACTTGCCATGTAGACGCCCAAGGACGAGACCCCTGCTGCTGCCGCCGCTTCGAACTCGAAGCTTGGAAGACCTCGCTGGCATGTCTTGCCAGACTCAGACGACGACGACGAGCTTGCTGGAACCACAACCCAGTAATGCCAGTGAGGCACCTTCCAGGCTTCATGATACGATGAGAAATGAGTTGGCGCGATCGCTGTCGGTGTTGCCCCTGAAAAATTTTGAAAAAAAAGAACAAAAAAAGAGTATTCTTAGGGGCAACCCGGAAATGTCTTTATATGCCTTCAACCGAAGGAAGATCTTCCACCAAGGAATGACACGATATATCTGTGATTCTGTCAAAGCTCGTACAGACAAGAAGACAAGAAGACACTCGGTATACTTCCTTTGTTGAGGGAGCTTTCGCCTACTGCAACCAAGTTCTAGACTGGAGACTCCTCGTCATCATCCTGGTCCTCCTTAAGACAACCAATCCAGGAACGCTTCTCAAGATTAGAGGCTCGAGCGAAAAACAAGAAGATACAAGGTCTGCCTTCTTGACAAAACTCTGACTCTGGATAGGCTACAAAGATAACCCTCATCATCTCTTTGGAGCCACAGCAGTATACATCGTAGAAGGCACCAGCGCCGACTGCCTTTGGATCTGCTGGAAGTTCGTCGTATTCAGGAAAGCGTTGAGTGACTCTTCGATCGGTCGTGCCAGCATATGAGGCTGCTGCTTTCGCGTTTCCAGTTGGAGGAGTCTTCCACTTTGCATGCGATTCGAGATAGGAGACACGATGCTTGTCTTCGGCTTTCGTCATCGGTCTGCATCTCTTCATGACCGACAGATATGAAACATCAGAGCTTCCTTATCTAGAAGCTGTTTCTTCTTCGACAAAGAAGCAGACCAGAAACGTCCTTACTGCCGACGAAGGAGCAATCCGGAAACGTCTTTACTGCTGTGTGGTCCGCGTCTTCTTCGACAGAGAAGTAACCCAGAAACGTCCAAGGCAGAAGCGTGAGTGGTCCGTGCGCTACATCAAACAAACTCTCCCGGCTGGCGGCTGTCGCCAACACCCAAAACAATTGCTGTTTCCTGTGGAATTCATTGCCAATTCCACGAACTGATCCCGGTTGAACCAAGCCAGATTCAACACTGGCCACAGGATCATGAATCGTATCACCACAAACGTGGACCAAAAACTATTGCGTACCACAAAATTTCCGCCAGAGTTCAATCAGAAAGTCGACACGACCAAGATTAACATCCCAGTCATCAAGAAGTAAGTCATGCCCAAAACATCGCAAATGATCTGACTATAAGCCTGTCATATACTAATTGTGTCGAAGTTGGGCTGCTAGCGAGCTGTCAAGAATTCTAGGATACGAAGATGATGTTGTTATCAATCTTCTCTTCGACCTTCTAGAGGGCTCCAAGAACGTGAGTTGATTCATGTCCACATCACCAAACCATAGCTAAAATTCTTAGCCCGATGTCAAATCACTACAAATCCAACTCACTGGCTTTCTGGAGAAGGATGCGGCTCCTTTCTGTAAGGAACTCTGGAATCTTTGTTTGAGCGCACAGAAGAGCGATACAGGAATTCCGCAGCAGCTTGTCGAGGCGAAGAAGTTGGAGCTCATTCAAGAAAAAGTACATTGTCATGCTCCAATGCTGTAATGTGTATCACTAATACCTCAACAGGTCGAGCAGGAAAGAGCCATTGAAGCAGCTCGACAGCGCAGGGAAGATGAGAGGATTCGCGAGAGAGAGCTAGAAAGCATCCGTAACCGAGACCGCGATCGCAGAGATCGAGGTGGAAGAGGACGAGGCCGTGGTGGAGGCCGCGATTTCGACAGTCGAACTCCTAGGGACTATTCCAGGTCGCAGTCGCCACCAGCTAGACCGTCTTACGGCTCGAGTGATCACCATCGCAACAGGCCTTTGCCCAGAGAAACAGACTCTTACGTGCCTACGGGAGAGAGCAGTGGGCGAAGGGGTGGGAGACGCCAGCGCTCCCCCTCTATCACGTACGGTAGTCCTGGCTCGGCATCGCCTCGTCGTACATCTCCACCCCGCTCGCGAAGAACTGCACGGCGTAACACCTCAAGTGAGCGTAGCCGCAGTCGTTCTGCAGAGCACCGATACCCAAAACGACCCGCTGATCCTCCACGAGGAGAGCGCCGCTACCGTGAATCGTCGCCTTATTCACGAAGACGCTCACCACCTCCAAAGCGCAGAAGAAATTCCAGTTCATCTCCCAGGGCCAGACGCTATCGCTCACGTACACCTTCTAGAACTCGATTGAGCCACAACGATCGGAATGGCAAGGATAGCGTATCCTCACCACGCCGCAGACGTTCCCGTTCACTTTCCGAAGATAGGCAGACAAAGCGTGCTAATAAGGACCGTCACTCCACCAATCCACCACGCGGATCACATCGTAGCCGCAGCAGACAACGTTCTCGAAGCCGCTCGCGTGACGCTCGGAGGCGTTCAGCTTCTCCAGGCAAGGCACGTGAGAGCAAGCGACACACATCTGAGACGCATGAGTTCACGACTAAGAACCCCGACGAAGTGGAAGAGAGCAGCGCTGGTGCAGCAGAGGAGGTGGGTATCGATTCTTAATGTCTCAAGACACTTTGTTCGAGCACATCTTTCTTCTACACCAAAACCATCACTCACAGAGTCAAAGCGAAAATGAGGGTAGTAGTAGTCGGTATACTATATATTTATCGGAGCTTCAGCTTGGCGTGTGGTAGACATCAAGGTAGATGCTAATGATAACAGACCTATTATAGGTTAGAAAGCCCGTCGGCAGCCCTCGCAAAGCATAGCGATAAGAGGCCCACCGCAAGTGAGTTGAGAGAGAAACTACTCAAGAACAAGATTATCGCTATGCGCAGGGCAGGCCGAGGGGCTAGATAGACTGTCTTCTTGTGTTCGGATGTAGCCATCATGTTGCATTCGTATTGGAGAGGAAGTGCGGAGAACATCATCAGCTGCATCGCGGGGACAAGTGCGTGACGCGAACACGAATGACCAGGTAGAATTTCCCGAAGCACACATCCATCCTACACTCAACTGCGCCGTCTTGCGTATCTCTTCTTTCGCGCGCCAGGATGGCTGATAATGCGCCGGCGAGCGCAACCAACACAGACCAACCAGGTCGTCCTTACTATGAAAGTCTGCGAAACACGCTCAAGAACACATTGACCAAGAAGCGACAACTCGACGAACAACTGCAGGCGCTTGAAGACAACATCTACAAAATGGAGAGCAGCTACCTTGAGGACACCAACGGTGCTGGCAATATTGTGCGCGGTTTTGATGGATGGGTCAAGGGTGTCGTCGTAGGAGGAGACAAGAAGTCTGCCGACGATCGCAAGGCCAGAGTCAGAGTCCGCGACGAAGACCGCATCTTTTCACGGAGCTCTATGTCCTGGATTAGGGTATGCTCAGCCTTGTCTACATGTCCTTATTCTCGGTCGGACCACTGACACATAACTCACAGGCTCAAGACTCGGACATGCCCACTTCGGCCACCAACACTCCTTCCCATGCGCCAACACCAGCCTCGTCGGTACCTCCTCAACTAGCCTCGAGAGATAGCAACCATGCCACCCCTAGCAGTACGGTCTCTAAGGCCAACAGCAAAAAGAAGAAGGCAGCTGACAAGGACGACGACGATGACAAGCCGGCCAAGAGACTCAAGATCACCTACGGCCGCGAATAATGTTCTTAAACACTTTGATTTGTTGCGTTGAAGCGGGAGTTGGGTCATGGGTCAAATATGCATAGGTCAGAGTTAAGAGGCGTTTAGGCGGAGGTCGTTTTGGGGACTTTTAGTGAGAATATTCCAATGGTACCACCGCAAGACCAAGGATTATTCTATGCTTTTGCAAAATAGCATGCTTGGTTGTGTTTTATCTTGCCCATGCTTTGAGCGTGCTTTCCAAGTGTTAGCTCCGTCTGTCTGGACCCGATGTTTGCTTGTGTTTGCTCATCCGGATGATGGCGATCCACCTCCGGACTAAGCCCAGCCTTTGATCTGTGACACTACATTGTATTTTCATAGTCCATCTTTAGGAATTGCATGGCTATGTCTTCGGAGGCGACGGAAGACTTGTGGCTTTTCGGTTACGGCAGCCTGATCTGGAAGCCACCACCACATTTCGGTAAGCATATCAACAGCCTCTTTGTGCTTGACATATCCCTTGACCAGTACCAGATCTGCGAGTACCCGGCTACGTTGAAGGATACGTGCGGCGCTTTTGGCAGGCAAGGTGAGCAGATTGGTTTCAGTTGAGGATGTCCAGTAACAGGATGACAACAGTGAAGATCATCGTGGAACTCCTGAGGCTCCTGGCCGGGTTGTCACCCTGATTGATAGATCGCATTGGAATACTTTGACCGATCAGCATTCGGATGCTCCTTTACAAACATGGGGCGCCGCTTATAGGGTACGTCAATTGAGCAAACAATGTCACGAGTGGTCTCGTAACGAGTCTACTTAGCCCAAGTGCATCACCAAGCAGGAGTCAGATGTGATAACAGCTCAGAGCAGCGCTTCAATGAACCAGCTACGATACTGCGAGATCAACGCTAACCACAACTTACGATGATTCTAGATACCGGGGCCACACGTAGCAGAAGTGAGGGAATATCTCGATATTCGAGAGATCAACGGATACAGTATCCAATACACTCCGTTCCACGTTTCGAAGGAGTTTGCAGCTTCACACAATCTGCCAGCACCTATCGACTGCTTGGTCTATGTAGGACTTCCAGACAATCCACAGTTCATGGGTCCACAAGACCTTGAAACACTTGCAGAACATATTGTTAAGAGCAGAGGGCCTAGTGGAGAAAATAAAGACTATCTCTACGGGCTTGATCAAGCTCTTATGGAACTTGGAGAAGGTAGCGAAGACGAGCATGTGCACGACTTGGCCAGACGCTGTCGTGAGATTGAGTCTAGAGCGTCAAAGGATGTTGACAAGGCAGCAGACAGCAGCGTCATCGGATCCGAGCTGAAGAGGGTGGGAAGTACAGCTGAGCAGGAGGAGATTGAAAAGTGAGAAGCTTGTAAATAGATGTCTGGTATAGATAGTTGTGTAGAGGAATTGCATAGACTCAGGTGCCAAGATGTCATATCGAAGCAGGAGAACCAGGCGCATGGAAGGTTCGTAGATCGGAGGTGGCTGCGGGACGAACCGGAGCTTCGTGTACATTGCAACGGTGTGTGCGGAGTGAACGAGACGAATCTATAACGTATGTGAGTGCAAGAATAAGGGGGAGTTTTGTCCTCCATCCAATGTCGACGACCTGATTGTCTAGACGTGCGCATCTGTCGACATGCGACAAGAGAACGCGGCCTCATGGAGCGACATCCCGACTTCTGCGCTGCGAGCTGAACTGCTACGTCGACAAGCAGTCGACCATGACCGGCCTACTTGTGGCACCACGGGTACCACCAACGACTACAACATGCCTCTGCATGTCTTTGCTCTGGTATTGATCCTTGTGCTCAGTACGCTAGGTCAGTCTCGCTCTTGTGCCTCACACTGCTTCTCCACGCTGACCATGCCCCAGCATGCTCGTTCCCAATTCTTGTTCGACGGCTTCCTCGGATGCCCGTACCTCGACAATTCCTATTCCTGTCCAGGCACTTCGGCACCGGCGTCTTGATTGCAACCGCCTTTGTGCATCTCCTGCCCACCGCTTTCAATTCCCTCACTGATCCGTGCCTCCCGCCGTTCTGGAACCATGGATATCCCGCTATGGCTGGCTTCATCGCTATGATTTCCGTCATGGTAGTCGTAGGTGTAGAGATGTTCTTCGCTAGCAAAGGAGCTGGTCATTCCCACTCGAGCGATTATCTATCACCCAGCGAACACCACGAAGACATGATTCCCTTAAGAAGCAATAATCGCGAGGGTCTTTCGAGACCACTGCACAGACGGAGTGACAGTTATCGACCTTTCAGTCAGGGACAAATAGGAGCTGATGCGGACAACACCGAGAACATGACATCGCAAGACAACGGAAGTTACACCGACACGGAACCGCTAGCTCAGAAGGGTCGTGCCAGTCTAGATGATACAGGCAGCAATTCAGATCTTGATCTTGATGAGCTGGATGCTCACATGAATGGTCATGGCCACGGACATGTTGTCGAGCCCAGTCTGGAACGAACCGATTCGCCTTCCGAGCAAATGCAGCAACAAAAGATGCTGCTACAATGTTTACTGCTGGAAGCTGGTATTCTCTTTCATAGTGTCTTCATAGGCATGGCAGTGTCGGTAGCAACAGGCACATCATTCATCGTCTTGCTTGTAGCCATCTCATTCCACCAGACTTTTGAAGGACTGGCTCTGGGTTCTCGTATTGCTGCTATCACCATATTTCCAAAGCGGTCACCACGGCCCTGGCTGATGGCGTTAGCCTATGGAACGACCACACCCTTTGGACAGGCTATTGGACTTCTTGTACATAATCTTTACGATCCATACAGTCAAACGGGTTTACTCATGGTAGGCATCATGAATGCAATCAGCAGCGGGTTACTGTTGTTTGCTGGATTGGTTGAATTGTTAGCAGAGGATTTTCTGAGCGACGAAAGCTATGTGGCCCTTAAGGGACGAAAACGACTTCAGGCTTGTGGTGCTGTGGTCGCCGGAGCTTTATTAATGGCGCTGGTCGGTGCATGGGCTTAGCATTTAAAAGCATGGGAGAAACAATGTGTTAAACATGTCTCAGAATGGGAAACGTGGACAAAGTACGTATACGCAAAGACGTCAGGCCAGAAGACGATTTAGTTCGTCCACACTGTGCAGAAAAACATGTAAATGTTCTAAAGTCTATAAGTTTCATCGTACTCCGCCGGCGGAGACAAGCAAAATGTACACTATAAAAAGGCACAGATGTTCTTGGAGGAGAGGCATGTCCATCGAGAGCCGATAGGTCGTCGCTTCTCAGTGGGCACCATCCTATTCCCTGTAGTATTGTGCATTTTTATAGCTGCACGCGTACATGCTTTGGTACACGGGGAGGTGACAGGGAAAGGAACAAAACCTGATTGTTAATGGCAAAGCTAGGGATTGCTTAGCTAGAACGAAGAACAATAATTAGGCTCGGAGGATGCATGATGGCGACAAGTGAATGATCGACAAGTCTGGAGATGAGGAGTCAAAGCGACAGCCGCCGCTAGTGTCTTTGTCGCATATCGACAGCAAGAATAAGTCATTGCTCTTCTCATACACACTAGGCGTGCCAACTCGTCGTCTCGAAAGCAGATTCCTGCGCCTGAGTCTTTTTTGGTCGTCGTTCCCATTTAACAAGTCATCGCTCTGGAACAAGCGGCGGTCGTTCCCGAATCAAGCCGTTAGCACCGCACTCGACCGCCGTCCTACGGTCCCTTGGACATCCCTGCCTCTTATCTCTCGTCTCTACCAACACAGCTGCGCCACGCGTCCTCCTGCTCCCTAACAACGCTCATTACTTGTTCAGGCTTTTCAGCAGACAGTGGTATGCCGGTTTAGCGACAACATCCAAATGTCTGCCACGACGTCGACTGTGCCGAGCGCCGCCTCCTCCTCTATCTCTGCATCAGCGACCAGCACCGGCTCTTCTGGTGGAGGCAGCGGCCCAACCAGCTCACCTCTTCTGTTTTTCGTTGCCCTGGGCTTTGGTGTTGTCTTCACCAATTTATGGTACCTATGCTTCTCGTCTCTTGTCTGTTTCGCCTCCCCTTCTGACCCTGTGTCTCCAGGATTATCGTCGGTGTGAAGTACTGCTTCCGCTACAACCAGCGCAATCGTCAGCGCGCACTCGGTGAAGATGGTAATCCCATTGACCTCATGGCCATGCCTCGCCCCCACAGACGCCGAAGGGAGAAGAAACTCATGACCATGGACGACGTGAACGAGCGCTTCCCTCTCACCAAGTACAAGATATGGAGAGCTTCACGCGAGGCCCATGGGCTGCCTGCCGCTGGCGGTGTGAGTGCTGCCCCAAGTCGCGCTCCAAGCATTCGACAATCCAATTCACCGGAGCTGCACGAGTCACCTCAGTCTCCTCGTACTACTCTTGAAATGGCTCAACAACACCATGTCAATACCGCTGCCGCTGCCTCATCGACTGCCGCTGCTACTGCTTACGACAAGGTTCCACTGGAGAAGGCAGAGACCGTTGCATCCTCTGTGCACGAAAACGACCACGAGTCTGACGACGAAGACGATCCGATTCGGACTGCCGCGCCACCTGAAATGGTTGCGCCCCCTGGAGATACTTGCGCCATCTGTCTGGACAACCTCGAAGATGACGACGATGTTCGCGGTCTCACTTGTGGCCACGCCTTCCACGCAGCATGTCTTGATCCTTGGCTCACTTCCCGTCGTGCATGCTGCCCTCTATGCAAGGCCGACTACTATGTTCCAAAGCCTCGTGCTGCAGACGACGCCGACGAGACTGGCCGTAGGGAGCGTGGTATGCGTTTGCCCTCGAGCCCTGCCGCTGCTTGGATTGGTGGTCGTAGATCAGGGAACACGGGCAGGAGGCGCATGATGCTAGGTGGTCCAAGATTCCTGGTTGTCGAACCTCCTACCGAGCAACACGGCATCCCAGAAATTCTGCAAAGCGATCCGAGCCCAAGCGATCGACAGGAACCTCAAGGCGGTTGGCTCAGCAGACTGCCCCGGTTCTCGAATCCTCTTCGACGTGGGAACAACACGACGCAGAACAACACCACAACTACTACACCAGGCGATCTTGAAGCTGGAACTTCGAGATGATTTTACACAACGGTGATACAACCTATCGGTTTTGGTCTTTTTGGCAGCGGGGTATTTCTGGGTCTTTCCGGTATAACAGCGACGGGCTGGGTCTAGGGGATGGTGTCTATTTCAGCGTGATACGGGCGAGCGACAACGTTATGGGGGGCTTCAGGCGCCTTGGTTGGGCGTTCTCATCTTTCTTGAAATTTTATGATTGCATTGTCAAAGCTGTTTGCATCTTTAGTCTTAACTTCAACTCCATTTCTCAACATTCTTGTGACCTTGTGCCCACTATGTTTCTGGACTTGCGGCAGATTTTCAATCTACATCTCTCCGCACTGAGCGATAGCAATATCTTGGATGGGTTTGTCCGTCACGTTGGTTCTGACGTTCTCGATCTTTCGAACAACATCCATGCCATCGACCACCTTTCCAAAGACCACGTGCTTGCCATTGAGATGAGGTAGCGGCACAGTGGTGATGAAGAACTGACAGCCGTTTGTGTTTGGACCAGAGTTCTAGTAAAAAGGTTCACGTTAGTCTTGTACGTAGAGGTATCGTTATCGTCAACACGGGAAGCTCACCGCCATGGACAGCAAGCCAGCAACATCGTGTCTCAGGTTGAAGTTCTCGTCAGCAAAGGCTTTGGTGCCATAGATCGAAGCCGAGCCAGTGCCGTCGCCATTGAGGAAGTCACCTCCTTGGATCATGAAATTCGGAATCTTTTCATCGCATTAGCCTCTTGTGTGTACTCAGATCAAAGTATTGCAATACTCACCACACGGTGGAATTTGCATCCCTTGTAGCCTTGGGGGTGTCCTAGATGGTTCTTGGTCTCGCCTGTACAATATTGACGGAAGTTTTCGGCAGTCTTTGGCACAACATCCTGGAAAAGCTCCATTTTGATTCGACCCAAGGGCTCGCCGCCCACGGTGATGTCGAAGAAAACCACAGGATTGGGCGATGATGCAGCCATCTTGTTTGGGTTGAGTATGTGTGACTGGGTCAAACAGGGATCTTCAGGGTGATTGAGTGATGGGCGTTCTGGGATTGCGTGTTGCTTTGACTTCTCTGATGTGGATAGATGATTGTATGTGCCTTAGTGTTGTGGTGTATTAGAAGTTTCGGATTCTATAAATTATCGAATGCCGATGCTAGAACAAATGAGTTTTGACGAACAAGGAGCAGTCCAGAACAATGGAGGACTTGAAGAAGCAGCTTACTGAGCCGTATCAAGCACTATGAGTGAACATATCAGGAGAAAATGGAGAGATGATGAGTTTGAGGTGGAACGCAGTGAGAGACAGGGTCACACGGCTAGCATGACAGTGTCGACAAGTTGGAAGCTGCCCCGCTCTTTGACATCATAGTACCTATGAGCTCGCAGGTTCTCGAGCACTCCAGGCTCCCTCTTTTCTCAACTACAAACACAATCCTTCAACCAAATCTGCACCAACATACAGTCTGTCACTTTCACAAGGTGTGTACATGTTCGGAACCCAGAAGAGTGATGAACTCGAGCTGACCACTTGTACTGCAGTACTCCAACCATGTCATACGGAAACGAACGCTACGGCGGTGGTGATGACGGCGACTACTCTCGCCGCAACGAAGGCAACTATGGTGGCCGCGATGAATACGGCGGCGACAACAGAGGAGACTATGGACGTGGCGGTCGTCAGGAGTTTGGCAACTCCCAGGGCGGCTTCGGTGACCAAGGATACGGCGGTCAGAGCGGTGGCTACGGTCAAGGCAACCCCGAACACGGTCGCCACCACCGCCGTGACGATGAATCTGGCTACGATGAGCGCCGTGACGACATTAGAAACCACGCACAGTCTGGCTACGGGTAATTCTCTTTCACCTTCTCTAACAATTGGATCACGACTGACTGTACAACTTAGCTCGGTCTCCGGCCCTGGTGGTTATGGCAGAGGACAGGAAGCTTATGGTGGCCCCGGTGATAGAGTAAGCTCAGACAACCCCGAAAGCAGATATGGCTCTGGCTACAACGAGGGCGATCGCTTCAATGGCCGCAACAACGACGGAGGCTACGGTGGCCGCAACGACGACAAAGACGGACGTTATGGTGGCGGTAATGGGGGCTACGGCGGCGGCAACAACAACAATGAAGGACGCTACGGTGGTGGTAACGACAACGAAGGACGCTACGGCGGTGGCAATGGAAGCTACGGCGGCGGCAACGGTGGCCATGGGCACTCTAGCGGCACCTCTTATGGCAACGTCCCTGGCGGCTCTGACGACTACTCGTCCGCAGCCCACACTGCAGCCCAGCACGCTGGTGATTCTGGAGACTCGAATCTGTTCAGCAACGCCCTTGGCATGCTTTCTGGCCACAAGGCACAACAAGAGGATGTCGATGAAGACGATGCTATGAGACAGCACCAGCAGTTCTACGGCGGAGCTGGTCAGCCTCACCCAGCCAGTTCTGGTAGCATGGGCTCGGCTGCCGCTATGCAGGCCCTCAAGATGTTCAATCAGGGAGGTGGCTCTTCCGGTTCTGGCAATGCTCCCAAGAGCCAGAACGACTTCATCGGTCTTGCCATGTCTCAAGCTGCCAAGCTCTTCGGTATGCATCCAAACCATGACTTGCAAGACATTGTGCTAACTAGTATCTAGACCAGCAAAGCTCCCAAGGCAACGTACACCAGTCAGCTTCAAAGCAGGACGCGGTTTCTTCGGCTGCCCAGATGGCCCTCAAGATGTACATGAAGAGCCAAGGGGGTGGCGGTGGCAGCAGTGGCAGCGGCCTCATGGGACTTGTGAGCAAGTTCATGTAAATGCGACGACGACACACGATGGAACGAACCACGTTTTGACATAGCTATGATAATCGAAGAAAATCGCTATTTCCACTCATCCGAACAGAACTTACGCTTGACCGTGTTGAAAGCACTCTCGATGTCGTCGCAGAGAATCAGACTAGACCAAGCTAAATAAATGCTGCAAGTTGATGGTAATCTGATCAAAAGTGTCAAAATCATATGGCTGGGTAACAATATTCTGTGTGACTAGTCTTAGTGCCAGATCTATAATCGTCCGCCCTCTCCTGTACGGCTTTTCAACTTCAAATACCCTTTGTTGCTATCCTCCCCACTGACATCCTCAGACTCAGGGACTCGCTTCGCAGAAGAAGAACCGACCGAAGTGGTTCCGCGAGAACCTCTAGAGCCGCCTACAAGCACCGCCTCCTCTTGTTCAAAATCGTCTCCAGATATGACCTCCCATTCCGCGCCCGACATGTCTTGTAGAAGAATCTGCTTGATCTTGTCGAGGAAACGAGCAAAAGAAGCAGCTCGCCAATTACGCATCGCATCAAGACCTTCGATCGAAGCAGGGGTTTGACGCGGGCTAGCATGGGAGAATTGGCCGAATGGCTGGTTCGTGCGCGTGAGGTATTCCGCATTGGTTGTCTGTGGAGTCGAGCTTCTATTGGTATGTTCACGGAACAGTGTGAAGAGATTCAGTCCCATGGGACAAACAGCTTGATATGCGCTGGAGAGATTGAGACCCTGGGAAGTGCAGAGCCATGCGATGTTCCAAGCTAGCAATGAGATACCCTCAATGAAAAGGTTGTATCTAGCAGGATCCTCCTTGGCTAGAGCGACTAAAGGACGATCCAGATGGAGGAGCCGTGGTTTTGGCAGGGGGCGTTGATCCAAGGTACGTGACGACGATGGAGTCGACGAAGAACCCGGGAAAGGAAGTTCAAAACCCTGGTATGAAGATTGCAAGGAGAAGATAGTGGGATGAGGATAGCTTGCATGAGGAGGAGTGATCTCGGCTGGAAGGCGGACAGAAAGATAATGACAACATGTGATCAACAGGCGGCATATATTGGCGAGTGAGGCATTGATGAGTTGAGGTTGCGCAGAATTGAGATGGCGTAGGTCTGTGATGGAGATGCCACCAATGGCATAGTCGTACATGATGGTGCCGTCTGGCATGCGCCGTCGTTTTTGCTGTAGTCCCGCCAGCCTTGCTGTCTCTTGACATAATTTGGTTCTACCCTCGAGGGTGCGTGCTTGTACCTTGTCGAGTCTTCGCTGGCTTCGGCGGATAGTTGCATGAAGGGGCTCGAGTAGTTGAGGCACGCGGCTGGTCATCTCGGCTCTCTCGCGTACTATCTCAGCGTGTCTCTGTTTGATATCATGCTGGCGTGAGATATTTTCTCTACGAGCTTGTTCTATCTGGTGCTTGAGAAGGGTGACCTGCTCATTGATAACGGTGCAGCGCACGCTTGTAGCCTGGCTTTCTTGTAATATCTGGGCATGAGCATGCTTTCTGGAGCTCTCCGTAAGATCTACAACCTCCGGGTTGGAAGATGACAGAGACAAGGAGTGATCTGAGAGTGGTGAGATGACAGAGTTGACCTGTCTGCGAAGGGACTCCGTATTGAGCAGATCTGCCAATCTGTCCAGCCGAGCCTGATACACGAGCGCTCGAGCACACGAGACGCATGTTGGTTGTCCACGAGAAGGGAAGACTGTAGAGCATACAGTACATTCCATCGTTTGGCCGATGTTTGGATAACTACCGCTCCTGCATTGGTTGATGTTCTAAGGGTTTCTCGGAAGAAAGCTGAGAGAGTCTCAGAAGACTGTTGTATCAACACTTTGTGATTTCACACAGACATGAAACACTCTGAAGCGTGCTCGCTTGCATGGCACCCGAATTCCAAGTCACAAGTGCAGGTAAAAATGTTGGAGTCGTTCATGGATGGCAGTCACGCCTCCACGCGCACAGCTGGGTGACGAAGCCCCCCTTTCGATGATTTAGCGAAGCACTTTGATTTTCTCGCCGAAGATGAATACACAGCTTCACAAAATTGAGGTGTTACCAAAGATGGGGTCCGCAATAAATCATTTAAAGTTCTGGTAACCATTCTCTCCATTGTTCATATAGATAGATATCGGCCTCTGTGGTGGGTAGGGGCTTGATTACCCGGCCATTTCGAGCATGTCACGCGTCGCGTCACTCGCGCTTGCCTATCACCGAATCTCCAACACCTTGATATATGCTTCAGAATACGCATCTCTCTGAATAGCACATCACACATCACACATCACACCATGGAATCCGGCGATACTACTCCACACGATCAGAACAGTCCCCCACTAGACCAGCACGATGAAGAGGATGCCACTGATCCACAGGAAGAAATGGAGCCATTCGATTGGCAAGGACTAGAGACCAGTTACCTCAAAGCTATGGCGGAATGCAAGGCAGAAGAAGACGCTTATCTTGAAGAATTTGCTTCTCTGTCACAATTCTTTGGCATTTGGGCAGAAACTATCTCAGGCCACGAACAGAAAAGAAGCCACCAACGGTATGTTTAGCTACAACCGAAATATGACTTTCGTCTAATCCTTCCCCTTCTAGCCTGAAAACACAAAGCGCCCTGGTCATAAGAAAAGAGGAAGAGCTCGAAGAGCGCAGAAAACACTGTAAGACCCGGACCAGAAACTACTTTACGAGAGTCTCCTAACGAGTTTAACTTCAGATGTCCAAGTTGTTCAGGCCTTTCGTATGGCGCTTTCTATGCTCGATCGCTGAGGTTCTTCGACACGCCATTGTCCCCTCAAGAACTGTCAATGTGGTTTCCTTGATTCCGCGCTTTCTGCTGTGTACGACGACGAGTCCTCTGGCCCGTATCTGCATTTTTGCGTCACATTGAGGGATCGCGATTGTCTGTCTTTGTGTTGTTGCTTTCTTGCTTTTTTCAATCGCTTTATACCCACTCGCCAGAGTATGCGAATAACTAGAAGTCATGCAGTCTAATGATGAGCTCCCAAGCCTAGTTCTATACAAAACGTACTAGGTCTTCGAAAAGCTGAAATCTATATCTTTACAAAAACCACATCACTGCTCTTGTATTTGGCTTAGAGCAGAGGATTTTGTTTGTACTCAGGGACATCGCTACCAGTCTGGCCCTTCTTGACCTCCTGATCCTCGATCGACTTCTCGACGTCAGGCTCGTTCTCGGCAAGGAACTTCTCGGCCTCGAGAGCAGCGATACAGCCAGAGCCTAATTCAATCGTTAGCGAAGGCCAAGGGGTTGATTTCATCACGATACACACCTGCACTGGTAATGGCTTGACGGTACTTCTTGTCCTGAACATCTCCTGCAGCAAAGACACCCTCAACGTTGGTGTGAGTGGTTCCGGGCTCGGTGATCAAGTAACCGTCCTCGTCCATTTTCAACTGGCCCTTGAAAAGGGAAGTAGCCGGCTCGTGGCCGACAGCGTAGAAAAGACCGTTGGCCTCGATGTTCTCCTCCTTTCCAGTTTTGACGTCCTTGATGGTAAGACCAGTCATGAGACCACGAGGCTTGTCCTCGCCGGTGATCTTGCTGGCAACAGTGTTGTACTTGATCTCAACCTTGGGGTTGGTGCTCAATCTACGAGCGTTGGCCTTGCTAGCACGGAGCTGGTCCTTGCGAACGAGCACAGTGACCTTGGAAGCCTTCTTGGTAAGGTAGATGGCCTCCTCCACTGCCGAGTCACCACCTCCAATGACGACCAAAGGCTTTTGTCTGAAGATAGGGAGCGAACCGTCGCAAACAGCGCATGCACTGACACCGTTGCCCCAGTATTGCTCCTCTCCGGGCAGATCCAATCTTCTTGCCTTAGCACCAGTTGCAATGATGATGCTGTCGGCTGTGTGTGTCTCTTCCTCAAGGTTCACGTCGTCGCCTAGGGGGTGAAGCCAGAACTTGAAGGGTCTCTGCGAGAAATCGACCTTTCCAACAGTCTGTGTGACGATTTGAGTACCGCAAGCCTCGGATTGTGCGCGCATGTTGTCCTAGGCAATGGTCAGAAGGCTGTTCACGACGAGCAGAGATCGGACTGTGACTCACCATCAAGGTGGCACCCTGGATGTTCATGAAACCAGGGAAGTTCTCGACCTCATCAGTGGTAGTCAACTGGCCACCAGCTGCGATTCCGAGAGCAAGGAAACCCTCGTACAAAACAGGCTGCAAGTCTGCACGAGCGGCATAGATGGCGGCGGTGTGACCAGCGGGGCCTGAGCCGATAATGACGACCTTGGAGTGCATGTTGCGGGCTGGAGGAGGAGAGAGTGCGCTGGCTTCGCGTGCTACAAAGGGGAGAGATGCGAAAGGTAGAGCGAGAGAGGCGCGGAAAGGAGTTATGCCTACACGGCGGAGAGTCGAGGCGAACACTTTGACGGTGATTTGTGATTGCTTGGTAAAAGATGTTCGATTGTATATAAACGGGCAAAGTTGCTTAGCAATGCTCTTAATCAGACCATCCGGGTACGGGTGGTTCCGTGGATCTAATATTATGTTGCTTCGAAAGCGTTTTTGGGCACTCGTAATAAATTTAATCGCCGACCTTTTCTTTCAGCTTCGAATCTTCGGCTTGGCTTGGCTTTGTCTGCCGGATCTCGGGCGCCCACGTGCCCATGCCGCGGCCGCGCCGGATGCCAACTCCTGGACCTGAAGATCGAAGCCACCATGAGTCTTATCTGATACTGTACGAACGTCGGTTTGCTTTTGATCTATGTACACATCGTCTACTCCTCCAAGGGAGTGTCTTCTGGCATGTCGTTGATGGCGCCATCAATTGCTTGTTCCGATGCAGCGTCTTGTGCTTCATCTGGAGCGCCTCTCTTTCTCAAATTCTCGATTCCATACAGCAAATTATCAAGCTGCTTCCGCTCAGGCGCAGGAAGCATGAGATTGTTAGCAGCAGCCAGTTTCACACCGAAGTCCTGATCGAGCTCCAGCTTCATCTTAGATTCGTTGTTGCACACCCTGTAAGCTTGGAGACGTGGGGTCGATGCCTTTGTTTGGTTAGACTGTAGAGTCGACAAACTGTTGGAAGCTTGACGTACCTCCGTGACATCCATAGAGACAATGACAGTATTTCCAGTCACAGTGACGTCCAAGGGCACTCCCGGTAACGACATAGCAACCATGCGGGATGCTGAGCCCTGTGGTGATATCAAAAGACATGGCAGCTTCTCACAAGCGACCAAGATTGCAGATTCCTTGTTGTCTGTATCAGAAGGTACAGTCCAAAGTCCAGACACTGCAATTGAGCTTTCAGGTCCAAAGGAAGTTTTCGAGGGTTGAGAAGAGAAGAGAGCAGTGAGTGCAGATCTCATGTCACGCTTCTCTCTGAGGTCGCCAGCGTGCCAGTCCCACACTCCCAACCAGTCGTCTCCACCACCACTTATCAGGAGATCGGTACCTGGCAGCAAGCAAATCTTGCTGATAAAGTCCTTGTGTCCGAGACAGAAGCACTCAATGATGTGTGCTTGGGGAGCTCCACGAGAGATTCGGATGTGTTCGTCTCTGTCAGCTGTGATGATGTAGCCGCGGGTCTTGCCATCGACCTCCTCGGTCGCAAATTGAACGTCGGTCAACATCGAAACATGTCCAAGGAGAAGTTGGCATTCGAATTTGAGCCCCTCTTTGGCTTTGGCCTGCAGATCCTTCTGCTTCATTTGATTCTCTAGTGCCCTCCGGTTGCGACCAGAATGCACGGTCAGAGTAGAGGCTGCAGGAACGTATTTCTTTGGACCGGCTTCCTCCTTGGTCTCTACCTTTGAGCTATCTTCGACTGGGTCGACGCTGGCAGATGGAAATAGAGGTAGGGAGTACACATCTCCAAACTTGTCACCACACAAGATAGTTTTGTTGTCTGGAGTTACTAGGACAGCACAAGGACGCTTGGGCATGGTCCTTTTTGAAAGTCAATTTGGTGTTTGAGAGACAACGGAAATAACAAGTCCTACCTTTCGCTCAATTGGTTCAGCTTACCAGTTTCAGTCACCTCGAGGACTCTAACAGACTTGTCATCAGTCACAGCAACGACATGTTTGCTGTCAGCAGACACTGCTAATTTGATGACATTTGGAGTTGGTGCTGTCTCCGGTTCAAGTTTGCGCTTCTTGCCTGGAGGACCATCTGAAGTGGCTTCTACCTAAGACTTGGTTCAGCATGCGTTCAGCAGGCCAAGACTGACTAGGTCTCCAATCAGCCATGCCATGGTGGGCGATGCCCATACTAAGGTACTCACAGTGCTATTGGACTCTTGCTCAGGCCATTGAGAGACAATCGAGCCATCTGAAAGTTTTACAGAGATGATCTTAGCACCATAGGCAGCCAATAGAAGACCCTCGGGCGCAAAGGCCTGAGAGTTGCACAAAGCTGTGATCTGGTAGGGATGGTTCATATCTCTGACGGATGACCAAAAGAAGAAAGTGAAAGGAAGTGTGAACAAGATTCACCAGAGCTTGCAGTAAAGCCAGCCAGAATGCCGGGGCCAGAAAAAGCTATGGTCGATGCTTCCGAATCGGTCAGCTCGGGAGTTGGCGGTGCCAAGGCCGACACCCACAACAGCAAATTCACTCCCGCGGTCTGGCAAAAGGTCAGAAATTCGAAGAGCCTTTGAACCTCTACAACAACCAACTACGGGACATTTTCCAGACTTCGCCTGAAACATCCCTAACTCATCGCAAGATAGCAGAAATGGGGGGCAAGTCAGCAACCAAGGCCGCTTACTTCGACAAGCTGAAGTCTCTTCTTGAGACTTACAAGTCCATCTTCATCGTCACCGTCGACAATGTCTCGTCCCAGCAGATGCACGAGATCAGACACGCTCTCCGTGGTGACTCCGTTGTCCTGATGGGCAAGAACACCATGGTCCGCCGTGCTCTCAAGGGCTTCATCAGCGAGGCCCCCGAGTACGAGCGTCTCCTTCCTCACGTCAAGGGTGAGTTTGCATGCGACTGGCGCAATTGCGCATACATACGAGATGCGCGCGACTGACACACTGCGCCTACAGGTAACGTTGGTTTCATCTTCACCAACTCCGACCTTAAGGACACCCGTGAGAAGATTCTCTCCAACCGCGTCGCCGCCCCTGCCCGTGCCGGTGCCGTCGCCCCCGCCGACGTTTTCGTCCCCGCTGGTAACACTGGTATGGAGCCCGGAAAGACCTCTTTCTTCCAGGCTCTCGGTGTCCCCACCAAGATCGCCCGTGGTACCATTGAAATCACCACTGATCTCAAGCTCGTCGAGGCCGGCTCCAAGGTCGGTGCCTCCGAGGCCACCCTGCTCAACATGCTGAACATCTCTCCCTTCACCTACGGTATGGGTATCGCTCAGATCTACGACCAGGGCCAGACCTTCGATGCCAGCGTCCTCGACATTGAGGAGAGCCAGCTCCTCAAGGCCTTCACCAGCGCCATCACCACCATTGCCACCATTTCCCTGGCTGTCAACTACCCCACCCTTCCTTCGGTCATGCACTCGCTGGTCAACTCCTACAAGAACGTCATCTCGGCTGCCATCGAGATCGACTACGAGTGGGACGCTATCCACGAGCTCAAGGACCGCATCGCCAACCCCGACGCTTACGCCGCTGCCGCCCCCGCTGCCGGCTCTGCCCCCGCTGCTGGCGACGCCCCTGCTGCCGCTAAGGAGGAGGAGAAGGAGGGTAAGAACATCCTCTTTCAGTCTTATTCAGGTCACGAGATGCTAACATATCTGTCACAGAGTCCGAGGAGGACGACGACATGGGCTTCGGTCTGTTCGACTAAGCGTGTCGCTTGCCATAGATTTTCTAGAAACAGAAAATTCATCCCGTCCCCAAAACGTTGTGGTACTCGCCTGCTGCTAGTGAGAATTGTCCACTGTCGACATTCTATGTTGAAAGGTTAGTGCCATCTTTTCATACTCTCCATGCACCTTCGCGGATGATTATACATTTTTAACCCCGAGATTTTCAATGAAGATCAAAACGCAACAACAACACTCTAATTTTTTCATGACGCACACTCTCATCTCATTCCTTTTCACCACAATAATTCGGTGGACATTACTGACTGGGATTACAGATACGAGATGTGACGTGAACAGTTTTCTACCTATGCACCAGTCTATTGTGACACAGTCTATGCCAAAACAATTCTCATCCAAAAAACTTCAAAATGCCAATTTCCACCCAAACTTTCACATACTCTTTGACTTGCGATGTTGTCTGTTGCAACATCTGCGTGACCGTACCTTTCGTCAACGTGACCATTCTGTTCTCCAGTAGTCGGATTGTGTTGCCAGTATATGTTCATGTCCTCTGAAAACAGTTTGAGGCTGAGGCTCTTTGCCAGCCCAAGACCTCTGTACGCAGGCTCAACGTGCAAGGTTGTAAGTGAAGCGTCCAATCCGAGGAAAGCCCAAGCAATTGGCTGCGGTGTGCTAGACGAGGTGTCCGTAGGATATATCGCAACACTGGGTAGCTTGACCAAGGTTCTGTCCTGTCGAGGGATTTGCGTACGTGACTTGACCAGTGAGTAGTCCTTGGGGTCAACCTTGCCATACACAAAACCAGGCGGTAGACTTCGAGAAGTCACACTGTGTCCCTGTGAGCAGAGTTGTTCCCGGGTCGAGAGCTTCAAGGCAACTTACTTGTCTCTAAGGTCGAAGATGTACTTCCTGTATGGCAAGTTCGACACTGCAGCGGAACTTGGGTCGACCAAGCCCAGTCTGTTCAGGATTTTACACGTGGCGCTATGTATGGATCCAAACAAGGCAATTTGCTCATTCTGCATGTGCTGTAGATAGTGATCTCTGTCGACACTTGCACTACCCTTGAATGTTGAAGCAAGTCCTGGAGGTTTTCCCGGGTTGACGACCGTACCAGCAGTTTCTTGAGGAGACGATTTGACCTTGCTGATTCTCTCTATCATTGATTTGACCAGGCTGTCCGCTTGCGGAGGCCACGAGTCGTCTGCTGGCGTGTTGTGTTCCCAACTGGCGGCTATCCAGACCTCAGTCTCCGGCCTGCATGTACGGTCGACGAATGCAACAATCCATGGGTCGTTGGCGTTCCTTTCATGAACGGGACTGGCAAGATTGACGGAACTGAACAAATGAGAGCCTGGGTTGAAGTGTCCGAATTGTATGCGTCGATAAAGGGCGATACATGTAGGCATATACGGAGCCAGCCATCGAATCAGATCCTGTTGTGAATCACTGGACACCTCGAATATCTCGGTGCTATCCTCCATACTTCCTAGGAACAAACTGTCGGTAATGGTATCAATCACGGTAGACACAAGGAGAAGAGAAGTGGAGGAAGCAATAAATTATCGATCTCGTGCTTTGATCAATTAAAATCCAGCCTGCCGCATCTTCCGCTTGCTCAGCGCCCAACGCCTCCTTTTTGAATGGAAAAAGAGCCCGTCGGAGCATAAAGAAAAAACGAAATCGTGGACTTTGAAGACGAGAAACCTCGTGCAGTTCTATAGAATGCCGCAAACGCTACCCACAAGCAAAAAGAGAAAAGGAAAAATCGCAAGAGAGGAATTACCCAAGAGCTGCTTGTATAAACAACGCTGCCTGGGCTTTCCTTGTTTCATGTCATAATCGTCGTTTACTGAGAAGCACACTGGACTCTCTCGCCACCTGCGCCGTGCATCTCATCATCTTCATCATCGCCCATGGCAGCACGTTGTGCGCGTGCACCCTCGCGGTTCGAGTCAACCTTGTCAAGCGAGAAGTCTTCAGTCATGGCATCCGGAGGAGGAACGTTCTGAGGCGAGCGAGGAGGCAGGACACTCTCGAGAGCGGCCTTCTGTTCGTCGGTCATGGGACTTCCATCAGGGCTGGTCAAGACCTCGGGGAACTTGACGTCGAACTGGATGTAAAGGTTGCCAAAGTCGTGGTGTCTGTAAGAAGGCATACCCTGGCCTCTGATGACCTTGATCTCACCTATTCATATTGTTAGTGTGATGATGGGCAAATCGTAATAATGACAACATACCTGGAGAGATAACCTCGCCGGGCTTGATCTCAACAGTAAGCCATCTCTCGTCGAGGTGCTCAATGTAGATGGCGCCACCAGCAAGAGCAGTCAGAAGGTCAATCTCGGCTTGGTAGAAGAGGTCATCACCCTTGCGCTGGAAGCGAGGGTGAGGCTTCTGCTCAATCTCGAACTGAACATCACCAGGTTCGACACCAGGCATCTGGTCACCTTCGCCACGGAAGTCAATCTTGGTACCGCTCTGGACACCCTTGTCAACGTGGACGTGCAGCACCTTGCGCTCAACTGTGGTCTTCTTTCCGTGGCACTGCTTGCAGCGGTCCTTCTCACGAACAATCTCGCCTTCTCCGTTGCAGTCGGGGCAGACAGTCTGGAAGCGCTGGATCATGGGACCCATCTGGCGCATCATCATCTTCATACCCTGACCATTGCAGCCTGTGCAAGTCTTGACAGCACCCTCCTTGCCGCCACGACCATCACACTTGGGACACAAGACGGACTTTTGCAGGGCGAGCTTGGAGATCTTGCCCTTGTACATGTCCTCGAGCGAGACCTTGTGGACGTGGTGGATGGTGCGGGCCTTCTTGGGACCAGTCTCACGACCCATGCCACCACCGAACATGCCACCGAAGCCACCGCCGCCGCCGCCGAAGAACTGCGAGAAGAGATCCTCGGCGTTCATGCCACCGCCCATGCCACCTTGCTCAAGTCCTTCTTCGCCATATTGATCGTACAGTTGGCGCTTTTCTGAGTCTGCCAGAATTTCGTATGCGTGTGACAGTTCCTTAAACTTTTCGGCGGCCTCTGGCGAAGGGTTCTTGTCTAAAGAGCAAGTCAGATAAGTGAAACTTGAACAGACAGAAAAGTCACATACCAGGGTGGAATTTGAGAGCGCCCTTGCGGTATGCCGACTTGAGTTGAGCCTCGGAAGCGTCAGGAGCGACGCCCAGGGTGTCGTAGAATTTCGTGTCCTTGACCATGGTGCTGGTTGGATGAGGGCGCTGTGGTGGTCTAACGGGTGCGAGGACAGAAGCGAAAGTAGGAAAAAACTAAAGGGGTATCAAATCAACAGATAAAAAGCCAAGGACTATAGTTGAAGAGTGGTAAGCGCAGGCTCTGAGAGGAACAAGAACGCTTTGAGAAGGCGATTGATTTGACTCCGATAGCCTTTCTAGAGCCTTCGATGATTTTCTCCCGAACGCCGGCCAGAATGCCAAGCCGTCTCAACCCTCTCACTGCTGCTCACAGGAACTCGCTCACTTGCCCCCAAACAGCAATAACAAAGCAAACACTTTTATCATATGATGCAGCAGCACCAGCACGCAGTGGAGATTTCCAAACACGAGCCAAATTTCAGTTTTTATCCTGTCTCAGACGCTCGTTCTCTGTATTGAATGGCCGTACATGACTTTAAACCTGCAACGTCTAGGATTTGGAGTAGCAACCTCTACGTCTTGATCATTTCAATGCAATTCAACCAAACAATGATCTTGTCCCCAGACTTGGGAGTTGACTGGCCATCAAGAGTCAGTCCATCCACCTGTGATCGGCTTTGGGGCGCGGCTCATGAGCCGCGAACTAGTCAAACCAAAATTCTGTTTTATCCGGGGTTCTGCTCTTTCCACTGCTATCTTGAACAACTACTTGAATTGCCGTACACATCATCAACATGGAGAGTGACATTGGTTTCCAAGCTGCTCTCGAAGAAGCTAGAAAGGGCGCTTCTGAGGGTGGTGTGCCCATTGGTGCTTGTCTTGTATCTGTACGTTGAAATGAAGGTGCAACCAAAGAGTTATCCTCGCAGTCTGTCGTCTTCTTAGATGGCGCTGTGGCAGTTCAAGCCCGGATCTTGGATGCTCAGGCTGTACTTGCTCTTTATATGTTCGAAA
Organism: Aureobasidium sp. EXF-3400; assembly: GCA_024195585.1. Classification (NCBI taxonomy): domain Eukaryota; kingdom Fungi; phylum Ascomycota; class Dothideomycetes; order Dothideales; family Saccotheciaceae; genus Aureobasidium; species Aureobasidium sp. EXF-3400. The sequence goes on from SWBL01000076.1 coordinate 128,116, forward strand.
CTGTGCTGATTGTACCTTCTCTGTAGGCAGATGGCAAGATCTTGGTCAGTACACAAAATGCTACACGAAAGCTGCTGAATTGACATTTACATCTTAGGGCCGTGGACACAACTTGAGAATGCAAAAGGGTTCTCCCACCATTCACGTAGGTGCTCAACATTCACACAAGGCATTACATGATGCTGAGAAATACTAGGCAGAAATTGGCGCTCTTGAGAATGCTGGTAGACTCCCAGCTTCTGCCTACCAAGGCGCAACTATGTACACGACTCTGTCTCCCTGCGACATGTGCACTGGAGCTTGTATCCTGTACAAGGTGAAGCGTGTTGTGCTCGGCGAGAACAAGACTTTTGTTGGTGGCGAAGATTACCTCAAGCAGAGAGGCATTGAGGTTGTCAATGTCAATTCCGCCGAATGTGAAGATTTGATGAAGAAGTTTATCAAGGAGCACCCCGAGGAGTGGTGAGTGTCTCAACCGGCCAATATCCATCCCAATGCTGACACGTAACGATGCAGGAACGAGGACATTGGTGAGCAGTAGGCTTCATAGCCTCAAAGCCTTGGGTCACCAGTCACTTGTCAACATATTCCTGTCGTGCATCTTTTGCTCGGCGGCCTCTAAGGCAGAAGTTTTGGTTGTATATTGGACCCCTAGAGCATCATTCGCAACGGTAAACAATTGGAATGGCCGAATCTTCATCTACCTGAAAGTCTGTGGATCTCCTCAAAGAAGAATTTGAGGTCATCAGGGTTAACGAATGGTGTGATTCCTGAGACGATTAGCATATGAATGGGAATGAATATCATTACACATACCATGACCAAGATTGGCGATCCATCCTTGCTTGCCACCGCCAAAGCCCTCAACCATCTCTTTGACAACTGCAGTGATGGCTTCTTTGCCGCCGTAAAGCACACCAGGGTCGGCGTTTCCTTGGAGAACCTTGCCCTTCTTTTGAGCAACAGCGTAAGCCTCCTTGGGTGAGTGCAGCCAGTCCAATCCGATAACGTTGTATGCAGTATCGCAGAGGTCGTCGAGAGCATACCATGCACCTTTAGCGAAGACGGTCATAGGGACGACTTCTTGGTTGAGCTCTCTAAGGCGGTTGGGCAGGTGGTCTGCAATGTAGGTCAAGTATGGCAGAGAGAACTCCTTGAAAGAGGTAGGGGATAATTCGCCAGCCCATGAATCGAAGACCTGGACAATCTACGAGAACAGTTCAGCACAAAGCCAAAGTTATATGAATGGGTGAAACGTACCTGAGCACCAGCAACGACTTGCTGGGCAAGGTATTCCACACAAAGCTCTGCGATCTTTTGCAGCAACTTCTTGCTCTCTTGGGGGTACTTGAAGATCCAAGTCTTGACCTGCTTGAACATCTTGGTACCACCTCCCTCGACCATATAGCTGAGCAGGGTCCAAGGAGCGCCACAGAAGCCGTACAGAGGCACACGGCCATCAAGCTTCTGTCTGGTCAAAGTGATGGCCTTGTAGACGTAGTCCAGGGACTCCTTGACGTCAACATGTCTTTCCATGATCTCCTGGTACTGCTTGTCGTGCGGGGACATGAGTGGGTCGGGGAAATGAGGGCCCTTCTTGTCGACCATGATGACTTCCATTCCCATGGCCTGAGGGATGACGAGGATGTCGGAGAAGATGATGGAGCCATCGATAAGGCCGGCGTAACGATCAATGGGTTGCAGAGTCAGGGTCGAGGCAATCTCGGGCGAGCGACAGCACTCGAAGAAGTCGTGGGAGCCCTTGGCCTCGTGGTACTCGGGCAGGTAGCGACCAGCCTGGCGCATGACCCACATGGGCGGACGCTCGACCTTCTCACCACGCGCAGCGCGCAGGAGAAGGTCGTTCTTCATAGGCGGGAATTGAGACATGTCGACGTTTGGCTTGTGTGTTGGTGTCGGGACAGAGTCAAGACTCGATCGACCAGGTGATCTGCTCAGACAGTCGGACTTGCACCCCGCATCACGCTTCCACCTTTGCACCGACATCATCAACCACAGTCTTTTTTTTTGCCCGACTCAATTGAATATACATCATACATGATTTGACCGTCGACCCTGAGAATGTTCTGCCGGGCTCGTCTGCCTCTGGCTCGCCTGGCATATCCTCTTGCGACCCGAAGGTCGAACCTTCCTTACTTTGCTGTTCGTGGAGCCAAAACCAAGAGCACTATCAAATTTCAAGAACTACCACAAGGCCTTCTCACTCCCGCTTCGCTACCTGCAGTCGAAGAACACCTGGACGATCAGACTCCGGTCTATCCTCGTGTCATACAACAACATCTGAACCATGTCAGCAGATTCAGCGACTGTGTTGTACTTACTCGTATAGGCAATTTCTACGAACTCTATGGCGAGCAAGCCGAGCAATATGGCCCTCTCCTCAACCTCAAAGTAGCTCAAAGAAAGACCGCTCTTGGTCCGGTGGCCATGGCGGGCTTCCAATACACTCAGCTGGATCGCTTTTTGAAGTCGCTTGTCCAAGGATTGAACAAACATGTTGCTATCAGCGAAGAGGTTCGAAATTCTCCTGCTGACCAAGCCAAGAACGGCGGTCTCCTCTACAATCGGAAAGTTTCCCGTATTGTTACTGCGGGCACCTTGATTGATGAAACTTTTGTCGACCCGTTCGAGAACAATTTTTTGCTAAGCATACATGCCAATCTTGACACAACAGACATTGTCTCCGCACCGCAAGACGCAGACGTAGGTCTTACATGGGTAGACCTCTCAAGTGGTGATTTCTTCACTCAACGCACCGAACTAGCCTCCCTTGGCTCCGTCATTGCTCGCATAGGAGCTCGTGAGATCGTCTTAGATTCTAGCTTTGAGCGAGTTGACCGAACTCTGCTAGATCGACTTTTGGGTGACGGGGGTCATGCTGTGACATATCACAACCCAGACCCGAATTTTGTCTCTATTGATCGTTGGGCTCCTATGTTAGAAAGGCCCGTTTCGAAAGAAGAATCGCGTTCCTTCTCCGCGCAAGAGGTACTAGCGGGCTCAATGCTATTAGATTATGTCAAAGGCAGGTTGCTCGAATTGAACGTTTCCTTGAGATGTCCTATCCGCCGCAACCAAAGCGATTACATGAGCATCGACAAACAGACCTTGAAAGCTCTAGAGATCCGATCTACCCTTCGAGACGGACTCTTCCAGGGCAGTCTGCTGCATGCAGTTCGGAGGACAACGACTAAGAGCGGTGCCAGATTGTTAAGTCAGAGGCTAGGTACAAGATATTTCAGTTCCGTGTATTCTGCCAGTACTGATCATGTTCCGCCTGATAGTATCACCATCCACGTCACTTCCAGAGATTAACGGCCGTTTGGATTTGATTACAGAGCTGCTCGAGCACGATCAGTTGCGCGAAGAGACCATGTCTGCCCTGCGAAGAACAACAGATGTTCTGCGGCTGTTGCAGAGGTTTTCCATCGGTAAAGGAGATGCCGACGATCTTCTGGCTCTTGCCAAAACGATACAAATTATCAACCAGATCGTGAACATGATGAACACACAACTGCCTCAACACAAGGGTGATGTCGACTCTTTTCCATCCTCGTTGTCATTGAGAGCATTGGTAGATCGCCTTGATCTGGATGGTCCTTCAAAGCTTGCAACTCGTATTTTAGAGGCAATCGATGAAGAGGGCTTGTCTCAACAGCACTTGGCCGAAGAGGCAGAAGCGGTGGGTGTTGCCGAACTTGCAGAACAGATTGTCGAGGCAGAGGAGCCTCAGGTCAAACCAACCAAAAGCGGGAAAGCCAGCTTTAGAAAGGCCGCGGTAGTTGCAGAGCTCAACTCTGGAGAATTCTGGATCATGCGTAGGAGGTGAGTTTATATGACTGGTTTCTTATGGTTGTATCTCGTCTCTGACAATGATCAGTGCTAGTACAACTTTGAAACAAGGGCATCAAAATCTTGACGACATCATGCAAGAGAAGGCACAACTCTACGAACGTTTGCGAGCAGAAATCGGTAAGACCCGAGATCTGAGAAGTGCCATGTAGAAACTGACCTGGTTAGGCAACACATTGATGCTCAAGTGGACTCCACAGCTAGGACATTTCTGTCATGTCAAAGGTAAAGACGTCCGAGCAGAGATCCAGAATGCAAGGAACATCAGCTCGACCAAGAATACTCGAACCTTCTACCTTCCGGATTGGTCACACTTAGGATCAAGATTGGAAGACGCAAAACTTCGTATCCGCACAGAAGAGCAGAGGGTACTCAACGATCTGCGCAAGCGGGTAAGCCTCGAGAGAAACGCGGTGTTTTCATTCAGCTGACCAGGGGCCAGGTGATCGAAAACCTAGTTAGGCTTCGGCGTAACGCCAATGTCCTCGATGAGCTAGATGTTGGGTGCTCATCTGCGGTCATGGCAAGAGAGAGAAACCTAGTGAGGCCGGTGCTACACTCCGGGTAAGACTGGTCTGCTTCATTACACCTCAATTAGCTGACCTGCACGTAGCACTACACATAAAATCGTTGGCGGTCGTCATCCTATGGTAGACATAGGTCTACAGGAGCAAGGTCGCCTCTTTACCGCCAACGACTGTACTGTTGGCGGTGAACAAAGCGTTCTCTTAATCACAGGGTACGCTGACTGCTTGATCTTGTTGCTCATCATACTGACCTTCTGCACAGGCCTAACATGGCTGGAAAGAGTACCTATCTCAGACAGAACGCCCTGATTACCATCTTAGCCCAAACAGGTTGCTTTGTTCCCGCAGACTATGCAGAAATAGGCTTGGTAGACAAGATCTTCAGCAGAGTGAGCCGGCAAAAAGAACACAATGTAGCAAGGGATATGGTGCTGACGACTCTTCAGGTGGGCTCTGCGGACAGCTTGTACAACCATCAGTCGACTTTCATGGTGGAGATGCTCGAGGTGGCCGATATTCTCAATCAAGCCACCACACGATCATTTGTGAGTAAAGATCAGTTTCGGTGATTGTAGCCACTGACACGTGAATCAGATCATCATGGATGAAGTCGGTCGAGGAACAACTCCAGAAGACGGCGTTGCTGTAGGATATGCCTGTCTGCATCATCTGCACAACACAACACAATGCCGCACACTATTTGCGACTCACTTCCATTCTCTTGTCGACATGACCAAGGATTTCAGACACCTGGCTTGTTACTGTACAGATGTTGCAGAAGAAAAGGATGGCTCATGGGTTTATGTTCATAAGCTGCGAGAAGGTGTAAACAGGAGCTCGCATGCGCTCAAAGTTGCGAAGCTTGCTGGTGAGTTCGAGAGACCTTCGCCAAGTCTTTGATAGTGCTGACAGTACTAGGTCTGCCGGATACAGCAATCGCTGTGGCTAAAAGTGTCCTGGATGACTTTGAGCGTGAGAGAAAAAGTTCGTCGTGATTATCATAGGGTATCTCTAATTATTTCATGCCTTGTCGCCACTGTGCAAGCAATCTTCATACCACGCCGAATGCGCAGTTTAGTCCTTCTTGCCAAAGAGGTGCTTGACCTTGTCACCCAAGCTTTCCTTTTCGTGCTGCTGCTCCTTGTCCTTTTCCTGGGTGGGAGCACTGTGGCCTCCATACTTCTCTTTGTAGATGTTTCCTTCACCTCCGCGCTGGATTCACAATTAGCCAAGGCTGGTAGCAAGTGTGTTCTGGGCAAACTTACACCAGTGTGGAAGTTGTCGTAGCCTGCAGAGTTGCGCATAGCAGGCTCGGGGATCACGTCCTCGGAACCAGAGCTCTTGCCGTCAACTGGTCCGACTCTGGGTGAATCGACAATGTTGCCAGCACCTTTGGTCGCAGTTAGTTTCTCATCTGCTGTATCTTGGTCTGGGATTCACATGCCTCCACGACCGGAAGAGTACTCAGGCTTCGAGGACTCCCCAACGAAGCCTTCGCGCACAATGCTGCCGTCGGTGTAGCTGTGGTCGTTTAGTTAGATTCAAATTGACCTGTGTTGTCAGGATCTTTGCTCACAGTGTGTCATCATGGCCGATGTTGCCAGCGCCTGTTAATATGTATTAGCCATGTCGACACTCGAGTGAGGAGCGTTAACCAACATACCTCCACGGCCAGTAGAGTGAATTCCGTCTGCCATGTTGTTCTTGTTTTATGAAAGTTTCACAGAGAGATCTTTGAGGGAGATATGAGAGAGGCAAGGTCAAGACTCTGATTCTGGAATGAGAATATTGGTATCAAGAGGAATGCGCGACTATTTGTTGATCTTTGTCCATGTGAAAGCGATGACGTGGGGGACTCGAAAGAATGCCAAGATTCGTCGCAATCCTCTACCATGATGGCTTTATTTCACAATCCCACAAGAAACAAGTGACAGATGGTTACGATATCGGACGGCTTGATCCATCATCTTGATTTGGAAGGAAGTGATGTTGGTGGCAGCGGTGCAAGGTTCAAGGTTCGGTGCTTATCGATGAGGGCATTATGTTGGATCTCCGTACCGATAAGGACTCAGGGCTGATTATTAGTGACGGTATTTACGAATCATTTTGAGAACAGTCTGAGAACATGGAGGGAAGCCCTTGTATAGCATAGAGAAGCTCCGAGGTCAGAGAAGAGTTTTACTACAATGTATCAGTCCTGATACCCGTGATTAGTAGATGAAAAGGTCATGAACACAAGACATCATCATTAGCCAGGGTTGCCAGTGTCACAAGGTCTCTTGGCAAGCACGAAAGTTCCAGCGTGCAACTTCTCTACAGGTAGCAAGCAGCCTTTGACGGTAAACACACCTGGAGTGGCAGTAATCATAATGGCCGAGACACAATCATACAAAGAGCTTCTGACAAAGTGGGCCGACAAATATCGAGGAGTACGTTGCGCGAAACTTGTGTCTGTATTGTTTCATGCTAACATTCACGCATAGGCAACTGTAGAAGACCTCGACCCACCCCCAGCTCTCTCGACATCACCGTCGTCGCTTATCTCAAGCGCTCTCATGGCCGCCTACGAAAGAGAATATACCCATTTGACAGTCGTTGAACCCGAGACGCGGGCGCTCGTGGGCTACCTGTCTATGCCCCACCTCAAGCATCTGCTCAAGTCAGGCGTGGTCCATGACACCGACACAGTGGACAAGGCAATGACAAAATTCAAGAGAAAGGGCACCAAATACCATGTTATTACTATGGACACTCCTCTGGAAGAGCTTGAGGCTTTCTATGCAGGCGTGACGGAAGACGGCCAAATGCCCGCACAGGAGTTTGCTGTTGTAACAGATGCAGGTCGCAAGTTTGTCCTTGGTGTTGCTACCAAACAAGATCTCGAAGAGTTTGTCAAGAGAAGACCCGTCTATTGATCCGACATGCACACCTATCTCCCTTGAGACACATTCCCAGCCCTGCAAATCTCGACGCCCATGTAGAGGCTGGCCATGTCGCACCTTGATGGTTCTGAAAGTCAACGCGAAGTGCTTCCCTTCTAAGAGAATGCTTACGACCGAACTGTGCGGAAAGAGCTCTGCCAGCGGGTTCTCATGCTTGAGCCTCATTCTACATCCCAGAAACTGTGTCGGAAGATCTGGTAGCATGGCGCATGCATTGATTCGTGCTGCTCGAGGAAGTCGGTTGAGCGCTGGTGCCATCTCGTATGTGTCCGTGAGATGGATTGGCGTAAGGAGGGTTGCGGTTAGCAGTTTAGAGCGCGACTCATAGCTAGAATCCTCATCTGCCCATCCGCTTTTTGCACACAGCTGCGACAACACTGATGTCGTCGAGTTTTCCCCCCTCTATCGAGAGACCTTCTTCAATTGCACGTTCCATGTACGGACTCTCTGCAAACGGATCTTGGGCAATGGTGCGGGCTGCCTTGACAAGCTCCTGAGCAACAAACTGCATTCCCCCTGCGTATGTGCTCTGATCATCTGAGCGCATTACTTGAGGGACACTGCCGGATTGCCATTTCTCCATACTTTTCAGGACATTGTCGACAACTTCGTGTTCCCAGAGGTTGTCCACGACGCCATCAGACATGGCAAGAATGATGTCGTCTTCTGCGATCGTGACCTTGTCCATGACGGCATTCTTGTCAGGCACGTCAGGACTGTTTGTGCCGAGCTGCCGTGGACAGTCGAACCAGTGCCATTGTTCGGAAGTCTTGTAGATGATTTCGCGGTTTTCTGGTCGTATGACCAGTATCTGAGAATCACCGAGTTGAGTTACATAGAGTATAGGATGAGGTGGGTTGTTGGCATCGGTATGCAAGAAGGCACCACAAGCAGTAGTGGTGCCAAACCATTCGTTGGGTTTACTGGTCGCATCTATGGTATGTTGGTAGGCTTTGGAGAGATATGTGACAGGATCCGGCTCCGAGTCATCACCATATGCATCTTTCTCGGCCTCCAGGGCCCAGAAGTGGAGTATGAGGCGCGACCACAAGCTACCATAGCGTGTCAGCGATATGGAAGGGATGAATCATAGATGTATGCACAAATCTTACGCAGCGTGTCCTCTTTCACGACTAGCCCATGCTCCTACACCATCGTTTGCGCCTATGAAATTATCGCTGACCAGGACAGCATCATCACCATTGGTGATACCGCGGATCATGTCACCGTTCACGGACGGGCGGCGGTCGCGGCTTCGGTCATGGGTACTCAGTGGATCTGAGAAGGAACCCGAGGGAGGTGATAAGAAGGGTGGCGGGAAAGGTCGTGATGGTCGTTTGGCAAATAGGCCATAGCCGGCCTCGAAATAGTATGCTGATTTTGAAACAACAACTGAGGCTTCATCCGGTACAGGCGTGGTGGTGCCGCCTCTAGGTTCCTCGTTCTTCTGTGGGCTGCGCGACGACGTGAAGCGATATGGAGCATGCGATCTGACAAGCGATTGTATTTGTAGCCTTTTGGTCAGCACACGCATGCCTCCCCTGAAGTACATGCTGCTGCCGAGACTGAAGCCCAAGCGATATCGAGCTCGGCCAACTCGTCGCAGGTCATGTCAGTCTGCATCTGTTGAATACACACTGGACCCTATGATGCTGACGGGGAAGGCGACCGCCTATGTCGGCTCTCGGAAGTCCGTCGTCTGCAACTTCCTTTCTTGGAAAACACACCACGGCAAATCGTAAGAAAACTCAAACCGATGCAAAGGCATCTCCTTGATTGTCTATATTGAGAAGGGTGAATATGAATAATGATCAGGCCTTGTTGGACCTATCCGAAACAAAACGCCTTTTGAAAGTGCATGCAAACCCGCCCTAACCAACCAGAAACCTCAAATGCTGTACATAATAATACCATCAAGCCTTCTTCTCCTCGGCCTTTGCCTCTGATGCCTGTTGTGTTCCGACCGATGAAGTGGGAACACCTGCTTGGGCCTGTACTTCGGCTTCGTGTTCGCGTCTGAGCGCATCTTCTTGTCGGCCTTCGTCCTCCTTTTCATCGATGTTGTCCATATCGCTGACACGAGCAGACTTGCCGCCTTCACTTTGCTTCTCGCTCTGTTCGTTCTCGTCCTCAATTAACTCTTGCTGCTCACGAAGAACCTCCAGACGCTGCTTGTTAGTGGCAGCTCCCTCTGCGGTGTGCACCTCCAGCTCAATCTCGTGGAACAGTTCCTCAGGAATGCTGGACAAGACAGCCTGCAGGGCATCGATCTGTGAGTCGAACTCTACATCCTTGCCCTGAGTGTACATGAAAGCGTTGGAAAGAACAAGAAGAGTGCTTGGAACTCCGTACTTGAGACGCAACTCAAGCCACAGGTTCAGGTCGTCACGCAGTCTAGCGGGAGAAACACCATGAGTGCGTAGACCACGCGAGGCACACGCAGTCTGGAGCTCAGGAACAGACAATGACTCGACACCCTCGAAAGAGATGGCTCTATCGTCACGCTTGATCTGGCGCATACGATGTCTGACTTGGTAGCGAAGCATGGCGTCGGTGCCGAAAGTGGAAAGAGACATGTAGCGGCAGATACCAACAAGTTGCGGGCGCGAGAGGTTATCAAGGGTCAAGTCGTCCTTGAAAATCTTGCAGACACGGATAACATCAGCCTTTGTCGGGGACTCGCCGGTAGTGCGGATCTGGACTGAGTCAGTATATGCCCTGATATGAGAGAGAGAAAGAGCAGTAAATACCTTGCGGAAGAACTCGGTAAACTCTTCCTTCTGTGCGTTGGCGGCGCTAACAGGCAGACCAGTCTCCTGGAGGGTCTGGCGTAGGAAGCTGCTGACTTCTTTGCGGGTACCACGCAAACTGCTGGCCTTTGCGTCTCTTGACTTCTGACCCTCGTATGTGCTAGGAAGCATGTTGGGGAAAAGCTTCAGAGCGACCGGGAGCAACAACTCTGCGAAAGGCACAATGACGAAGACGGAGAAGGGGACAAGGCGACCAAGATCCTGAACAGTACGGTGCAACTAGGCCGAAGGTCAGACAAGGGGCAGTAAATTGTGTTTAATAGACTCACCTGTCTGTGTTCCCTACGAGTAAGCTCGTAACCTGCAGCCATCTTCAATGCCAGCTTAGAACTGATCTTGACTTCGGCGGCCAACAGCTTAGTGCCATCCCAGTAATGATGAACCTCCTTCATGATCTTCTGACGGAGAGTAAGCTTCTTGTCGTCCTCCTTCTTCTTCTCAACTTTCTTTTCCTCTGCCTTGTCGGCAGCGGCTTTCTCGTTGGCAAGCTCTTTGAGAGCCTGCTCCTCCGAGGCCTTGGTGGGTGCATGCTCGGTAGGCTTGTGAACAGGAATGCCGACATCTGGTGGAGAAGAGGAGGATTGCTTGGACTTGTCTTCTTGCGATGCCAGAGGCTTCTTGGCCTGGTCGGCATTGAAGCCTGGAGGTGGGTAGTTGGATTGGCTGTTGGATGTAGATGTCTCGCCGGATACGGAGCGGTTCGGAATCAAGATGGCGACAGCAGGTAATTGCCTAGGGAGGCGAAGAGAACGAGACAGGGCAGTCCTTGTGCTGTTTCTTAGCAGCAAAGGAGCCATCTGCGAAGCGGTGCGATTGAATGACATGGCGGGCGGGCGCCTTGGAAAAATCTCAAACTTCAAATGGCGAGAGATGATGGATGAACAAGGGCTAAGCAGTTCAGGAAGACGAGGAACTGGAAGAACGTAGAAGTCTTCGGAGTTTAGGTACATTGATTCCGCTCTCGCACGGACCGACTCAATTGGGAGTTACACTTTGGCACACGGTGCCGTCAAGCCTCGGAGGTCGGATCATACCTTCGAAGCTCCCCCCGCAAGACGGACGCCGACCAATTGTCCGACCGAACAATTGTTCCCTCGTGTCGTCCACTCCTCCCACCTTACCATCCCAGTGTCCTTCTCTTTGCTGCGTTCAGTCAGATACACACTCCACGACGTCGCCATCTAGTCGCTCTCTCCTTCCTTGCCAGACCTTGACGTCGAACTCAAGGTCGTACACGTCGCCTAGCCGGCAGAAGTCACCCCTCACTTTCATACGCTTCCCTATAACCATCTCAACATGCAACTCCGAAAAGCCGCTCGCATCATCTTAGTCGGCGCTCCTGGTGTGGGCAAGGGTACTCAGTCTGAGCGTATGCTCCAGCGATTCCCCCAACTAGCCTCAATCAGCTCCGGAGATCTCTTGAGAGACAATGTGCGCAGACGGACTCCGCTCGGTACTACGCGCTCGTATCTCCTCCATAGGATTGTTGCTAACTTGTTAATCACAGGCATCCAAGCCGAATCCCTTATGAAAGCAGGCTCCCTCGTTCCCGACTCGACCATCTTGCGCCTGATCACAAACGAATTGACCACCCGGGGGTGGCTTACTCCTTCTACGACACAGAAGCCTCTGATCTTGAACTCTGTAACCTCCTCTTTCAACGCCGTCACATCTCCTCAAGACGATTACATAACTGCAACAACCGCACACCAGCGCCAATACGACTTTAGCGATCAGCCAAATGCCTCTTTCATCCTGGACGGCTTTCCTCGCACTGTTGATCAAGCCATCCAACTTGACAGGTTGATCCCGATCAATCTTGTCGTCCAGTTGAACACTCCCACGTCCGTTATCCTTGACCGCATCTGTAATCGATGGATCCACGCTGCGTCCGGTCGGGTATACAACACTACTTTCAACGCGCCCAAGGTTGAGGGTAAAGACGACATCACCGGAGAACCACTGATCCAAAGAGACGACGACAAACCAGAGACATGGATGGCTCGTCTGAACAAGTTCGAAGAAACCAGTCAGCCTCTGCTCGAACACTACGACAAGCTTGGTGTTCTGTGGAGAGTCGATGGCAACAGCAGTGACGAAATCACCCCCAAGCTCTTTGATGAGTTCAACAAGAGATTTGGGTTGGCATGACACGATGTACGCACTTGATGAACAGCTTTTACATATTTGCGCACGCTCAGCAAGCTACATATTTACGGTTCTCGACTTCACCAGCCCGGAAGCTATGGGTATATTGGCTGCATGTGTCAGCATGCCAGAACAATTCTGGCATTCAAGCCTCTCAGACGAAATATTCCATGGCTCTTCGGAACCACAACTGTTAGGTTTTGAAGCCAGTCAGTTGTTTCTACTCAAGAACATAACTTGCTTCAGGAATGAACTACGAACACGAGAGCGGACATGAGATAGTCGCGTTATCAGCGACAGCCTCGAATGGGTCAGTATCACACCCGAAAACCGGCAAGATATTGGGATTGGAGATGATCCTGACGAGCATCTATGATAAGGTGCTATCGAGAAACATCATCTACGCAACTAATGCCCTGTTTTCAGAGAAGGCATGTGAAGAGGGCCTAGCATTCATAAAGGTTAAACCCACAACGAAGTCCAACCCAACCATATGTATTTGAGCGAGAAAAGCAAAGCAAGTGATCCCATTTCCAAATGACGGTGCCTGATGATTATCGTGTGTATAATGCAGCCAAAATCTGAACGATGTACCGTTGATGTCGATGCGTAAACACACCCCAGACCACTCGGGTAGATGCCGAAGTCGTATCACAACGTATCGAAGCGCTGCGATGCCGGAGGTGACGCTAGGGTTAGAGTCGAGAAAGTTCGTTGCCAGTACAAGGGCGCTGGGCGCAAGGCGCAACCGTGAGTCAAGTAGATATACGTACCTTGTCGACCTGGTTTTGTTGTTCAATTCATATATTTTTGTGTTGTGTACCGGAAGTTCTCATCTTGGTTGAACAATTACACCGAAAATGTCTCCTCCAAGCGCTATCGATGTCGATGTTCAGGCAATTGACGACACTACCGCCATCACTGTGCCGAACCCTCTTACACTCGACAGTGTTTCGTCCAGACGTGCAGCTACTGGAAAGTTGATTGCTGGAGTTGCTGCAGTGGCCAATGTTGAGCAGTTCAAGGGCGAGAAGCAGCACCTTCACAAGCCCACGGCTAAGAGATGGGATCGTGAGTGCCAATCGACCAAGTCATCTTGACCATAGCTGACTCAAGATAGACCGCTTGAACATCGAATCCTCGTCCCGTAAAGGCAACTCGCTCAAGGCCGCCGCCAAGTATCTCAAGAAGCCTGGTATCATCTCGCTGGGTGGTGGTCTGCCCTCGTCCGAATACTTTCCCTTTGACGAACTGTCCATCAAGGTGCCCCAAATCGGCCGCTGGTCTGAGCAAGAAACACGCGAACAAGGTGCTATTTTGACGGCTGGAAAGGCTGACATGGCCAACGACAAGTCTCTGTTCGACATCACTACAGCCTTCAACTATGGCCAGGGCTCTGGATCTGCACAGCTGTTGCGCTATCTCATCGAGCACACAGAGATTGTACACAACCCTCCTTACCAAGATTGGTACTGCAACATGACCATTGGATCTACCTCAGCTTTGGACGTTGCCCTAAGAATGTTCTCAGAGCGTGGTGATGTTGTCTTGACCGAGGACTATACTTTTGCAACGGCTGTTGAGACAGCCGCACCCATGGGTGTTCGCATGGTTGGAGTTGGTCTAGACAACGAGGGTCTCCTCCCAGAATCTCTCGACGACATCTTGAGCAACTGGGACGAGGCAGCACGTGGTGCTAGAAAGCCTTTCTTGCTTTATACCGTCCCCACAGGCCAGAACCCCACTGGAGCCACGCAGAGCGAACAGAGACGCAGAGAAGTGTACAAGGTGGCGCAGAAGCATGATATCTACATTCTGGAGGACGAGCCATACTACTTCTTGCAGATGCAACCATACACAGGACCGGATTCGCCAGGAGTACCGCCACCAAAGACTCACGCCGAGTTCCTGAAGTCATTGGTGCCTTCATTCTTGTCGATGGACACTGATGGCCGTGTCATGCGTATGGATTCGTTCTCCAAGGTCGTTGCACCTGGAGCCCGAGTTGGTTGGATCACAGCGTCGCAGCAGATCGTTGACAGATTCATGAAGCACATTGATGTGAGCACTCAAGCACCTAGCGGCATCAGCCAGTTGGTCTTGTTCAAGTTGCTCGACGAGCACTGGGGCCATGCAGGTTTTCTGGACTGGCTGGTTCACATCAGAATGGAATACACACAGAGAAGAGATGTTATGCTTGGAGCATGTGAGAAGTACCTGCCCAAGGAGGTCATGAGTTGGAAGCCCCCAATGGCCGGCATGTTCGTAAGTAATTTGATCATGATATGATGTCCGATTCGAGCTAACAACATGGCAGCACTGGCTTCAAATCGAGTATGAGAAGCACCCTGACCACAAGAGCAAGTCGGTCGCGGAACTCGAAGAGAAGATCTTCCAGACAATCGTTGACCACGGCGCTTTGGTCATGAAGGGCTCGTGGTTCTATGCCGACAGCCAGGCCAAGCACGACACCATGTTCTTCAGATCTACATATGCAGCTGCACCATTCGAAAAGATCGACGAGGCCATCAAGCGTCTTGGAGACGCAATTAGAGAGGAGTTCAAGCTAAACAGCCAGTAGACACTTTTTTTGATTCTGGATATACGCAGGCAGTTTTTGGCATTTCGGATTGTGAGATGCATGGCGTTCAAAGGGGGAATAGACAAAAGATGCAAAATGAAACTTTTCGAATGGCCTCAGTTGATGAAGTTGACACAGAAGAAATGCAGAATCAGACTGCCGAAGACATAATCCGCAAAAGCTCTGTGTTCCATGTCAGATATATGCCAGAGGTAAGGCAGCCGTGTGTTGGGTGATACCTTTCGTGTGATATGGAGCCAAAGTCGGCCTTGTTTTGAGGGTTGGTCTGGATTCTCAAGCTGGCGGTAAGGACGAACTGGCCGACGGTAGCAGCGAAGCCGGAGAGGAAAGCATTGAAGGGCTATGTGGACAGGTTAGTCTGGGATGGAGAATGCGACAAGGAGGCTTCAGCGTACGTAGTTTCCACCAATAACACAGTACAGGAATTGGAGAGCGCCGACGAAGATGAGGAAGGTCATGAAGACGTCAATCAACTTGACGCGCTGGGGAGTGTCCTGAACATAGCGGTCCCATACGGCCAAAGCGATCTCTTGAGCATCTGTCGAGTTGCGAACGGTAGACTTGGTCGATGTAGGCTTTGCAGAAGCAGCAATGGGCTTGGTTGGCTGAGAGGAAGCAGATGTTTGTCCGTGGGAAGGTTTGGCTGTCGAAGGAGGGACTATCGAGGGAGCAGGAGCAGCGGCGTTCTTCTTGGGTGGCATGATCAAGGTGTTGAGCTGGGGATTGTGTCGTGTGAAGAGAGAGTATGGAAGTAGAGACGTTCTGGTCGGACTGGGCAATTGACTTTTCAGGATAGTGTGGAAGACAAGGCAGTTCACGAATGTCAAGGGTTGTATGCTCTTTGGTATAGCAATCGGAGAACAGAGCACCGTGAATCGAGCCAGCTTGCTGAAGCTAGGTGGCCGACCGAGGACATGTCCGCACGGACGATGCCGCGTCACTGACACCAGCGCCTCCATCTGTTCACCCCCGCCTACTTTACCAACATCCTACCCGTCGTTAAATACCCTACTCAGACGATACCTCACACTCAACATAATAACAACACACCACGAGAACAAAATGGTATCTGATCCTTGACGCCATGATTCACGAATTGCCAGCAAAGCTAACGCCTAACAGAGCCTCGAGTAAGCCCATATCAGAAACTACATAGCCGTGGCCTCCGACTGTATATTCGTTTCTCATCCACCTCGAGGGATGAGAAGTTTGATAGAAGGCCACGGCTGTCTGTATCACCTTTCTAATGCCAATATCCAGCACTGTTGCCTACATTCTTGCTTCCTTGACCGCCGGTGGTGGTACTATGGGCTATATCAGAACTGGCTCTGTTCCCTCCATCGCTGCTGGTGTCACTGTCGGCTCGCTGTACGCACTTGGAGGCTACCGCATCTCCAACCGTCAACCCTACGGTGTCGAGCTGGCTCTGCTGGCCAGTGTTGTTCTTGCCGGAAGCAGTATCCCCAGAGCCATCAAGTCCGGAAAGCCCCTTCCCATTGGTCTGAGTCTTCTTGCTGCCTATGGTCTCTACAGCTTCGGCTCTGCCTGGTCTTCCAGAATCCGTTAATCTAATTCTAATTTGACGTCTGTCTCACTGTCTCTTTCTGATGTAGCGCCAATGCTGTTGTCTGTCCTTTGCATGAAGATGTCCTTACCAATGTACCTCTAGCTATTTGTCCCGCCTTTCATATGTCCCTGTGTCCGGTTCATGCATTGGACGATGTCTGGACTTCACTTACGTCGAAAGCGCCTCATTTAATGACTAGTTGTGCTGTCTTGTCTAGTTCTTCTCCAGAAAAGTTTTTGTTCTCCGTCAATATAAGTCACTTTCAAGACGGAATCGCATTATTGCGAAGGAACCAAACATATAACCACACATCGGAGGTGCGGATCAAGTCAACCACGATCGACAGGGTAGTACATCCTCCCCGTGTTCTAAAGGATGTAACGTGTGTAGCTGTGGAAATGCACAATACTATCAGGAAATAGGACGATGTCCACTGAGAAGCAACAAGTTGTTAGCTCTCGATGGACACGCCTCTTCTCCAAGAACAGCTGTGTCTTTTTACAGTGTAAACTTTGCTTGTCGCTGCGGGTGGAGTACGATGGAAGTTACAGACTTTGGAACATGGGAGGATAGGCTTGACGGCGATCAGCGTTTAGATATGACATGATTACTCTGTGTGTACAGACTGCCTAAGGTCAACAAGTGGATCAAGATGTTTCAATGATGGCATATCGCGGTGGGAGCAGAATATTTGGGAGTGCCAATGATTTGTGTATTTGATTCTTTTGGCAAATAAAGCAGTATTATTTGGTATCTTCAGTCAAGGAATGCGAGCCCGAGTTTGGCGACGACTTGAGAAAAGGAAAAGAATGTTTCAGAAGAGATGGATCATCGATCGTCGACGTCGGGGTTGAAAAGAGCGATGCGCATACGGTGAAGCTGTATAGGAATGATCAGAGAAGGACGCTCGAAATTCTTGCCAGGCAGACTTACAGCAGGAAGCTTTGGTACGACAACAGCGAGGGTTGCCATGAAGTTGATCATGAAATAGGTGATGTCGTAATGCGTGTAGTGAGTGCTGACAAGGAAAAGAATAATGGGAACGCTGAGCAGGAACTTTTTGGCGGGAGTATATTGGTCGCCGCTATCGATCTGCTCCCACATGTTGAGGTTGTCGTAAGCACCGGCGTTGAATTCGAAGGGCACACCTCGCACCCAGTGGAACATGAGGAATGAGCCGGCCATGTAAGAGATGTTGGTGAGGGTCCATGATGTTTCTTGAGAGATATTGGGGACGATGTCGAAGATAATCTTGAGAAGAGCGATGAGAACAAAGTGGATGGCCCAGGCACCTGTGAAAACGTGTCAGCATGCGATTCTGGCAATGCGCAGAGAGACTGCAGAGCTACAAACCTTTGGCATTGACCCATTCTGAGTTGAGGTTGGGCAGGGCGGCCTGGTCACTGATGTGCTCCAGCGACTCAGGGGGCTCGGTGTACATCAGACTGCTAGACCGTCTCCTCCGTGCCGCCTTGGTGTCCATACTGGAAGCTGCTTTGTCTGTATGTCTCCTCTGATTCGGCGGGCGATTCGTGTCTCCGGCAAAGCTAAGGCCGGAGGAGGGTTGAAGGAGTGTAGAAGACAGCTTGGCGGTGTTTGCTGATGCTGCTGGTGCTGAGGGGTGTGCAATCGTGGCGACGGGGGGTGCACTGCTACACCAGAGAAAGGGATACGGATGAAGAAGGAGACAAAGGAAGCGCAGAAGGCGTGCGAGCAGCGACAAGCGTCTAAGACAATAGAGCAGAGAAGTTGACGGTCGGGCGAAATTGATACCACAAGATGCATGTAAAGGGTCCAGAAAGCAAGCCAGAACTCAGCCAGTAGCGTTAGTCGTGGCGGTGCATTTGAGAAATTGGGTCACTTGGAACGCCCCGAAAATCACCAACCCCCACTTCGTCCACCACTCTGCTGGCTGCAACTAATTGTTTTCTTGCACGAATACAGCACTTTTGACTACTCCGAGTACTATTGCCTTTGTTCTCCTGCTTCCATAGTCGTCCTCGCTTGCCTTGCTCGTCCTGTGATTACGTCGCCCTGTGTCTTCCGTCGACCTCCGTGGCTCCTTGGCAAAGATGGGGCTGTTTGCTGTTGCTATTTTGGTTCCGCTACTGCTTAAACAAACTTCTGGAAACTCTCGACAAATAGAGGAAATATATGTGAATACAGTAATAGTACAGTGTAGCGAAATGAACGCCATCTATCTACGGCTAACACCAGGAGTCCAGCTCTGTGGCTGCCAGTCGTCTCCTGGATTACCCTTTGGCGCTTGCTTCCACGGGTTCGCCTCCTTGTCTCTGGTTCTGCCCTTGAATCTGCCGTCGTCCTTGGTTCTGCCCTCGGTTGAAGCATCAACCTCACTTGCATCACCTACCGCACTTCTGACACCTTCATTCTCAGTAGGCTCGGTCTGATTCTGGTGCATGTACCCTGCGGGATCCTTCACGCCTATAGCTGGTGCAGGTTGTTGCTTTGATGGTGCATCCAAGAAGGACTCCTGTGCAGCCCATCGCTCGTCTGCTGCAGCGGCCAGTTGACGCATCTGTGCTTGCCGAGCTACCTCATACTGTTGTTCCTGAAGCGTAGGAGCTTCGGGGCGAACCTGGCGCAACCACTGATGCCATTGTGCTATAGAAACTCGGTATCAGAACAAGAACATCCAAATGATAGGGACAATCAGGTAGCTTACGTGAGATTTTGACATCGGCATAATGTCCCTGATTGCTATACTGAACGATCCTTCGCATTCGGCCAGCGTTGATAGCGTCCTTGAACTCCCAAAAGGTGTTGCCCGAAAGATCAGCGCCTGCAATTATATGTGGTCAGCCATGTCAAGGCGGTGATTTGATAATTTCTTGAACATACCGACAAGCCACTTTCGTCGCCATGGAAGGCGCAGACTCTTCCACTTGTACCAGGCTTGCTTGATGGCTCCCGGCTGTTTTGACATGATGTCTTTTGGATGATCAAGTCAAGTTGCAGAGGCAACGGAGCATGTTCAAAGTAAACGTGACTGCAGCAGCACGATTTTGATGACGTTCTTTGATGAAACGCGGCCGAGGCGCATGCACAGACGCGACGCAATGCAATGCAATCCCTCCGTGCCCAAACATTAATCAACCATCGCAGTCCCTCCTTTAACCCCTCCATCAGCGAACCACATCCCTCTTCGTCCTCACCATGGCTTCTGTGTCGTCGCTGGACCAGGACATGCGCAATCTGCGTTTGTCCAAATACACTCCGCAAGCCGCCAATGAAATTCGCTCGTGGATCGAACAAACACTCGGCGAAACACTACCACCAGGCGACCTTCTGCAAGATGTACTCAAGGACGGCGTTGTCTTGTGTAGACTTGCCAACCTCGCTCTGCCCGCTCCCGGCCTCAAGTTCAAAAAGTCCGCCATGCCCTTTGTCCAGATGGAAAACATATCGCACTTCCTGCGAGCATGTGAATCCCCTCCGCTGAACATGCCTGCTCACGACCGCTTCCTCACCGTCGACTTGTTCGAATCCAAAGATCCCGCCCAAGTACTTCAATGTATTAGCGCCTTTAGTCGCGTCGCACACGCTGTCAATCCAGCCAACTTCCCCAACACCATCGGCCCTCAGCGGAGTGCGACCTTAAGTCCTGCTGCTACTGGCCCCACTGCCAGAAACGCCCGGCCAGTCGCTCCGAGCCCACTCTCTGCTAAACCTCTGAGCCCTGCTCTTAGCGGAGGGTCTTCTGGCTCACGCGCAATTGATAATGGTCTCAAATCATCTCGAGGCACAGTTAGTAGCTGGACCAAAGCAGGTGATCGAGGAAACACAGCGCCTGCGTGGAACATTGCTCAGTACGGCTACATGGGCGGTGCTAGTCAAGGCAATCAGGGTGTCATGTTTGGTGGAAGAAGACAAATCACTACTGCTGCACCTCACGTTCCAGGTCAAGGTGAATCTGCCCTTGAAAGAAGACGTCGCGAGAGAGAGGTGGAAGAAGAACGCCTTAGACAAGAGGCCGAAGAAGCTGAATACAAAAGAAAAACCGAACGAGAGGCCGAGGAAGAACGTGACCGAATCGCCGAAGAACAAAAATGGGAGGAAGAAACTCGTCGCACAAGAGAGCAAGAAAGACAACGAATTCTGGAGCAAAAACGCGAGTGGGAGGAGCAAGAGCGTAGATGGAAGACGGAGGAAGAAGCTCGTCAAAGAGAGCAGGAGGTGGATACTGCTGGATCCGATCTGAAAGGGCAATATTTGAGCCAGCTTCAAGCCGACCAAGGGGCTCGCAGACCCAGCGCACATGAAGATACGCCTGAGAGGATAAGAGTTCGTGAACTCGAGAAACAGCTCGAAGAGGCAAGGGAACGTGAGCGTCAGTATCAACGAGAGCGCGAGGAGCGTGTGCGTCAGAACAGCATCAACTCGAGACCTTCTACGGCGAGATCAGAACAGGAAATCGACCCGATACCCAGAGCACCTTCGCCAAAGGACAGCGATGTGTCTTGGGCACCGATAGAGGACGAAGTGCTAAACAGGAAGGTGCCTGCACCCGATATGCCTCTTGGTTCATCGAGACCTCTTCCGACCCCAGGAACAAGGCAGACACCAGCGTTACCTGAACGTACAGCATCTCCAGCAGGACCACGTCCTTTGCCAGATCCTTCGGCATATCGTCCTGCTTCACCAGCCACGACACGTACGGATCGTTACCTTGCTGACAATCCTGCACCTGTATCACCAAAGCCCGTTGCTCACCAGCCACGGGAGATGGGCTACACTTCGACATACGAAGAGCAAAGCGACAGAGACCGTCGAATTGCATCACAGCAAAAGACCAAAGCTGGTGGATGGGCGTCTAAATCTCTCCTAGAGCGCGAGATGGAACGCGAAAGAGAGAGACAGCGAGAGTGGGAAGCAAACCAACAAGCAACCAAGGAAGTAGCCAAAGACCTGAGCCAAGGTAGCGGCGCAGGACAGAGCTGGGATGTCCATCAATACGGTTACATGGGAGGAGACAGCCAGAACCGAGGTTCGAGCTCCGGCAGTGGCATCGGTTTTGGAGGCCGGCGCCAAATTATTGGACCCCGCCCTCCTCCAGGTTCTTGACGGACGAGCGAAGTGAGACGACGAGATACAAAGTCTTGTGAACAAGTAATCATGTGCACATAGCGTTCGAAAAGATATGCATCTCGTCTGATATGCAAGGTCCCCGGGTACTAAAGTCTGTAACTTCCACCGTACTCGGATTACGGCTAAGAGCAAAAATAGATTATAAAAAGGCACAATTGTTATTGGAAGCAGAGGCATATCCACGGAGAGTCGACAACTTGTTCAATCGCAGTGGATACCATCTTGTTTCCTATCACTATTATGCATTTCTACAGCTATACGCGTTAGGGAGAGGAAGGGTCTTGACTCGAACAACAATGACATGTGAATGGTCCAAGCGCTGGAGCTGACCTATGACGTGGGGTGAAGATTGATTTCAAGTCTTTTGGGCGTCACGGGCTGGCAGCTGCACGGCGGGCAGGCGCTTGCGGGAAAAGTCTTTCTTTGAAAGGTCACACTCCACCTTGTTCTCTGTCTTCCAATTTATGTCCTATAGCATCTAATGGAAGTGAAGCTGCCTCGTCCATTCCTCTATATTCGCCACGTCTCGACTCCCATACAGTAACCCGCATTACCCGCCCACGCTATAGCCATCAACCCCTCTTCTTCATACCGCCACCTTCACACTTCCTACCACACACAAAGCACTCACTATGCACGATCTGCGCAAGCAAGTGCTCCTCGAGAGCGGAAAGACTCTTTCCAAAAAGGCAAAAGCCAAGCAAGCCATGGGCTCTGCCGCCAGCTCAAAGCAAAACTCGCCTAATGCCTCGAGGGCTGGCTCGCGTGTCGCTAGCCGTCAGGCCTCGGATGATGAGGCCGACTACAGTGACTCGACAACTCAGTTCAGGTATGCGTCGGCTCGACTTGACTTGCACTACTCAGTCTCTGATCATTCTCGCAGTGTTAACTCTTTCGACGAACTCCGACCTGATGACATCGACGCGCCCGAAGATGCTTGGGTCGCACAGCTGAACGAGCGCATGGAGCATCTTATCGAACGCAAGCGAAGTAGTGTCCAAGGCCGTGAGGAAAGTCTCTCGGTTCTCTCACACCTCCTCATGGCTCACTACGCCCAACGCCATGTGCGTCCTAAGCTCAACGAACTGGTCCCAGCCCTTGTCAAGTGTGCCAAGGGTGGCCAGTCAGACAACGAAACCGCCCTATCCCTCAAAGCTCTAAGTCTCTTGATCATCACCCAGCCCTCCGACTCGATCTACGACGCCATGATCCGCCCTCTGAAGGGTATAATCTCCTCTTCTGAGTCATCCTCGGTCATGGTCGCCGCGATTCACACACTCGGCATCGCTACATTTTACGGTGGAGTTGGTCTGGACGAAACGCAAGAAATCATGGATTTCTACCTCGAGATTATCGAGTCCGATGGTCATTCGGTCGAAGCAGGCGACGATGGAAACGTCGTAGCCGCTGCCTTGCAGGAATGGGGCTTCCTTGCTACACAGTTTGAGGGCATGGAAGACACGAGCGAAGAGCCAATGGAAGCCTTCGTCGAGCAACTCGAGTCTAGCGATGCGAGTGTCGTTATTGCTGCTGGCGAGAACATCGCTCTTCTTTTCGAAAAGAGTTGGTCGGAATTGGAAGAAGATGAAGAGCCTGAACACGAAGGCGACGAAGACGACGAAGAAGAGGCAGACCCGACTGCCAAGGGCATGGTCAAGCGCTATATGGTATGGCGTCAGGAGCATCAACTTAAGCATACACTCAGCGCCCTTGCTCAAGCACATGGCAAACGCATATCAAGAAAGGACAAGAAGGAACTACACTCCAGCTTTGCCGACATTCTCAATACCGTTGAGCACCCGACAAGAGGCCCTCGCTACAGCAATGCTATCGATCAGTATACGAACAAAGCATATGGCTCGCGTATGGTGGTCCACATTGGCAAAAACTCCATGAGTATTGACAAATGGTGGAAGCTTCACCGCCTACAGTCGCTGCGCCGTACCCTCCAGGGCGGCTTCATTGTTCATTACGAGGACAACCAAGTTGTTTTCGATTCTCTGCCGGTCATGCTAGACTAAACTTGTTCTTAGCCTCTTTTGCTTCCTAACGATCAAAAAATTTACGATTTTGCAATTCAGCATGGGAGTTTTGGATCTGCACTGGCGGATGGTTGAGCATTGGTATTTTGTTTCTTTAGCTGATCATCCTAACATATCACTACGCAAGCCAGTTTCCGAGTTTTATAGTACTCATTTTTGAGCAGTTGTTGCCTTCGCTCTGTTTGCCCTGTCCCGAACGTATACTCCAATGGTTCCTTTGTGAGTATTTGAATAGATATTGCACGCACAACGTCCACAGGTGTGTACGATCGTTCTCAGGTAGATAGTCGCGTCGGTGGCCATAACTCGGTTCTAGGACCTGTTATTTTGCAAGAGAACTAGCCTAGACTTGCGGCACACACATACCCAATAATTGTAACAATGCAACGCTGGTGCTGCCACAGTTGTATGAGGAACTGTGCTTGGAAGCGGGTACGACTCTCCACCTACTTAGGATTATTCGGTCGATTTGGTATGCATCTCTCTCCAATGCATGCCAACCACGCCTAGATACCAGATCTATTCATGCTGTCCATGTCTTTGCTGTCCATGTCTTTGGGCGTTAGCCACAGAGTCGAAGGGTTAAATTCTTCTTCTTCTTAATACGTGTAAAGGTCAGTAGTCCTATAGAACCACGCTTAGTCCAACCCATTCCTCCTCTTCTTAATTTAAGCAACCATGCATGCCCTTCTGAATATCTTTCTGACCCGTGGTCAACAGTTCTTCTTCTGTTGTACCTGTCTAGAACAGTTCTACTAGCTAGTATAGCATATTATCTTTTAGTTCTATACCTAATCCCTTCTTCAATTCCTCTTCTTCTATGACTATTGTTTGATACTACTACTCCATTTGTACTAAACCCTACTAGATAACCTTTTGTTCTTATGAAAAATCTATCCACTACACAACCAATAATCGTACTTCTATTCTGAATCTCCTCATATATCTGTTCGTATCTGAATGTATCTTGAATCTCTGCTATCTATATATACGTCAAGGGTTGATATACCGCATCTCATGAAAATTTGACGGCGAAGTTAACCAAGGACTAGCGTACGACGGCGAGCTTGACAAGCAGTTTGACAACGATGACACGTTAGAGACTGGCATGCAGAGTTATGTGGTAGATTGGCACGATCGAACAAATGCGAGAGCTCTCTCTGGACTTATCACTCAATCCTAACCGGTAACCACTTCTCGTCGTTCCTCGTTGTAAGGTCTGTGTCACCGATCTAGACTGATTAGGCTAGGCCGGCCAGACGTCAGGTGACACTGGTACGTTCTATTTAATCCACTCACAAGATGTAGTGCTAGGTGTTGATGGAGCGATGACTATCGCATGTATGTCATCTCTTCCACTGGTGTTAGACAGCGCAGATTGCTTCGGAGCATGGAAACAGTGACAGGGTAATTAATTAGTCGATCTAGTCGAGTGATGCATGCGCTCCGATCAAGCTGACGGCTAAGCACGACAAATCATTATGCCCACTTAGAAACACGAATAATTCTTATTCCGAGCCTCTCTCTGACGGACCAGTGACCAAGGGAGGTCATGAAAGTAAAACACCAGACTCCTGGACGCCGTCACCAGTAGTCGTTGCACACCTGGGGTTAAGAAGGGAATTCTTCTGTATCAGAAGAGGCCGAGTCATCGACGCTTCCATACAGAGTATCAGTGGTAGCAAGGGAGTTCGTTTCCTAGTACTCTCCCGTTGCACCTTGACCAACGCCGTAAGCATAGTCATTGCCAGAACCCTCAGTTGGCTCCATTGCATTGCCTAGGACGGTACCGCCGTTGTTGCTTCCTTCGAAAGGCGACGTCTCTTGGGGACCGCCGGCGGAGTTGAGTGTGGTTCCCCCACTGGTCATTGGTCTTTGGTGTTCACCTCGAGCGACGAGCGTCTGCAAACGTCAGTCAACATACATGCAGCTTCAGCTTCATCAGATACACGCTCTCACCTCACGGTATCTGGCAAGGTAGATCTTGAGTGCTTCGGCATAGTTTTCGAAGCCCAGGGAGGTCATGGCGAAGAGAATATCTTCGCCGTTGACAGTCTTGCGTTTCTCTTGCTGACATTTCTCCGATGCTACGAACGGTCAGCTCGTGGTCGAACACTTGCGACGAGGTACTTCAGCAGCAGTAGACGTACCTTCACTAGTAATGAAGGAGATGAACTCGCTGACGCATTCTTGCATGCATTCCTTGGCTTCTTTTGCGATTTTGGCATTGTCTGGAAGTGCACCTTTCATGATTCGGGCGACTGGTGCAAAATTGCGTATGTTAGCATCGGAAGCAACATCGTTCTTAGTGTTCCGGGGACGCAGTGGCTGTGATCGAGATGGTACTCGAGATGCAGAAGACATGACTGTTCGGCAATCCGCGCGCTGTCAAAAGTCAAAGCTGCAGATCTGGGCTGGCAGAAGCAGCTCTGATTCGACGGTCAAGATGTCGAAACGCGCGATTGGGCTGTATATGGGGGAGGTGAAGGGCAGGGCCATCGATGGCATTGGTCAATACGCAGGTGGTGATGCAAAGGTGGTACAGACTCAGCAAGCTTCCTTGTCGGTCGCACTCTGTCCGACCATGAGATGAAAGAAGAACCGAAAGAACATACCATTTGCGATAGGTAACCACCGATCTTGCTCCTTGACCTCGAAGTCATAAACGCCCATACCATGATCACCGGGATCATCAGGGCCTCTGCTCATTTCTTGCTGCTCATGCTCGTCAGGTGACGGCTGGTTTGCGTCTGCTTGCAATGCTACTGGGTTCGACACCTGCTGTCCCTCGACATCCGTTGTTCGTGGGCTTTGTGACATATTGTATTCGGCGACTTGCAGAAAAGGCCCCACACCTTTTCACACTGACGTTTGTTGCGCTGGCAGATTGATTCGCTGTCGCGATACGTCACGGTCTGGTGGACCTGAAGTGTCTGCAACCCAAAGACACTATGCGTTGTGTTACGACGGCCGGAAGTCAGGGGTTGATGCAAGGCACTGAACAACACCGGTGTAACAAATCACAAGTTGGCTTTTAAGCAAAACCGTGACCAGTGAAGTTCCAACACAGAAGAATCTGAAAGAGCATTAGTGTTAAGGTCCCGTTGACACGGGGCCCCATCCTGGGTGTTCTTGGTTCAGACTGTGGGCAACAGTCGTGGAATTTGATGGGTAAACTCACCACTACGAGAGCAGCGGCTGCAATTATCCCTCGGGTGTTACGTGAATGTAGATGTTGAAAGGAATCGGCGGATAGTCTTGGAGCCCAATGAACCGAGGAAAGCCTGTAGGTGACGGCTGGATGCACACAGGATCGCGACGTAGTGCCGTACTTTGAAGTTGAAGTTGGACGACGGAGCGAGACGAGCAATAAGGTGAAGATACCAAAGTTGAGGACAGCGCTTAATGTTTGGCGCGTAAATCTAATGCCTATTTTTGATGGCGACAAGTGTCTCGAGTGATACGGCACAGAAGAGGAACCTGGTTCGCGCGTTCTGTGACTGTGACGGTCGTGGGGGACTGGAGAAGGTGGCCTTGGCATGCTCAGGCTATGCGTCTCTACCAGCCCTACAATATGCAGCACATAATCAATCTCATGTTGCGGACTACCGCCCGATTTTCGTTTCGTACACATCGCACCACCTTAGCCTTGGTTACAAGCCTCAATTTACAATATCACTCAACAGTCGAGCCTGACCAATGAAGGTACTGATTGTTAATGGATGCCCACTTAAGATGACTACCTATGCTTGGTGAAATAGCTCTCTTTAAGCTCGCGAACATCTCAACTGCCAGTATCGTGCGAGACACAGATGCAGAACGCTTGGGTCGACCGACAATGCAGCGTCTTCTTCGCCAAAGCTGCGCTCTGCCTTATGGTACCAAGCACCAGCATCGAGCCAGCAAGTAGTAACTTCATGGTACCTGGTTCTGCAATCTTCGCCCTAAGATCGCTACGTCTTACTGCTGTGGAGCAGAGTCTACAGGATCGAACCTCGTGCCAGATCTGACACCTGTAGTCTGACACAGCCATGCTCCAGTTGACCCGAACGACCTTGCTATCAAGATCGTTCGCTGTTTTGGTGAGAATCGGGCAGAGCGGCAAGACAGATATCACTTGCCATTTGAACGGCCAGAAAGATGAACGTAACAATAGCCTCACTGTGTGACAACCTGGATCTTGTTTTGGCGCTGCAAATGTGTTAGCGGACCGGATGATACATCAACTGTACACGCGGGTACACAGACCTTCCATTTTTCGAGTTCCTCTTGCTTAGTGGTGTATTGTTTCAGTAGGTCTTCAAGCACCTTTTTGAGGCCGTCCGCGTTGGTCTTGAGTTGTGGCAAGACATCTTGTACAGTTCGTTCCACAAGCACACCGTTGATCATTCGAAAACACTTGCGATCGCCTGGAAGGGGTTCGAGTGTCTCCAACACAAGTCTATTTCCGTGTCAGTGGTGTTGGCCATGCTGTCAACGGTATGTATTCATCCGAAATCAAGATCGCCTTCAAGTATAGAACACCAGAACAAGAGGAGATTACAACACTTACTTATGTTCTTCAGCTTCAGTCTCAACATCACCAATCTTTTGTGCGATGGCTTGAAGAGTTTCCTTGTAACTAGAATATTGCACCTGAAGCTCTAATTTACCGGATCAGCAAGGGGAAGAGACAAATTCTCATTGCCTAGCACATACCCTGCTGCTTCTTTGCAGATACTTGTTGCGACATTTTGAAAGTTGTGGTGTTCAAGAAGGTGGTGCTAGTCGAAACACAACACAGGCATCTGTTTGATAGAGCGGCGTTCGGGAAAGCCAAGACACGCTAGTGCTGTTCAACTGATGCTTTGCCTCCAGTCTGCCGACAATCGTCAACAGGGAATCAAGAATTGTGATCAACCATCACGAAAAAAACACATAGATCTATCAAAAAAGCCAAGGAAGCGCCATTAGCGACCATGCATCCGCATCTGCACACCAAAGACAACAAGAGTATGTCGCCTGACTACGTCTGTTACCTGGTCTCACCCTCTAACCACGGCTAGACTGCGAGGAGGTCATGAACGCCCTCGAAGAATGCCATGCGCGCGGTTTTCTCTGGAAGTCAATGGGCATGTGTACCAAGGCAAAGCACCAAGTCAACATGTGCCTACGCGCCGAACGCCTCGAACGCACTCGTCTAAACCGCGAAGTGGCCAAGGAGAAGCGAGCGAAGGTCGAATCCGTCTGGGCTGAAATCGATGCCAACTCATGAGCCGCAATCACATCGACTTTTTTGTTCTATCGAGGAGTTATACAGCGAGGCGCTAGGCGTTACGGAGGAATATTCACAACGAACGAACATCTCAACTCTTTGAATCCACCATCTTCAAGTTGTCGCAAGCAGCGAGCAGCTACGGCATCACTACACACCCCAGTCTGACATGTCTCGACGCATTCCACTGCCTAGACCTGACCCAAGACCTGATCTTCCGCCATCCGCGTCCTCGTCGCTGTCCTCACTGTCTTCGTTGCTGTGCGTCGTGGGCTTCTGTTCCACTTGATTGTCTGTGGTCATCTGTTTATCATCATCCTTGCTCTGCAAGCCCATATCCTCTCTCAACTTCTGATATTTTTCACCCGTCTCTTTCAGAGCTGCCTGGACCCTCACTTCCTCTTCGCTGATTCTTGACTTCTCGTCCACTAGGCTTTGCATCTCGTTCGCTTTGTTGGCGCGAACCACTTGCATTTCCTCCAATCGCTTGCGGAGTCTTTCAATCACGCTATCCATTGCCGGTAGGGGTACAACCCTTGGTGGTGTTTGGGGCCGCGCCGAGTCAGCTTCCTGTTCGCGTGCAGCATAGGTACCGTGGCGCGTTTGCGCAACCTCAAAAGCAGCATTTCGTTCGGCCTCGCTCTCGTCATCTTCATTGTCGTCATCTGCACTTTGACCCTCGGCGTCGGCAATCATGAAGGCCATTTCGGCTCTGCGCTTTTGGTCCTCCTCTTTCTGTGCTTTGCGCCCAAATGCGATCTTACCATCAGTTGTGAAGTCATCGAACCCTTCAAGCATGTCCTCATCGTCGTGCACCAGGCGAGTCTCCTGGTATTTTTCCTTTGGCTTGAGAATCAAGCGACCCTGGTCATCCCGTGTGACTGCGTCATCGTCTTCCTCGTCATCACCATCGTCTTCTAGCGATAAAAAGTCGTTCTCCTTGGCTAATCGTGCACGACGCGCTTTCTTTTCTTGAATCTCGGCAGCGGAGGGTATAGCTGTGGGAGGTTGGTATCTAGAGAGATCGGCTCCAAATTTTGATTTGATGTCGATGGCAGCCTTGGACGCGAAAGCAGCATCTTCGGTGTCTGTGGTTGACGTGGATGCGATGTCTTTGGGTGTGGCTGGAGTGCTCTGTTTCAGCTCGTCTAGGTAGTCTCTGTTATAAGTTGGACGGTCCAGGGTTGAATCAAGACTTGGGCGAAAGGCAACATCTGAGCGCCTTTCGGCATTTCGTTGGATAGCCAGACGGGAGAGATTTGCGCGTTTTGGAGTGACGAGAGTAGAGTCGTCGTCGTTATCATGGTCGGAAGCGAACGAGGGACGCAGTGTCGAAGATTTACGATGCTTTGCGACGGGTCGCTTGACTATGGAAGACGAAGTTGTGGTGGTGGAGTCTGTGATGAAGGGCGTCAACCAACTGGCACGACGAGCTTTGTTAGAGCTGGCAAGCCAATCAAGGGTGTAAGTACTAACCATTGTTACTTGAGAGGTCCGACGGCGCGTCCTGTTCATCGTTGGCAATCTTCCGCGGAACGCGACGAGCGGCAAATGACTTTTTCATGGTGCATGTGATTGTATGAGAAGGGAGAGTGTTCGTGGTAGAGGATGTCGATGTCGGTGTCTGATTTTCGGGCATGACGCGCGGGGGCTTCTCTTCTCCAGTCGCAAGTGAACAAGCAACTGAGGGTGCACATGCCTCTCACGCTCGCGACTTTCCTTGCTCAGACGTCTTCAACACCCGCACCATTCCCGACTGTCAAACTCAAGCGCAATCATGCCTCAAGCACAGCCAGAGTTGAAGAAGGTACTCACTTCTGCCCTCCTCGGTTTGCGCCCGAGCTAACCACTCTGCAGTACCTCGACCGTCGCCTGTTTGTTCAGCTTAACGGCAGTCGCAAGGTCATTGGTGTCCTTCGCGGTTACGATGTGCGTTTCTTGTCGCTCGCTTCCATTGCGCCCCCGTATACTGATGACTCTCAGGTTTTCCTGAACATCGTCCTGGATGATGCCGTTGAGGAGAAGGCTGGCGGCGAGAAGGTCAGAATCGGCCAAGTAGTGCGTCCATTCATACCATTTGGGCCTCGTCACATCTTATTGACCCTCTCCAGGTCATCCGCGGTAACTCGGTTGTCATGCTGGAAGCGCTGGAACGCATGGACGAACACGACCGACGATGAGCACATTCCTCTGCGCATACCCATTTGCAAGCCCCGACAGTGATTCAAACCCTCCCACAACCCTCCACCATCACGTCGCAGCCTTCCGTCGCCCTAGTCGACATCAAAACTACTTGAAATGACAGGACCATCGAATCGAGTCCTTGTCTTGTCCGAGAAGGCCCGTCACATCCGTGTCAAGGAACTATCACGGCCTTCCTCAAGAGCGTACCAACCAGCGACGCCTTGATTCATTGAATCAAAATACTCTTTCTCCCGTTATCCCCCGCATCCTACTTGCACTGAACTTCTGGTACATGTGAGATGTACGTGACAACTAGAATACCTTGCGCGAAAGTGCCTTTGGTCTCTGTTGAATTTCTGCGATGCATAGCATGCTTTCAGAATGCCCGCAATCATCTTCTGAACAACTGGCTGATCCGGATTCTTCGTATTAGTAGTCTGATCGTGCCACACTTCACCGCTGATGTTCAACAGATTTTCGTCAATCGGCTTCAAATCAAACGGAACTGCAGCACTGACATACGAATTCATTGTTTATGTTACAGCTTAGCTTTGCTGCCCTGCTTGATCCGTTCCCTCTGACATTGCTGAACCAGCTGCCAACCAACTGTGGCATAGGGTCCCATTTGTGCTGCGTACTCCTGTGCCCGAGCACTACTTGCCTGACGGAGGGCATATCTCGCTGCAACGCCTTGCATGATGATACAGTTCCGATAAACTCCAAACGCTTCGCCCCATGTCATGTCTGGGCGCGGGTCCCACCCAGCCACTTCTCTGTACCATTCAATACACTGTTGCTTTGTCGGAAGGCCAGGCGTATTGCCAGGGAGGAATATCTCACTTCCCCTTCCGATTGATCGAGCAACGGGAGAATCTGCAGTAGTGAATGGAGAGAGCAGATTGCTCAGGTCAGATAGTGGGTGGCCTATTGTTGACATCTCCCAGCTGCAATCGTCAGTTGCTGTCGAAAAGTGAATCTAGATTGACTTACTCCAAGATTCCTATGACCCTTGGCTCTGTCTTGTGGAAGACCACATTGTCAATCTTGTAGTCGCCATGGACGAAGGTGCTGCGATCCTGAGGCTGGCTGTCTTTGTTGCCAAAGAAGGCAACCATATCGTCGAAATGTTGAATCTTTCCCACAGGCTCGTGCGATTCCACGTCAACAGCCTTGGCTTGGGCATCCTGGATTGTATTGAATGTCGCAAGTTGACGGTCATAGAAACCATTTGCCTTTCCATAGGATGCAAGGTTTACTGAAGCTGGAACTACGCGATGGAATTTGGCCAGGGTTGTTACTGCAGCCCGCCACATCTCGTTCCTATGCTCGGGACTGACGTCCGGTAGAGATGGATCTTCAATGATCCTGCCGTCCAGAAACTCCATGATGTAAAAAGGTGTGCCGATAACAGCATCGTCCTCGCACAAGCAAAACGTCTTGGGAACCGGGACATCTGTTGTCTCGAGGGCATGCAGAATCCTATACTCTCGTTCGACTTTATGTGCGGTTTTGGATAGCAACTTGCCGGGCGGCTTCTTGCGCAGGACGTATTTCTGTTTGTCCGAGGACGTCAAGAGATAGGTGGGGTTGGATTGACCATAACCAAACTATGCACTGGACTTAACAACATGAGAAAGCAACGAGTGAGACGTGTTGATTCACCTGCTTGATATCAAGTGGTGTCTTGATTTCTGGGACCTGTCTCTCCAGGTACCTTTCGAGCGACTTGATGTCTATAGGTTGTCGAATTGGACCGGCCATCGCAAGGCTTAGTGGGGTAGGATGAGAGACACGAGAAAATGGTGCAGTAAGAAACTTGAGCAGACAAGGTAGGTAGCTAGATAAATGTAGAACATCCCCAGAAGAGAGAGGCCTGCGCGCGTGGGGTAGTATGGAACGGGACCGAGCAACCTCGGTACGGTTGATCCCAAGTCACGATTTATGCCCTCATGTTGCCGAGTCATGTGAAGACGGTTACAATATCTGTTTGCAAGTAAACATTGAGAACGAGAAGGGCACAGCAACAATTTCTTTTCGTAGTTGCAGAGTGCCAGGTCTTGGAGGCTGCACAAGTCAAATGCTCAGGCTTGCTCGGCCCCCTTTTGTCAGTGGTAGAATAAGATGAGAATCAGAAGATTAGATGATTGGGCAGCTCCGGGTCGCAAGTGCCATGTGGTTGCATGGGTAATCGAGCACTGAGGCCTGACGTGTCTTTGTTTTTGTCTTGCATCTTGTTTTGTAACTGGGCTCGCGGCGGTAAGGGCATTGTCTATATTTTCTCCTCTCGTCCCTCTTGGTCTCGGAAACATGTCAACACCACGGCAGCGAGTGCGGCCGTCCAACTCGCCAATGCACAACGCAAAAGCCCAAGCACATCGCGAAGCTTCTTTGAACGCCTTGACTGGAAACACTCCTCGATCGCCTGCATCCACAACAACCATGGCTGACTCCCCTGTCGCCTTGGGCGACATGGTCAATGTACCAGGCGACATGTATGGCACTGTCAAGTTCGTCGGGCCTGTCAGGGGCAAGCAGGGCAAATTCATCGGTGTCGAACTGGCCAGTCAATTTGCTGCCAGAGGAAAGAATGATGGCGATGTCGATGGCATTCGCTACTTCGATACCGATATTCCTGGCGCAGGCATCTTCTTGCCCGTCCATCGTGCAGAGAAGCGCCCATCGCCCGCACGCCCTCGGCCAGCACATCCTGGCACCCCTACCACACCTTCACACTACCGCCTAGACTCGTACACTCCTCCGACAGCGGCTATGCCCAAGTTTTCTCAGTCCATGGGCCCTGGTGCCCGGCCTCCCAGTCCTCTCTCCAAACTCAAGTCTCGTCGGCCATCGCTGCCACGCCCAGAATCTCCCTTCCGCAAACAACCCAACCTGGTTCCCACTCCGGCGCGCAATTTTTCCATGAGCCAGAGATCCGCTGTTCCTCCACGCTTCACCTCGAGCCCAGCACCGCCGCTGACCGCCACTCCTCGTGCAGCTAGTCGCTCAGCCGCCCCTTCGCGCCCGTATTCACGCACTGGCTCTCGCGCAGGAACCCGCACTGAGACCCAGCGTCCATCCACTAGCTCTGCAGCCTCAATTGCTAGACGCTCTCCGTCACGACAGGTTGCAGTGGATCAAGAAGGCGAGGTTCAGAAATTATTGGCCCAACTAGAAGAGAAAGACAGACAACTGCAAGAACAGGCCGGATCACTTGCCGAGATGGAGGCCAGCCTAAAAGAAATCCAAGAGCTGATACCTGCCGATGGTAGCGAGCGTGATGCCGGAGGCAGCTCTGACGTATACGAGTTGCGTCAAGCTGTACACGACAGAGACGACAAGATTCAGTCCCTTATCGACGAATTCGATGCCCACCGTGCGGATTTCCGCAGTACGATAGATACTTTGGAGCTTGCATCAGCCGAAACCGAACGTGTGTACGAGGCAAAGATTGCCGATCTACTTGCTGAGATACATGAATTGCGCGAGCTCGGCCACAGCCGTGAAGACGTCGAAAATGTTGCTCGCCAGCTTAAGGGTCTGGAAGAACTTGTTGCCGAGCTCGAGGAAGGTCTGGAAGACGCTCGTCGTGGTGAGGCAGAGGCTCGAGGAGAGGTTGAGTTCTTGAGGGGAGAAGTTGAAAGAGGACGTAGTGAGCTAAGACGCGAAAGAGAAAAGGCCGCCAAAGCACTACAAGGCGCCAAAGAGGCAGAAGGTCAAACTTCTAAAGACAAGGATGTTGAGTTGAAGGATGATGAGATTAGAGGTCTCAAAGCCATCATACACTCTCTCAGTTCTGGACCCGATGCAAGCCCCATGGCACGACAGAGCCCAGCGTCTGGACGTTTTGCTGATCCAGAGGAGTTGAAGAGGACTCAAGCGACTGTGCAACAACTCGAGCGTGAGAAGTCGGAACTTCAAGGATTGATCGATCGAAAGGCATTCAGGGAAGAAGAACTGGAGCGTGCAGTCGAGCAATTGAGACGAGCAGCGGAACAAGAGAGGGACAGCATCATGAATGATGAAGCAGCTGCAGAGGAAATGCCGCGCCAACATCTTTCGAAATCGCCCGAGGCCACCAGATCTCCCACACGGTACAGGTCACCAAGAAAAGACGAACAGAGAGTGTGGTGCGAAGTATGCGACACACCTGGACACGACATCATGACCTGCCCGAACGTTGAAGGTGCCAATGGCAACGGAGTACACGACGGTCCTGGAAGTCAGGCGGAGCATAATGAGTTAGAAGAGGAACTATCTAACCATATGCGGCATTTAAATGTCTCTGCGCCCACCAAAGACAAGTATAACGACAAGCTCGAGGCGCCCGCGCCACTGTCGTTGAGAAAAACCTTGAGCAACAACAGTAACAATGGTACAGAGAAGAGCAAGGAAACTCACGATGCACCCGCAGTAGAGACTGACGCTGACAAATGGTGTGCACTTTGCGAAAGAGATGGTCATCTAGCATTCGATTGCCCTGATGAGCAATATTAGAGGGGATTCAGCTCGTACCACAACGATATTCTGTATTGATTAGAACATATCAAACGCGGATTCCGTCACTATGTCTCGTCTAGTCTTTCATATAAACTGTCGGTACATTCACGATGCCGCTAGAGACCTCACCCGATTGCTCAAGTATGAGGAGGAATGTGTCTTCTGAGTCTCCTTCCACCACATTGTGTTTGAGACGGACAGCTGATTGAGGTAACCGCTTTATGGGCGGATTTTTGATATCTTACAGTCGGGTATTTTGCGCTTAGAACTACGGCACCTCTTCATCGTCGTCTCCCCCAAAGCCGAAAGAGAAGCCGCCTTCATTGCTGGCATCTTCAGTCGTCTCCGTTAGCTCTGCCCACTTGCCTTTTGGACCCTTG
Source organism: Aureobasidium sp. EXF-3400 (assembly GCA_024195585.1). NCBI lineage: Eukaryota > Fungi > Ascomycota > Dothideomycetes > Dothideales > Saccotheciaceae > Aureobasidium > Aureobasidium sp. EXF-3400. The sequence goes on from SWBL01000076.1 coordinate 164,051, forward strand.
CTCATTTTTTCTAATCTAGGCAGTGCCTCTTCCAGAGCTTCTGGTTCTTGTTCTCTGAGCTTTGTAACAAAAAGCTCGTATGGATCCTTCACGTCTTTCGCAAATCCACTAACTTGATCAGACTTGTCCCTGAGAAAGTGCAACACTGAAGCAAGTCTCTGGCGCGGTACAAAGTTTTGGGTCAACGCAATCGAGTCTTCGAGGTTGACGACCAGATGGTACCAGCCAGCAGGTACGTACAGCAGTTCGCCAGCCTCGCAGATGCCCTCGATACAGCCTTCGGTACGGCGAGCCTCAGCGTGAAATCCAAGTAGCCATTCAGCAATACTTAGCGGGGATGTCACCTCACTCTGATCGGCCGATACAAAAACACCAGGAGGTGGTGTAAGGGACGAGGAAGAAGGAAACATGATCCAGTACTTGCGCCCGGTCAGGACTGCGTTCCATGCGCAGGTCGCATTAGGGTCTTTGTGGAAAGTCGAACCGCTGCGAGATGGACCAATAATCAACCAGCGATGATCGGGTCGTTGATCACCAAGGACGCTGAAGAGATCAGGACCGAAGAAGGAAGGCGCCCAGTACGCTACTTTTCGCTCATTTTCTGTACCTGGCGCGTCAGGAGAGGCGCCATCGTACAAATGAGCAGCAGAGCTGTCGGCTACTTGAATGTTCATCTTCTCTGCAAAGGAGCGGTCAAAGAGATAAAGGGGGCTCTCGTCGTGGTTGTCTCTCATATAATCAGCATAGACGTCGAAGGGCCAATCCACCGCTTCTGCTCTAAACTTGACCTTGGAATACTGCTTGAGCAACGATTTAGCAGACCAAGATCCAAACACGGGCCAGCGCTTGGTAGGCTCAGAGATGATGAAGGGCTTGTTGGTGAAGGATTTGGTGAAGTCATCAAAGGTTAATGAGGTGAGACGGTGGATCTGATTGCGGGCAGGGATGTTGGCTACAAAGGGCTCCAGGGGCACGTGAGCACAGAAATATGGTCGGTGAAGAGCATCAGAAAAGAGGTTGCTGCAATCGACATCAGGTTCTTGAGAACGTGGTTGAGACAAGACGGTTGATCTCCATGTGCCACGCCAGTTGAAGTTCTCGGGTTGCGATCTTGTGTAGACGTTAGATTGGCATGTAGCAAAAACTATATACATATAAACATACTCTATAAAGAGAGCTTTCCAAAGCTCTTCTGATCTAGTGAAAGCAAGTAGAGCACGGCAAGTGGCGCCCAATCGGAGCAAATCTTGTGCATCAAGGCATTCCAGAAACTGAGTCAGAAGTTCATCAGGCAGCAGAGCAAAGGTTCCAATTGCAGCTTTCAGATTGGTAGTAGCGGTAAAAGCATTACCAGAAGGACGGATTCCTAGAGGATGGCGCCAGATGGTAGCAGATTGGTCGGGATTGGCTGTCTTGTCGGCTTCTGGATCGAGTCTCTGCTTTTTAAGCGGTCTATGTTCAAAATCCTGGTCTAGCAGAGCGGCTGGAGGAGTCATAATGGAGAAATGATGACGGGGTAACCAATGACTTCAGAGTACAAGAAGCCGACGAGATGCTTCTTGTGAGTGTTGAGAAATCGGCGGGCTGCCAGTGGCCAGAGGCAGATATTCACACGAGAAAAATGACTGTCTCGAGTGAGCACAACGGATGATGTTGGCAGGCGAGAGGCGGGTGCGGCTTGAGTCCGTGCGCAAAATGCAGCACGACGAAAAAATCTGGTCTTCATTATATTCGTGCGCGCCCCTCTTTTCCTCCAGCCATTTTCATCACTCCCAACAAACTAGATATCCTTGCACACTCTCCCTCTCGAGAGTTTTGGTTTCTAGTCCCTCTTGAAATACTCAGCGGCGCCCTTTCGCCCTCCGATCTAGTTTCCATCCACCGCCCACCCACAAACAACCGCAAACCGCAATCATGGCTTCCGGTCTTGAAGAGGTCCCCGAGGGTACGTCCATCTTGTTCGCCGTCGCGCACACCATCGCCTTGCAAATCCGAACCCCTGCGCCGACAGAATCTGCCACGACTTTTTTGCTCTCCCTGGAATGAGCTGCGCTGACTAGATCCCGCGCTACAGGACAGATCGAGTCCAACTACGATGAGACCACCGACTCCTTCGATGCCATGAACCTCAAGGCTGAGCTCCTCCGTGGTGTCTACGCCTACGGTTTCG
>SWBL01000077.1:0-164699 GCA_024195585.1 Aureobasidium sp. EXF-3400
TATTTAGGTAATAATATCTATCTATCTATAACTTATACTTAAATTTCGAATAGTATAATTATCTTTTATAATTAATCTATCTATTCTAGTATAGTATAATAAATATTAGATTATGTTAGCGTAACTTATAGAATTAGGGTTCTACTATAGGTTCTACTTCATTTTTGCCCTACTAAGCGCCAAAAACATAACCCTACGGAACCCTTTTTAGACGGATTATAGTATAACCCTCGTATCCTATTAGCTAGGCGGTCCGTGCGCTAGGACGCCGGGCGAATCGGAGGGCCGCAATTAGAGGTCGCGACGCCTAATTGCGGGGGTTTCATGTGGAGAGAGAGAGAGAGATTCTGTTGTCTTTACATGCCTCGCCCACAACACGCACGCGACAATGACCCCACGGACCTATCTTACCAGCAGACATCCGCCGAGCCTGCAGCACGCGTCAAACGCAGCAAGAAACCTGTTGAATATGGCGACCATTCAAGCACTTACTGGGCTCCAGGATGGAATTACCAGCGGTTCAGCACAGCCAGTCTGGATGACATCCGAAGCATCCCAGAGGACGAGCTAGAGAAGATGCAGGCGGGCATGAGAGAGGCGCTCGGTGAGGAAGGAGTTGTGAAATGGAACTTGGATCTATACGAACAAGAGCAAAAGGCCGCAGGCCAAGATACCGTGCCCGACCTCGCAGAGGAGGCGTTTGCTGCTCCAGAAGCGCGCCCCAAAAGCTCGCGCCGCAAGGTCGAATATGGCGATGACTCGAGCACTTATTGGGCTCCTGGCTGGGACTATGAACATCTCAGCAAGGCCACTGCGGAGGATATAGCCTCCGTTCCAGAGGACGACATGGAGAAGATGCGAGCTGGCATGAGAGAGGCTCTAGGCGAAGATGGCTTTGACAAATGGTCCAGCTCCATGTTCGAACAAGAACAGATAGCCACAGGTCAGGTCCCTGATATTACCCAACAAAGGCCTCCCGCGTACGTCGAGCGGTATGAGAAGGCTTACAAAGGCACGAAGTGGGGATTTGTGGCTTTCCGGACTGCATGTTATGACGACGAAAAGAGATGGCAGCAATTCATGGCTGACTGGAACGCGACACTAAAACTGCCATTTGAGTGCCACGAAGGAAGACCGGGCGTGGCTGAGGCGAAGGCCGACTGTGAGGTTCATTGGGTTCAAGATGTGCAGCTTGCTGGAGCAAGTGTAGATGAACTTCGAGAGTGAGTGAAATCGTGATGTTCCCGTCTGTGTGACGAGCTGATTCCCATCCCAGGAAATACAATGCTCTCAACATCCCTCAGGATATTTCACGCGGTCAACAACAAGATTGTTTCCTCAACATTACAGATGAGGTTATCGCTTCAGTCCTGGACAATGAGATGCCAGACATCGATTCGGACATGTGGCGTGCTGATGCACCCTTCGTTCTTGCTGTCTCAGTGGCAACTTCCGGAGGCCAGGAGGCAGAAGATCATGAGGAGAATGTTTGGTACAAGGCGACCTTCAAAGTTGCGCTCGAAGTCTTGATCGGCGAGTTCTGGTCAACCGTTGATAGAGATGGCAGGTCCTTACCGTTCAAAACAATGTTCCTTGACGAGACCACGATGTGGTGGTCGTCAGGGCCCTCTCCGGAGAGACTTCGCAAGAGACGGAGAGTGGTCTGATACACTGTTCCGCAAGGTGCTTTGCAGTTCTCGATCCCAGAGAGGACCAGAGTTGGACAGCGACAAGACAAACTTTCGTCAGACAAATCTATCAGACGCGGAAGCCTACTTGCATCATCAAGTTTTACCAGCGGAGTCACTGATCAAGAATAAGTGATAATCAGTCTCTGCTCGATTGCTTGGTCAATTCAGTCATCTCAATTGCTTATGCTCATGTTAATCGTGATACTCGTGATACTCAGAGCTGTATAAGGTCTGATCCAAGCCATGATCTAAGGCACTCTGTCGCCTCTGCAAGGTCTCCATGAGTGCAAGAGCGGTCATGACCAAGGACTCGACCACCTCTAGAGAAGACCCTCTCACACTCAGATGACATTGCTGGTGCTGCGAGGAGGTCAAATGCCATGCGAGATAGTAGAGGATACTGCGATTCATGAAGCTACCACCAGAGGATCGGATTCTCAACCTTCTCTACTGGAGCATGAAGGTAGCGGGTAAGTTCATCCATGGTCTCAGTATCAGTGTCCTCAATATAGTTATACCTGTCAAACCGAGACATCTCGCGACCTTCACTGTCGTCGATTCGGGTAGTCTTATTCTGCCTCCTGTCTTCCTTGACATAGCTGTTCCACATGCTCCTAGTTGCTGACATGGCTAGCTCAATCCAGCCAGGATGGGTAGTTGTCCAGTGCTTTCGGAACCATGCTGCCTTGAATGCTGGATGGAAAGCAATTGCTGCGCGATAAGCAGGGTTGCAGTCGCTAAGTTCTAAAAACCCAAAGAGTCTAGCCATGCAGATTTGATCGAGGAAGGCTATCAAGCCGATGGTCACAAGACATGGGGCTTTGTAATCTACCGCACGACATACGAGAGCGACGCAGACTGGGCCGACTTCATGCGGCGTTTACGTTGGTGGACGACAGACGCTATGGAGATGTTCAATGGTCAGGATGTCCTAGATCGCATGAAATGGACTGTCTTCGACGACCGCGATCGCTTTGACGGCGCAGACACGGCGGCCATTCGTCGCCACTTCCGCGTGTGGACCGAGACAGCTGTCCAAAATGAGCAGCAGTCTGATGGAGTCGATGCCCCTCCAGTCAGTGAAGGCCGCTCGCCACGATACAAATACTGCATACAAGTTGATGCGGAAGCGCTCGATTCCTGCGTGCACGACGGTCCACCACCGCCTGACTGCAGGCTCGAGCAGGCAGGCTGGGTCAAAGTCATAGACAGGAACTGGATTCTGCGCCAGGAGGACCCAAGATTTGCTGGGAGGCGGCCGGATCCTCAAGTGAACAACTTTGAGCCCATTGAAAGCGTGACAGAAGAGCACGTTGGCTGGCTCAAGTGTCCAATGTCGGCCGTCATGACCGAGTATTACCACTTGTTTCGTGATCTCAATGGGTGGACGATTGTGTACCAACGACCGCCGAAGGTGGTCGGATATGGATGAGACTAAGTGCGCTTTCTACTTGCTTGAAGCCAAACGATGGAGGACATAGGGATTTTTCAAGAAGTTGCAAGAAGCGCTCAAATCATGGTGAGGTATGGGAAGCGATTGTACAATAGATCCACGGATCGGAATAACACCCGCCACCGCGCCTTTGAACAACATGCTCGGCTAATACTTTCAAACTTTGACTCAGGACGAGACGCCTACGCAGATTGCATATGACGGCCACAAGTACTGGATGCTCGCTTCACAATCACTACCTGTCAAAGGGTAATCCTTCAAACTTCCAGTCCTTGACATGGAAACCCCAGATGCCGGTCCCGCGATCGTAGGACAGCCCCAAGATCGTCGTGTGCGCTCCTCCTCCGACCTCCGTGATATCCCCTGGTTTTACATCCAAGCCCAGCTCAACGGCAAAATCTGGCTCGGCTCCCTCCATACGATAGACTCTCAGCATTCGCCTTTCCTCGAAGAGCTTTCTGTCCAAAACGACGATATGCTTCCTGTTCAGGAGGTTGCCCGGGGCGTTCTTGACAAGTTCGAATGCCGCTTCGACGGTTGAACCAAGGAATGGAGAGCGCCAGGTACGAGGTAGAGGTGGTACAGTTCCCTCGATTTCCTCATCTTCTTGTTCTTGAGGCAGAGTTGAATAATCATCGGCCAGCCAGTAGTAGTAGACCTCGGACATTTCCCTCGCGCTTCCTTCGAGGACATCTTCGATCAACTCAAGAGGGACGTCTTCGAAACAGAAGAGAGCGTAGATGTCGTAACCCTCATCCAAATGGTCTATGTTGTAGTCGTCCCCGATTCTGCTGTGTTCTTGGAACGATTGACTAAGGTCACCCATCTTGTTCGTTGGCGGGATCTTGGCAAGATTGTCTGCTTTTTGATTGGAAAAGGTATCAAAGAGTGGTAATTCCATGAGAAGTGTAGAGGTTAGGGATGAAACACTGGTAGGTAAGGCGTCAGCCAAGATGTTTGTCTTGGCAATTAATGCGCTCAGCAACAACTAATGATTAAGAGCCCAGATTCAGCTTCATTTCCACCTGTCACAGGTCCCACTGTTCGATCCGGACTTGCCTCGATAGAAGTACAACTACTTCCATGTTGTACAAATACGCGGTTAGAGGGTGAAACAGCTTAAGACTCGCCAAGATCTCAGGCTTTCCATGTTGATATTCTGCTATGTCATGATCCCAGAACTTACGCTTGTTTTAACCAGCCATGTGCTCATGGGATATTCGCTGCTAATCCGGGCGAGAAGTAAGCTTGGAGCTACTTTGCACCATCTCAGACGTTATCTATAATTACAGATGACAAATTCAATTAAGTCTTGACTGGAAGGGTGCGGCACTGGCGAGTCTAATCCCGAAATGTGTAATGGCATTCTCCTTGTGTGCTAAGCTGTTTATATCTTCTAAATCGCTGCCTTGCTGTCCTTGCGAGATCCCCGTACTCGTCCGTCCATCTCTGCATACGCCTTACCAAGCTTGTTCATTCCAGCTTGCAGAATTGATCCGTCACCACCGCTGAGTGACCAAGTCGCACCGAGCTGGAAGAATCGCTCTAGCAAGTCGAGCCGGCCGCCAATACCTCCGATACCGATAGGCTTGCCAGCCTTGACACCAGCAGCAATGATCTTCTTCACTGCCTGTATGTAAAGCGGATTGTCGTATTGACCTGGAATGCCGAGATCTGTGCAGAGATCGTTGGAGCCGACCAGGATGCCGTCCACGCCATCAACAGCGAAGAACTCGTCGGCAAGATCCACCGCGCCAGGCGTCTCGATCATTGGAATGACCATGGTCTCACGGTTGAGAAGGTCATTTTGTACCAGTGTAGGTACAGTTTGGAAATTGAGAATAGGTTGGTTGTTGGCGCACCCGCGAATGCCGAGCGGGGCATATTTCGCATCACGAACGATGTCTTTAATATGTTGGACGGTTTCGCAGTGAGGAATCACGACAGCAGCTGCACCTGCATCCAGGATCCTGCTGAGTTGCCAGTGTGACTTTGATGGGATGCGAACAATGGGGCTGACACCGACGTAGTTGCACGCAAGAATGAGTTGCGATACGTCGCGGATCGTCAGGACGGAGTGTTCCATGTCGATGAACATGCCGTCGATTCCAGCCATCTTGACCATCATTGCGACTTCGTTGCTGACGAAGAACTTGCATGACATGACTGAGCAAATCTCGCCGTTCATGATTCTGTCTCGCCATGGGTTCGAGACAGTGAAAGTCGATCCATTGGTGGCTGCTGAAATCATGGTTGACCAGGTGGGAAGAGAGACTCAGAGGCAGGTGTGGTAAAGTCGGATTGAGACTTTGGTGTTATTGTGGAAGTCAGCTGAGGAGTTGAAGCTGGTAGACAGACGAAGATGAGTATTAGATGCCATCACAGGAAGTTCTGTGGGTATATATAATAGGCATCCTGATGTTCCCTCTAGCCGACTCCGCTCATGTTGGGAAATATACAAGTATCCTGTCGGGTATCGGAAACTGTTCGGTTGTCGAAAGAACATCTCGGAGATGCCTTAGTTCGTCTCTCCGCATCATCGGAAGACTTCCGATGGCTGCAATTCAAACTCCGAAGACTTTCGGCTTTTCACCGAACTAGACGAAAACCACCTACAGACTCTATTCGACGCTGTCCGACCAGGGAAATATTGATGGGCACTGTCAGAAGACACTTGGTCTCGTCAAGGGGCAGAATTTTGGGTAGAATAGAAACGTGATCCTGAGTATTGTATCTAGAATCCGAGCCAAGCTCTCCGAAAACCGCCCTCGCAAGCTTGGCAGCCCACTATTCACGCAGACGAGACGTTTCCCCTGGTGCTTTCCATCCGCTCACTTGACATGGACGGACTCAATTTGATCGGCTCATGGGACTGTCACGTTCACTGCTTTGACCCGGCCAAGTTCCCGTTCAAGCAGTCACGCTCGTACACACCATCTCCGGCAACACTCGACGCACTTGCAAACATCGTTCAGTCCCGAAACCTAGTCATCACTCAGGCATCAGTCGAAGATGGTGTCGCTGGTATAACAGAAGTCTTGCAAAGAGCCCAATCGCTTCCGGATGTTGGAACTGTGCGCGGCGCAATCATGGCAGATCATTTGCGGAGCCTTGACCGACAGACAATCGAAAAGTTACACACACTGGGTGTCCGATGCATTCGGATCCATGGCGCGCATGGCGGAGCTGGAGATGATCTCGACTGGATCAGTGAGCAGTTCAGACAAGCTGCAACCTCTGTTGCCGTCAAGGAATACGGCTGGCACATTTCAGCTCAGCTTCCATTGCAAAGCTGGGCTTGTCTTGGACCTTGCATCTCAAAGCTCAAGCGTGTCACAATTATTGCCGACCATAACGCCTCAGCAAGTCCATCTGACTTGGAGTCCCCCACTTTCGCAGCATTCTTGGACCTCCTCAGCACCCATGACATCGTGGTCAAGGTTGGCGCTTTCCACAGACGGAGCTTCGGCAATATTGAAGCCATAAGACCAATCGTGGAAGCTTTGCTTGCGACAGTCCCGGACAGAGTCATCTTCGGTAGCGATTGGCCGCATGTGGATGCATCGAAAGGCGGACCACGTCCGACCCCAAACCTACAGGATGTGGATACATCCAGGGAACTACATCTGCTGTCGACTTGGATGTCCAGGGAACAATGGGATCGAGTCATGAGAAGCAATCCCGATAGGCTTTTCGCACCATAACAGACACCAAGCTTTTGCCGAGTGCAATGTCACGTCGGACAAGCTCCGAACGCAAAGCTTGGGTCGGCTTGGTCGGCTATACAATGATCTGCGGGGAACATGGGGTGTCTGGGCATTCTCAAGTGGGGGTAAGTTCTTGTGGAGTAATCACAACTGCTCTAATGAATGCATGCGGAAAGAGACATATAAACACGAAACCCTTCGCGATACCTCTGCAGAATCAACCACCTCTGGTCCAATCTCATTCATAATGTCTACCATGGAGTCCGACCAGAGCATCCTGAGGAAAGAATCGATCATCGCCGAAATGATCGAGGACACTGGGAAGCCGGAGAAGATCATGGACATCTATCGTTCATTCGAGCCAGAGTGTGCTGCAAAATCAGAGCGCGCGCTTGTGAAAAAGATTGACAAGAGGATCCTGCCTCTGATCGTCATCATTTACCTCTTCAACTACCTTGACCGAAACTCTATCACTCAAGCCCGTCTGTACGGGCTTCAGAAAGACACCAAGGTCAATGGCGCTGTCTACCAGACTGCTATTTCGATCTTCTCTGCCGGTTACATCTTTATGCAGCTGCCTTCTACACTGCTTATGACCAAACTCAGGCCCTCGATCTTTCTCGTACGTCTTCCAAACCTGCCACTCCTGTCTGAGCTGACATGAATCTAGCCATGTTGTATCATCCTGTGGGCTATAGTCAGTGGTTGCACTGCTGCAGCCAACTCTCCGGGTTCTCTCTTGGCCATAAGATTTTGCCTTGGCCTTGTCGAAGCGCCTTTCTTCCCAGGTGCCATCTACTTCTTGTCGTGTTGGTACACAAAGAAAGAGCTGGGCATTAGGATGGCACTTCTAGTCTGCGGTATCCTACTGTCCAATGCTTTCGCCGGCTTGATCTCAGCTGGTATTTTGGAGGGTATGGCAGGAGTGGGACATCTGCATGCTTGGAGATGGCTTTTCCTTCTTGAAGGTTCGTAAAACTCATCTCAACGACGATGCGATGGGTTCAAGCAGCAGACTAACGCTCCCCCAGGTCTTGCCACAGTTTGTGTCGGATGCATCGCATTGCTGGTCCTCCCTGACTATCCTGCCACTACTCGTTGGTTGACTGAAGAGGAGAAGATCATTGCCCAGGGCCGGCTTGCTGCAGACGCCGGAAGTGACGACGTCCTTGGCGAGGAGAAGGTTTCAATCTGGAAAGGAATCGCATGGGCAGTTAAGGACTATCGCGTCTGGCTATTTGCTGGCCTGCAGATGGCAACCACAGCCTCTATCTCCTTCTCACACTTCTTCCCCACCTTGATCAAGGAGATCGGCATCAAGGACCGTACTACTGTACTACTACTCACATCGCCGCCATATCTCGTTGCCTTCTGCTGGGCTCTCAGTCTTGCCTGGATTGCCGACAAACGACAGGTTCGCTCAGTTCCTGCCGGAATATCTTGCGTCATCGCCATGATTGGTACTGTACTCTTGGTGGCCTTGCCGCATCTCTACTGGGCACGGTACGCTTTCACCTTCCTTGTCTGTATCGGAACCTTCGGTATATACTCAACAACATACACCTGGCTATCCTCCACGATACCTCGACCTCCAGTCAAGAGAGCTGCTGCCATTGGTATCGCAAACACTTTGGCCAACCTGGCATCCTTGTTTGCCAACTACTTTTGGCTTGACGAGTACGAGCCCACGTTCCAGGTCTCCTGGGGTATCATTCTGGCGTTCGAGGCGTTCGCTTTGGCTTGTATCTTGACGCTCAGGTTCATGTTGTTGCGAAAGAACAGGCAGTTCGAGCGACTTGCACGGGAGATCAATCTTAATCATGAATCGGCGGTGCAGGCTTTGGATGAAGATGCACAGAGAGCTGTAAAGAACAACTTTAGATATGTAACTTGATCATGTGAATAATCAAGACTCTGCGACTGCGCCAATCAGAAATATACCTCTGTCCATGGTCATCTCTGTCATGGTCCTCAGATCCATGCCTCTCTGCCTCCATCGAGCGTTGCCCGTCACTCAGTCTGATCATGGAGCGGCTTGTATGGCAAGGCTGATGATGCCACATGGCACTGGGCGTCAGATTAATTGTATGTACTCTAGCAGTGGCTCCTACGCATCTTTCTCAAGGTGTTAGCTCAGCATTGATACAATGGGGTCCGAAGATAGTCAACAAGGATGAGACATTCTGTTGGGTATTTATCTATTTGCGCTATTGATTCTATAGTCCTAAATCGACGATCGGCAGGACAATCCTGCTCTCGTATTTGCCACCAACATGAACATGGTGTTTACCGTGGTTCAGCTGCTCAGCCGGTCTCGGTCTGTTGAACTTTTCGAGTTCCGGGTTAAGCGAGATGTAACCGAAAACCTGCACCGAAAGTGTCTCCCCTGCCTCGAAATGGGTAGCACCTGACCAGATTCCAATCTCCAGTTCAACAAATTCACCCTTGGGGACACGTTGTTCTTCGTCGTGCGGGTGGAAAGGTATGTGATCGTGAAGTGTCTTGGTGCGATCGATCTTGCGATGTGAAGCTCGCAGCATGCCGACGTTGCCCTTGAAGTACAGTGCACCGTTGCCGGTCTGTCCTTCGGAGAGATCGTAGGTGGAATCGATCTGCCATCGTTCTTTGGGAATCTGTACGTGGACCAGGGGATGTCCGTTCTTGTCTAGCTTGCGCAGCTGGACGTAGACATTCATGTCGTCATGGTCGTTACAGGACATGTTGAGGTAGATCTTGGGAGGACCGAGAAGAGTGGTAGGCTTGTCGAATGTGGTTTCGAACTTGATGCGCTCGCTACCCTCCGAGTCGTACGAGTGCGTAGATTCCGTCTTGACAGGGGAAGGCGAAAGAGTCTTGTCGCCGAGGTAGTAGGTAGTGTACTTTGTCTCGGGATGAGGGAAGTCGGGCAGTACGATGTTTTCGACCGGGGCTTTGTCGCCGTACTGCAATACAGACCATCTGACTTTCGGAGTTTGCTCCCAATCGTTCTTCTCCTCTTTGAGGTAGCGGTCGAAAAATTTGCGCAACTCGAGGCGAGACTCTTCCACAGCCCACAGATCGAACCACTCCTGCGTTGCATTCCACTTGATCCACTTGTTCTCGCTGTCAATCTGCATGTAGGCTCGGATGGATCCCATGGTGTGCATTGCAGCGAAATCGGTTCCGGTGATGAAAGCTGCGCACTTGATCTTCTCAAGGGCTGCACGCTTGTCTTCCCAGTATGCTGATGAGAGAGGATAGCGCGAGTACATTTCCTCGAAATCTTCGTATCCATTTGGGCCTCGCACTGTGAATTTGGTGATGAAATTGTTGTTCGAGATGGAGAAGATTCCGCCCCTGGTGAACTGCTCACGACCCAGATCCGAGCATCCTTCCCATGGCGCGATAGCCTTCAAACAGGGCGGGTTCTTTGCTGCGATAAAGTATTGCGTGATGGCCAAGTGGGAGTTTCCGGCCATGCCAACGTTGCCGTTACACCAGTCTTGATGGCCCAGAAATTCTACAACGTCGTAGCCGTCTTGCGCCTCTTGCTCACCCATGATGCAGATGTAGCCTTCTGAATGACCAGTTCCTCGAGAATCGACATTGGCGACTGCATAACCCCACGCGCAGAAATCCTTGGGATCCACACTTTCGAAAGTCTCGTAACCGGAGGTGTCGTCTGGCCTGAGACCGAGCTTCCATGGCAGGTGAACGGCGATACCGGCCATGTTGTACTTCTTGCCATAAGGCCCATAAGCGACGATGCATGGAATCTTGCCCTTTGCATCGGCAGGGCGATAGATGTCGGCATAGAGCTTGACTCCATCTCGCATGGGGATCTCAACATCGTTATCACGAATGATGTCGGATTCTAGCTTTTTGCCATCCAGATCATCCCACTGCTTTTTGCAGTGTCCTTTTTTGAGTAGATCCTGTCGACCGGGATGGAAACCCTCGTAGCTGTTGTGACCGATGGAAGGCTCGCTGATCGGCTTGAAGGAAATTGGTACAGGGTTGACGCCCTGCCAATCTACACCCATTGTTGATATGTTAGTCCGTCGACGACGCGAAGAATATGTGTGTGTAGGAGAACGAAAGCGATAGTGATGCCAGGTAAGGAATCGTGCGCATGCTTTGAACAAAGTACTGCGCCCGGGACGCCCACATAGGTAGACTGATTGCGGAGAAAACGCTCGGGTAGGTGGGGGAGCTCGGGAACTCGGCCACACTCGGCCCTACCACGATATAGTAATGCTCCGCATTATGTCCGTACCCCACTCGGTAGCTGACCGAGCGACTCGCATCTGACCGAGCGACTCACAGCTGACCAAGCGACTCGCACTATAGGGCTGGGAGGGAGAGGGTTAGGTGGTCTCTACAGGACGCGGGCAACATGAAATTGTACGGGCGGAAATCGTCTGTGAAGCTGAAGCCTAGCTGGTATTCAACCTTGATGGTCAGTGTTCTGTTGACGCGCTCGACATCTACACTGTCAGGAAGAACAAAGCTAGAGACGTGGCAACACCGAGATGAGCAGCTCATCACAGAGCTCGTCTGACAGAACGGTCGCACCGTTGCAGAGCCCGTGATCTGGTGATCAAGGCCGTAGGCTAGAGCAGCGAACAGACAGATCACGATATAGGCTCGTCAAGGCAAGATTGCACAGGTTCAGCCTCAACGTTATGATCAAGAGTCGATAGAAGGCATAGGCTCGGGTGGAGAGCACTCCAAAGAAACACGTGACTCTTTACCAGTGAGTTCAAGTAGTAGTCAGCACAGGACACAATGATCAAGCTCGTCAAGCTGAGGAAGTCCTTGGATCGCATTCGCCATATGAGCAACACATTTCCCTTGGCAGCGTTCAGTGAGGCAGTACGAACCGTGATGCTCAAACGAGAGACGCTTCACCGAAGACTCGTACGACGCGGACTTTTGAGCTCATCCTGAGAAGGGTAGGGTTGGTCTGACGACAAGATGGAGCGTTAAAGAGTTATAGAGATGAATGCTGTGATCAAGCCAATAAATTAAGGACATCGTCACTGGTGTTAGAAAACGCAGAGAACATACTAGACAAGTATAGCAGATATTCAACGGTAGGCACAGTTAATGTAGAGCGATTAAGGTCGACTGTTCTTGACAGTGCAAGCCGAAACGCACCGGCTCAGGCTTGAACCTTGGTTTGTGCTGTCATGAACGAAGTGAAAACGCATCAAGGATCAAAACCCAAGATGAACGGATTCGTGAATTTCAAAGCTGCGGTCAATTAAGAGGTAAGTCGAAAGATGACAGAGACTAGACTTGGTACATTAACAGGAAGACATTTTCCGGAAATGAGGCATTGAAAGTCTTTCAAGAGAGAGCCGAGACCATGCAAAGCCGATACCTCACACACGTCGCGTTCGTCCGATCTTCTGTTACCACACGACAGAGGAATCGAAAAGGTGACGAGTCTTAAACGCAGCTTCTTTTGAAACAGACGAAGACGTAGTCGGAGCAGTGATGGACAGCTTGACGACCAGTGAGTCGGACAGTAATTCACAACAACACAAGACATCAGAGGAAACCAATACTCAGTCCGGCAAGTCGTCGCTGGTCTACTTGCCATCCAAAATCTCAACATCTTGTGTCCATATTCCAATGGACTTCGAGGATAGTCCAACAACAAGACCTCCCCATCATCCATGTTAGAAATACCTATGACTGCCGGACTCAAGTTACAAAGCTCAAGTACCAAGCTTATATCAAGCAGTAGCCATCTCAATGTTCTTGAACAGTAAATGCGTTGTTATTAGTTAAGCAGTAATCGTTGACGATCAAAATGAAAATGTCTGAGCTGCCTAAATCATAATCAGCCGACTACCCGATGTAACGGAATCCTTCAGCCTCATCTGCGTCCTGAGCAGTGTTGGGACGAAGTCCTATCGCTGGCGGTCCTCCCTCTCTCTTGTCACGACGAGCATTCTCCCACCTGATCAAGCCCATGTAGATGAAGGTAAAGATCATTCCAGCAGTAGAAAGTGCGACTTCGACAGTCGCTCCACGCGTGTATCGCGGACCTTCCGAAGCAGGGAAGAGATACCCAGAGCCGATACTAGATGATTATTAGCCTTGAACATACAGTGAAGAAGAAGCCACTTACGCGACAGTCTGTGCAAGGGCGACAGCAAGAGGCACGGCAACGGCACGTCGAGACTCGCTGCCGGCGTTGTTGGCCGACCAAGTGACAATCAGTGGAGTGCAGACTATATGCCATAATTAATAAAGCATTCCATATGCAAGATGACGAACACATACTGTAGTGACCAGTTTCGGCGAGGATCAAAGCCGCAAAGTGAGCGGGCTTGTTGCTTTCGGGAGCACCAAGGAAAATAGCAAAGCCTACGATCAGGAGCATCCAGCCAAACTGAGTGGGCCAGCCACGATTGCCAAATCTGTCAGAAACCTTTGCTGCGATGATCATGCATACTGCGGCACTACCATAAGGTGCCAGTGTAGCGATCTGTGCTGTGGCACCTTTGAAACCATTCTCCTGCAGGAGTGTAGGAAGATAAGCGCTTAGGGCAGCTCCCGTGATCTGCTGACACATGTTGATGAGCATAGCTATGGCTTGTGTCAGTGTGGATTTAACAAGAATGGCACGACTGAACGACTCACGCATGACCTGAGGCCAACGGTACAAAGCGCCGCGTGCCTGCTTCCAGTTGATCTCCTTGACTTCTGGACCCATGCTCATATAGCGCTCGTACATCACTACCATCGGTTAGCTGTGCGCCTTGTGAACCGTCTCTTTGATTTAGCTTACAGTAGTCTTTCTCCTCGGCTGTGAACCACTTGCAAGATTGAATGTTGTCTGGGAGCACAATGATGGCGATGATGGCTATCGCTACTGTGGCACCACCCTCGATCATGAAGAGAATGCGCCATGATTCGAGCTTGACGTGGATGAATGAGACGCCGTAAGCGACGATGCCGTTGACGAAACCACTGCATGTTGTCAGCTAAGTCCTGTGCTACAACTAGGAATTTGCCTCACCCTAGTGGAGCCATTGCCAACCAGACAGCAACACGGATACCCAGCTTTTCTCTTGCATAGAAGCGTGACAGGAAGACCTGAATCAGTGGGGAGAAACCAGCCTCTGAGGACATGTCAGCGAAGTTTCCCTCGTGCATTGAATAACATACCTCCAAGGCCGATAAAGAATCGACATGCAAAGGCGCCCGAGTAGTTTTGTACACCAGCGAACGAGGTTGCAGCGATGCCCCAGAGCAGTGCGCAGAGAGTGAGGACCGAGACCATACGTGTACGCTTGCCTAGCAGAGCAAAAGGGACCACTGCAATGTGTCAACTCAGTCTTTCTGAATGTGGTTTCCTGTGATACTGACTGAATGGAGCATAGCTGACATAATAGAGCGAACTGAGCAGGGCGTAGGTTTTTCCTTTGGGATCGTGGCCGAGATCCTTCATCATACCGAGTGACTTTGCATTTCCCAGGTTCGATTTGTCCAACGACGAGGCAAGATAGACTACAGAACAGTAAGCAACAAAGTCTCCGACTCAGAAGTCAGCTACGGCACTTACTCAGTGTCAACAGAGGCATCAGAATCAAGTCCATCTATGAGAGTCAGCGTGCAGCTCCTTGAGCAATACCGAAGGCAACGGACCTTGAGCATGGTTTTCCTCATAAACTTGGGGTCGAACTCTCGGACAACTACTTCTTGTTGCGTGTCCGAGGTCTTCTCCGAGGCATCTTCGATGTAAGCGTGGTCAAGCTTCTCGACAGCAGACAAGGTTTTGACAGTCATGGCGAATGTTCGAGTTGGAAAAGGTGGCAATGTTGTTGTTCTCTGCGAGCTGTAGAGTCGGCGACAGACACGAGATATATGTCTTGGAGGACCGTCTAGCCGTTACCATAGCTTGTGGGTTCATCTGGGGACCCCAGATGTACCGATGTCGAGCGCTTGCACAGCATGTATCGGACCCGCCCCGATCAAGCACAGATGGTAGTAAGACTTGTTCCGATGACAAGCTCATGCCCCGACAAAGCTTGACGGACTTCTCGGCTTAGCAACCACCCCCAGACCTCAGGCTATCTCCACGATTCCACATCCTGGGACAGTTCTAAACGGTATGCCGGCAGCCATGTGATCAGCGGGGTAGGACTGAGTTTGGGAAACGCAAGTCATTGTACGGTAGGAGCTTGCCGATGGTGTCGTGAGAGTGCGGCGTCGGACATTTGTCGTGCGGGGAAGCGCAATCGGACAGGGCTTCAGAGTGCAAAATCGGGGAAAGTCCGAGCAAAGATTGGGCGACCTTTCCTTCGTCGTCAAGATATGGCGACCGTCAGACGGAAAGCGTGCGAACGATGTTGGCGGAGGAAGCAGAAATGCGACAGGCTGCTTCCGACTTGCACAAATTGTGCAGAGGCCAACGCTGCTTGTGCATCGCGAAATCTGACATACACACCCGCGCCCGATCACGCCGGCCTTGCCATCGAACGCGGCGAGAGCTACATCAGTTCCCTCAAGCGCAAAGTCGACCATTTGCAGACTTTGCAAGCGAACAAAGAAGCTCGTCTAGAGAATCACAATGTCCATCGCGAATCCATCGCAGAGGGCTCCGTGCCAGAAGAAGACAACAATGAGCCTGCTGCCGCCAGCCAGACCGACCAGATGGAGACCCAACATTCGCGCGAGACACTAGATGAAATTGGGAGTCTCGTCCTGACGGCTATGGCAGAGCCCGGCGATCACGACATCATTTCCGCCTTGTCCACGAGCGCGTTTCTACGAGCTGAGACTGGGGGATTCGCGAGAACCGATGATCCCATCAAGGACTTTCTGGAACAATCGCACTCTGACATTGTCTTCCCTCATGAGGCCACGGCTCATTTCCTCAACAGATTCCGTTCCGAGTTTGACGCTCGTTATGGCGTCGACTACGACGAGCTGGTAGATGACCACAAGTTAGTCGTGTTGCGTCACAATGATCGAGAAGCGGTCGAGGGTGAGATGACTTTTTCATTCGCCTTTGTCTACCTCGCTGTTGCCATTGGGATCCTCGTGACACCCGAAGCTCGTCACCAGCAAAGCCTTGCTACCAAGTTGCACCACGTTGCTACTCAGTTGATGACCAAGGACGATCTTGATAGATCCCCATTGACGGGACTGCGGTGCCTTCTCGCACTTACGATATATGCACTTTACAGCAACCATGGAGGATGTCCGTGGCGGCTGGTGAATATGGCAGCTCAACAAGCGGTACTTCTGGGGATCCACCGTGGCTCGACAGGGGAAGGAGTCCCAAGTGTAAACGCCGCTGGTCGCAGACTCTTCATCTCTTTGTATCTGCTTGAGAGAAGTGTGACATCTTCTATGCACCGACCATTTGCTTTGCAGGATGAAGATATCTCGTCGGCATTTTGGCACACGAATGACCATCAGAGTGGGCGATTCAGATCAGAGAGACTACACCTTGTCGACCAAGCTCAACTGATATCTTCTATGCAAGGCGAGCTGCTATTCCAGTTCAGCAGTTTTAGGCACTGGGAAGAGACCCTGCCGCTCAATTTTGGACATGTTGAGTCCTACAGTGACGAATCAGTGGATGCAAACGGACATCTTCTGCAACTTTCCTGTCGAACTCTGGTCAGAATATCTTTGTCAGACATTCGTGGCGTCCGCCATTGCAGGCTACACATGTTCGAGAACGAGGAGAGTCTAGAAGAACAGACCTTGTCACGCGCTCGAACTCTTGCTTGCGTCTTACGCAAACGTCTTGACGAAGGTACCTTGGTTCCATGCAAACTCGACTTTTACGATTTGCTGAGCGCTTGTGTTGTGTGTTGCTCGACGGTAGAAGGATCAACGTGCACCGGTCTGCAAAACTTGGTGGAACTGCTGCACCTGACACTGGGTCTGTTCAACGCGTTTGCCCAAGCTTTTGAAGAAGCCAAACTGTTCGGGAAAGCACTGGAGATGATCATTAGCCTCAAATTTACTGACTCGAATGCGATCGGAATCGGACAAGTTGAGGACGCCCTCGTTCTCTCCATGATCGACACTCCCGGAAAAGTACCCCGCTTCGTTCGGAACACCCTCCACGACCTTCGAGTTTCGGACATTCAACGGAAATCTGCCGAACCTCCCCAGATGACTCAAGTTACCGTACCTACATATACCATTCAGACGATATGAATGCAAATTCCAATCTCTCAATCTGTCTTCCATCCAGTCCAAGTTTTTACACACACCATCATGGCTCCCTCAAGAATCGACTCCACCAGCCCCGAGCCTCAACACAACTCGGGCAAACCCACTGTTTACTTGATCGACGAGTACCACCCCGAGGCTGAGAAGCACTGCCATACTCTGTTCAACGTCATTGGACCCAAGGATCCAGAAGTCAAGAACTGGAGACAAAATGCTCGTTACATCCTAGTCAAAGGATCATCGGTCACCGCAGAGGATGTCGCCCAAGCCAAGAATCTCAGAGCAATCGGCAAGCAGGGCGTCGGTATTGACAAGATTGACGCTGCCGCTTGCAAGGCCGCCGGTATCAAGGTTATCAATACGCCCGGTGTCAATGCGACTGCTGTGGCGGAACTCGTTCTCGCACTCACCATGAGTGTAGCTCGAGAAATCCGACCGATCACGCTTAGGCAAGGAGCCGGTGAAGCGGTGCCAAAAGCCACTTGCTCTGGTCTCATCCTCACAGGTCGTAGCATTGGTCTGCTCGGCATGGGCAATATCAGTCGTCGTGTTGCTGAGATTTTCCGCGGCGCTTTTGGCTCGCATATCATCGCATACGATCCCTTTTTGCCTGAGAGCGCATGGTCAGATCTACCCCATCAGCGTGCTACGACCGTCGACGAGGTTCTAGCGGCAGATGTTGTATCGATACACGTACCTTTGGTCAAGGAAACTACAAACCTCATTTCGTACCCCCAGCTCGAGCGCATGCAACCGACATCGATTCTTATCAACGCCGCAAGAGGTGGCATCGTCAATGAAGCTGATCTTGCCCGTGCACTTCACGAAGGCTTGATCTGGGGCGCCGGCCTCGACTGTCATATGCAAGAGCCACCAACCAAGGAGATGTATGCAAAGCTGTGGTCGAGTCCGAGGGTAGTCAGTACACCGCACATTGGAGCAGCGACAGATCAGACACAGATGGAGACTGCCAAAGCAGCGGTCGACTTTTTGTTCGAGTTTGCTAAGCAGCAATAGTATTTTCTAGTTCATTGGCCATCGTCAATGGTATCATCAATCATATGTTCAATCCTGTTCCACATATCTGCATTGATGTTGAGATCACCCCACACGTACTCGTTCAATCCAGCTTCCATACCTTGCATAGCATTGAAGTCCATGTTAGTCCAGTCCATTTCGGGCATCCATTGTGAATAGGCCGGTGCTTGTACCGCCCCTGAGGTCTGGTATTGCCCTTGACCCTGGACAGGTGTAGGCACGATAGGGTTCTGCTCTTGCTGAACCGCCATGCTCATTTCTCGAAAGGTGAGTGGGGCTGTATATGTCTCTCGAGGAGTTGCCGGATGGGCAGTAGCAGTGGGAGAAGCCGAGAAATTGTCGAACACCGATCTCCTCATGGACTCAAACACGACTGCGTAACCCCGAGCGTCAGGCATCTTCTCCGAAATTACATCCAAGACATCCCCACAGACCGAAAGCGTGGCATCGAAATCTGGGATCAGCCGACCTGCGCCAGTGCGACTCTTGGCCTCGGATGAGACGCAGAAGATCACTGATAGGCCAGCATGGAACAGCATCTGGAAGTAGCTCCTCGTGTATGTGATGCGTCCGGCTCGGTATAGAGATGCATATAGCTCGACCACGCGTTTGGCGCATCTGCTCCATAGTCTCATGATATCTTGCGATACGCCACGTCTGCTTTTAAACAGTATGTTGACACCACCCCTCATCAGGAACAGTTTATCTTTCTCAAGTAGAAAGTCGTACCACTCTTGGCTCTCATACAGGCAGGTGGGCTGCTCGTAACGCGGCGCCGACGCTCGCCAGTGGTCCAATTCGGCAAGAAACTTGTGAAGGCTGGCGTAGATTTCACCAGTCGCCATGAAAGAACGATGATGATCGTGGCTGTTACTACTCATAGACAGCAGCTTGCTGCGTATGCGAGAGGTGATTTGTCTTAGCTGTACCGAGTATATGAAGACCGAGAGGTCTGAGGAAATCGCGAAGGTGGAGGGCGAGATTGAGGAGTCGGGACTGTCAAGTCCTGCGCTCGAGGGCAAGTCCACCTTAATATCGTGATCAGCGATCGCGAAAGGTCGACCCAGAGTTGTGGAGCTATAACGATCAAGCTGATAGCATTCCCAGAAGATGCGCTGATTGTGTTGTTTCTCCAAGTCCGACGAACGAGTGGGGATTATCGGCAGCAAGTGAAACTCCATCTCGATGCATGCCCTCATACACTGTCGCGCAAGCTCCCACAGCGATGTTCCAACATGATGGTAGATGCCAAAGCGAGCTACAAGCAGTAAATTTTGCACACCCTGCTTGCCAGTGGTATGCGGGATCCGACCAACGTGCCGCATTGCACTCAAATAATATCCATATGGGTGCTCACGTATCTTACCAGTCCGGTGCATGGTGACAGCGGCAATGGCGAAGATCATCAAGATGGTGAACATGTCCTGTGGTCCAGGTTGTTGTGTTTCCGGAGCATGGTATATTCTGTCAAAAGATTCGATGATGTGAGTGACCAGAAGGAAAGGATGCATGACGTGTGAGCCGCGTAGATAGACGTCAAGGAGTTTGGTAGCTGTGCCCTGTGGTGGTAGTTGATGTTGAGTAGCTGACGGCTCGGCGATCCTGGGCTTGTATGCCAAACATTGGAGTAGTCGTTCGCGTGAAGACTTCCACGCTGATGACGAGAACATGAACTGGAACAGACTTCGCGATTCAGCATTGAACATTCAATGATCGGGTAACTCGACTCACTTCAGCCCAACTTCATCACCGACGAATCTTCTGCCGCGATGTCTACTCGCTGTAGGGCTGCCACTACTTTCAAGCGTCGGAACAACATGTTCTTCGAGAGATGCTCGAAGATTGCGTTCCCTCTGCTCCAGCTGAGCGATCTCCCTATTATCTGAATCAGCTCGACTCGATGATGAATCAATGTGGCAAGAAGGTGTACACACTCGCGAGAGTAGACTTGGGCAGAGAGCTGATCTTCGAATATGCATTCTGCCTGCGACGCGACACAAGCTGAACATCTGGGGACGTCCTTGTTGCACTATCCCAATCAGTGTCAGACGGGATATACACGAAACCTTTGGACAGCATGCGCACCTTGATCTTTTTCCGGCGACAAGCCTGGCACGATGGCAAGCGGCTGTCATCTTCTTCCATTGTTGTTTATCACTTCATCGTGAGCCGAGCCAGCATCGAAGCGCAAGCGCGGGCGGGAAACAAAAGCCGAGGCGAATTGTGAGCACAGACGTTGCAGAATTTGCTTATGTCATCAATGAGATTGGCCAACTATCTATACAATCCTCCTCGACAATGCCATTCCACCGTCTGGATATTTCCTTCCAGACTATCCGTTATGTAAAGCGTCTTGCCCTCGGGACCGCCGAACGTGCAATTGGTCAAGTTGATTCCTACCGATCCGCTCACAATCCTGGCTTTGGGTACGCCGTGTTTGTCCACCACAAAAACCGAGCCAAGACTAGGGTGACAGATGAGCACGCTGCCTTCCTCATCCAGGACAACTCCATCAGGTCCCGCGTTTCCAAACGACCTGAAGAACACTCCTGCCTTGGATGTTGATCCGTCGCTATGCAATGGAAGTCTCCACACCTCATTCGACCTGGTCATAGCCACATACAAAAACCGCTCATCGAGCGACAAAGCAAGACCATTGGGAGAAATGCCGTTGTCCACTAATTTGTCGAGTCTGCCATCGGTTCCTAAACGATACACTCTGCCAGACTGATCAGTGATACCGGTCTGCCCTTGGTCGGTGAAGAAGATGTTGTCCTTGCTGTCGATGATTACATCGTTTAAACCCTTGAAACTTTCGAGATTGTTTCTTGCGAGCAGAGGTGAGATCTCATTTGAGCTTGGGTCGAAGAGGAGGAGGCCCTTTTCGAGTGGTGAGTTCAAACGTTTTGCCCTGGAATACCTTCGGTACTGCTTACCTTCTTGTAGTCTGCGACAACAAACTTGCCGTCTTTTCGCCTTGCCATGCCGTTGGGCTCTCCATCGTACTGCACGCAGACGGTAGTCTCACCACTATGCTGATCTATCTTGAGAATGCGACCGTATGGGATATCGGTGAAGTAGAGGCTGCCAATTTCGTCCCACGTCGGCCCTTCAAGAAAGATATTCTGGAAGTTTCCGGTGAAGCCTCCACGCCAGTCAGTGTCGCCTTTGCAGCGCAATACTTCTGGTATGCGCGTCAAGACCTTTGCTTCGATGACTGGAGGGACTGGATAGAAATTCATGTCTGACTGATTGCAATGACAAGTTGCTGGAGCTTCGGCGTACATGCATCTGGCCTGGACCTCAAGTCAAACATTACAAACACGCGACCCACTGACTCGGAGTGTTTCCGATGAGGAATACTGTACCATTGCCCAAGTCCGATAAGTATCCTTCCGACCACCATGGAATAGGCTTTCGGCCCCCACACAAATGCGAAGGATTGTTTGCGGGGTAATCACCACCTGACACTGTGGCCGAAACTGGGGACTTTCGCCGAACGGCTTTCGCTCCGTGGAGGGAAGTCCGTGATGCTGCTCTGACTCTCCAGGCTTGTCCTCAGTCTTGTCGCACCAAGCATCCAAGACTTTCACTGCTCAACCCAAGCATTTTGTGCAAGCCGTGGGTGTCAGCGAATTCATGTCATATTCTCTTGGACAGACTCAAGGTACCCAGTTGGTACCTCGATGACTGCACAGCAGCACAGCTGTCGTCGGTCTGGTAAGCTTTGCTAAAGGGCTCGATGAAGGTGAGTTTAGGGAGAACGCAAACACCAAGGGACGAATAGTCTCTATCGCTATTGTCGGTGCAGACTCTGACTGTCTGTTGGTAAGCGACTTGTGTTTAAGTCACATCCCCAGATGCTGACGATAGTACAGTGCATGTAACTCAATAACGCAGCTGGACTAAACAGAGGATCGCGAACTTCACTTGCAACTACATTGCCGGCGTCCCCGATCATTTATCAAGCTACATTCGGTTGTCATATTCCCACTTCTGGTCGTCAACTTCCTTGGTCGCAGAAGATCGCTGATGATCGGTATCTGTCTACAAATGTCGAGGTCTGTCTTCCTCGCTGGCTATCTCGGTGGTACAATCGGTATGAGTGCCTCAGCCATCACGTTCAGTACTGCGGTATCGAAGGCCTCGTACGATGTTATCGTTGCAAAGTATTCCCATGCCCTGGGCTGATCCAGCGGGTGATTTAGCGTTCCGACCTTGTGTTGGGCTCCGAATTTTCTCCCATTCGCATCTGGTCGCTCAGCCTTCCGCTCATGATGGCCCTGCACTGGACCTTCTTCGATGGTGTTCCTACCGATGCTCAGTCTTCGTGTTACTATGCGACGCTACAAGGAGTTTGTGTTTCTTGGTTCCGTCTGCTTCAATTCCTTGATCTACGTTTTTTTCGCCATATTCGGGAGAGCAAAAAGATTACTTGACTCACCTGAGTTCACATCCCAGCAACCTTAGTACACTGTCTTCTTGAAGATCGTCTATGTATGCGAGGAACGACTTGTGGAGGATCACGTCGATAATCTTGACAACGACGAGCAGAAGCCTGCCGTCAAGCGTATAGAAGGAGTTTAGACAAAGCTCGTCATACAGTCCATGACCAAACGACAGCTTACTGTTGACGTCCAAGCTGGTCTTGACAACGACAAAAGGGATCTGCCATCGCATACACCGAGATGCCCAATGAGAAAGTTAGTTGCACAGTCATGATACAGCAATCAACGCATCACATGCATGCTTGACTCTTTTATTGCCGTGCCACGTTGAAATTCCTTTTCTCTCAACAGCCCAGACTGTGAACTCAATCATTGCTGCATATCGGATGCAGTACAGTCTGATTATCGGATTTCTTTTGTCACTACAACGGCAACAAGTGCAGTCTTGGAGCGCTACCACAATCAATACTTGGACCCAAGACGTACCGCCCAGAAGCTGTCGCACGGGAGACTGCTCAACGCTCGATTATTCTTACGATACCTTGTTGCTGGCCTGCATTGCAAGGCCTTGTTAGTATCAGATTCTTTTGGAATCTAGTCTTGGTTGATGTTGCCCAGTCGCCAAGGTCGCCAAGTTCAATGGTCGTCGGAATGCAGCCTGGGCACCTCCTCCCCAACAACGTTTTGTGGAGTTCCGCTGTATACATTGCTCAAGTCTACATGTTCTCACTCGGAAGTTGACCGAATTATCCCATGCATTTGTTGCATAGCCTCCACATATGGTCGCTTGAGCAGGATTTCTTGTCGGTTTGTCTCCGATCAGTCCAATCAACGTGAATCGAAAGCTACCAGGAAGGTTTCCAATGGTAGTACGTTCATACCCCAGAGATGAGCAGTGAGGTGCGGGGATATCGAGTATCCGCGGCACTACCCCATGGGGCACCCATGAACGATATAGTAGTGAGCGCGCAGATCTATAAAGATGGCCGTCCCTGCGCACCTTTGGAAGGACATATCCAAGCAACTCGATCTTACCAGACCACCATGCCTCAATCACGCCCTCAATCTCCAACCTCCTCCTTGAAGAAGGAGCAGGCGATCGAGCACATCGAAAGTGCTGCCATTGAACCTACCTACCTCGAAGGTTTCCCTCTCCTTGTTGGCAAGTCAGAAGAAGAGCTTGCCATTCTGAACAAGAAAGTCTTGAAGAAGCTCGATTGGAGATTCTTGCCATGTATCACCGCTATGCTGTTGATGAAGTATGGTTCATCCGCCTCTGACTGTCTCAATTACCTGCTAACGTGATCCGTCTCAAGCTATCTCGATCGCATCAATGTCTCTAACGCACGTCTCGCCGGCATGCAGGAAGATCTGGGCATGAACGATGTCATGTGGTCTACTGGTATCTCCATGTTCTACGTCGGCTATATCATCTCGCAGATTCCTGCCAATGTCATCATCGCCAAGGGCAACCCTCGCATTCTCATGCCATGCTGTATGCTCGCCTGGTCATTCGTCACGATCTGTATGCCTGCCATGAAGAGCGGCTGGTCATTCTGTGTTTGCCGCTTCCTAGTTGGCTTCACTGAGGGCCCATTCTTCCCTGCTGTCTCTCTCATGACGTCTTCATGGTACACAAAGCACGAGTCTCCCCTTCGAATGGGTATCTGGCATGCTGGCAATATCATCTCAAACGTCATTTCAGGCCTGCTCGCAGCAGCCGTGTTGACCAACATGGATGGCCTTGCTAATCTTCACGCTTGGCAATGGTTTATCATCCTTGAGGGCATCGTCAGCATCGTGATTGCCTTGTTGGGCTTCTGGCTTCTACCCAACTGGCCGAACAACACTGGAACATACTTCTTTACTCCCGAAGAGTCTGAGATGGCTCAATGGCGCGTACTTGTTTCTGCTGGTGGTGTGTCCGAAGACGACGAAGGCGACTACTGGGGTGGTGTTAGCCAGGCTATCCGAGACCCGTTCACATGGATGTTTGCCGCATTGCACTTTTCCCTCATCGTCGCTCAATCATTCAAAGATTTCTTCCCATCCGTAAGTACTACTACAGATACATCGATTCTTCTCTGTTCAGCACTGACTTGTATCACAGATCATGGCCACTCTCGGCTTCTCAAAGGTTGTCACATATCTCGTCCAGGCACCACCTTACATCATTGCCTACTTCGTCACACTTGGTATTTCCTGGTCTAGCGGCCGTAACTTGGAGCATTGCTACCATATTATTGCGTCGATCATGCTCTCTATCGTCGGTGCTGTTGTCATGATCTCCACCCTCAACACTGGCGCAAGATACTTCTCCCTGATCCTCCTTTGCTCTGGCCCCTTTGTCGGTCTGAACATCCATGTCTCCTGGGAGACAACCGTGGTACCCAGACCTCGTACTAAAAGAGCTGCACTGATCGCCATTGCCAACTGTGTCAGCAGTACCAGTCATTGGTTCACGCCTTACTTTTTCCTGACCAGCCAGGAGCCCAGATACCAGACCGGTGGTGCAGCCATTATCGTTGGTGGTGGTCTGAGTATCATTTCTTGTTTGATTATCAAATGGTGGTGCATGAAGAAGAATAAGGCGCTTGACAAGCTGGAGGCAGAGACAGGGGATGTCAATAGCTGGCGCTTTGCCACTTGATGGAGAGGAGGTCAAACGAACCTCTTCTGGTGGAATACAGATCGTCAGCACTCATCTGCTGGAATAGCTTCTTACGTTCTCTTTTTCGATAGTCTCTTGCGCTCTCTTCTCTTCATTGTTTCACAGTTCTCGAAATGCTAAAATCGTTCTCGCGTTGAAGCCTTCTCAGGAATACTTGTTTGAATACAATGATTGTGCATGCTTCTCTCAATCTATCTCTGACAGAACCAAACCTGACGTACTATCTATCTAATTCATTCGTGAAACGAAAAGTTCACTTGAAAGCCAGACTGATCTCGTTTTCTGGTCTTTGGAGCTCATCATCAACCATCTGCATATCGCCCTGTAACACTAGCGGCGAAATTCCGAGCTTCTGCGCCTCATCCAGTGTAAACGTTTCAAACTCATCAACCTCGTCAATGACACCAAGCCCCTCGGGAGGAAAGATAAGATTCAGCACAATATAGATGCCAGAGCTGACCACAAAGCCCAGCGGGAAAGCAAGGTAATACAGCTTCGTGCAGGCTGCAGGAACGCTGATTCCAGATCCAACAGCACTGACAAGACCAGGAATGAGATAACTCCACCCGATGATCCAGGCCGTAAAGCTTCGCCAATTCACACCATACCAGAAGAAGAAAATTCCATCTTTGCGGCCGTGATAGAGGTCAGAGAGCTTCAGCTTCCTTTTCCTTACTATCCAGTAGTCTGAAATCATGATTCCACACATGGGTCCAAGGAATACACTGTAAGCAGAGAGAACGCTGATGAAAGTGGACGCAGAGGACAGCAATTGCCAGGGACAAAGTGCGATGCTGAGCACAAGGGCAATATATGCTCCGCGTCTGATGTTGATGTAGCTGGGGAATAATCCGGCAATGTCCATGCCGGCTGAAAAGGCATTGTCGATGGTGTTGATTGCAAGCTGCGAAGTCACCAGGCCGCATCCAGCGAAGAAAGCTGCAGCGCGTGATTTCGCATTGTAGTCTGTATCCAGCCATTTCTGTACGATATCTGGCGGGTTCCTGGCTGACGATTAATACATGAGTCTCATAAGCATAAGTCGATATTAAACTTACCAAAGTGCTTCTCCATATATCTTCTGTGTGGCTGAGGACGTGAGACAGCCGAACAGTGGCATGATGATTCCTAGACCGATGATGGAGATCCATTGACCAAACACCTGATCGCCAGGACGTCGTGCAAAGCGAGAATAATCCATTTGGTTGACCAAACCAGCAGCGATGTTGCCAATGACAGTGGTAACGCCAAATGTGATTTTCCAGCCCAACTCCTCGGAAGTCTTTGCAGACGAAGCTTGGTTGAGTAAGGGACCGGCTCCATGTGCCGTAGACAGTGCCCATATTGTCATACATGCCAATGTGATACCGGAGACGATGGTCATCCACAAAATGACATGTTTCATACCCTCAGGTCTGATGTAGATGATGGGGGCCATGATGACGTTGAAAAGCGCCCACCCGATAAACTGTTTCGTATCCAGGTTCGCACTGGCTGGGAAGTGATTCTCCATGTGCTGGAAACTTGGAAAGATGGCTGCAAGGACATTTTGAACGCAAAGGCCTCCGGTCCATGACTGTACAGCGAACCAGACCAGACTTAGGATGATGCGTTGGATCAGCGCTACGTATTGGCCTCGGACCCCCCATACGTAGCGAGATACGACACAGAAGCCGCTTAAGGTATAGTCAGCATGTTTTCTGTAAAGAAGAGGATAAAGGGACAGACGACAAATCAACAGCCATCTTGTGGCTCTTGATCTGTGCTATCCGTACCCTCGCTTTACTTGCATATGCCACTTAGCCCCAACGTATCCCTAAAGCGACGGTACGGTTAGCGTGGTTCGACTAGACAGGTTGATAATGACGCCACGCTCTAGCTGGATATGTGTGGCCCATTCTGCAAAATGCTGCCCTGGACGGTGTTTCAACGTAACACTCTCTTTGGACTTCTCGTGCAGAATGTGAAGACTGTACCAGCACTGAACGTGGTGTTTGTACCCTCGATTTAACTTACGTTCGCAATGGCTACCAGCGCGATGATGACTTTGCCGACGATGATGGCGACAACGGCTTGCCACACAGAGATTCCAGTAGCAACCAAGGATCCACCCAGCTGCCAGTTCGAGAGAGCGATCTGATTGATAGCCCAGAATGATATAAAGCTGTTATCGATGGTCAATAGCTCGAAGACTGAATGAGTAAAGGTAGCAAAGAATCGACTTACGCCCAGCGACTCCAGGTTCGCCTATGGGGTGGTAGGGGACGAATGTCGTCGTTGATCCATACATTGGAAATGTGCCCCTCGCTCTCTGGGACCTTGAGGTGTCTTGAGAAATGCTTGGAATCCATCGCTCTGACTGCAAGTGATATGTTGACAGATGATTCTGTGTCAAGTGTGAGCAGAGTGAAGCCTATATGATCGTCGTTACACCAGCTGATCGCTGACTTCAGAAGATAGCGGTATCAGTGTCCGGCGGGGCAAGGAAGGTGTGGCTGCAGGCATCACGACTAGAATCATGATATGATGATCGGGAAATCCATTAGCCTATCGCGTTTGTAATAAGCTCTGCCAGTCAACAACTTCACAGTGGAAATCCTTTGCACATGGATGCAAGATGAAAGTTCGCAAAACCATGTGTTATCATGGATACTGCTGCTCCAAGAAGCTTGTTCAAGCGGAGTTGCTACTTTGGGGTTTGCCGACGGGCAGTGTTTCCCGAAGACTCCAATCTTTCGCTATCTATACCCCGCTCCTGCCTGAAGTGATCGCAACCTTCGCTTCGGCCAAGAATGCCACCAATTATATGACTCGGCGACGCTTGGAATCTTATCAACGACCCCAACATGCCACAGCCCCGCCGGAAACACTGTTAATAGCAGGAACAATGTCTTTGCAGCTGCTGATACCAGAACTACAAGACTGTCGCGTTGAGGCGTTTCGACTTTCTGGAGGCGCCTCTAAGATAGCTTGACTTGTTCTGAACAGATCCGACATGATATCCCAAACCAACACCAAATGCGTTCGTATCGGTGTCGATGTAGGAGGCACCAACACCGATGCCGTCGCCATCGACACATCGCAGCAGCATACCGACACTCGAGGTCTTCTCGCTCACTACAAGACTCCCACCACGCCTGATGTCACAAAGGGCATCGAAACCGCCATTCGTACAATTCTCGATCTCTCACAGCTCTCCACATCGGACATTGTGAGTGTTACAGTAGGGACAACACACTTTATCAACGCTGCAATCGAGCAAGATGCACGCCGCTTGAACAGAGTGGCTATCATTCGACTTTCGAAGAGCTTCCTTCGTGAAGTTCCTCCTTTCTCGGACTTCCCACCAGGACTTGCGGACATCATCAACGGCTATGTGGGCTATGTCGATGGCGGTCTTCATATCGACGGTTCTCAAGAGTCCCCCATCGTGGAATCTCAAGTTGTCGCAAGATGTGCCGAGATCAGAGCTCTTGGACTAACGGCGGTGGTTATCGCGGGAGTGTTTTCACCAATCGATGAGATCTTCCAGCAAGAGGAGCAGGTCAGGAAGATCGTGGCCAGAGAGCTTCCGGGTGTTGTGATTGTATGTTCTCACGAAGTTGCCAACATTGGCTTCCTTGAGCGCGAGAATGCCAGTATCTTGAACGCAGCAATCCTGGATTATGCCAAACGAACAGTCAGCGGTTTCCGTCGCGCAATGAAGGCATTAAAATTGACCTGCCGACTGTTCCTTACCCAAAATGATGGCACGCTGCTCGATTCTGCATCTGCTGCCAAATTTCCCATACGTACGTTCGCTTCCGGTATGACAAATTCTATGCGCGGTGCTGCGTACCTGGCTGCCCACGACACCCGAAAGTCGTCGGCCATCGTTATCGATATTGGTGGAACCACGAGCGACATCGGCGTCCTCCTTCCTTCTGGTCTTCCTCGACAAGCTGCAGCATATGTCACTGTCGCTGGAGTACGCATGAACTATGCAATGCCGCACTTGCACAGCATAGGTCTTGGAGGTGGTACTATCGTGCGAGAACCTGTCGACGACACGGTAGTCGTCGGACCAGACTCAGTAGGGCATTATCTGACAAGAGATGCTTTGGTGTTTGGAGGCGATGTTCTGACGGCATCTGACATTGCTGTCGCTGCGGGCAAAGTCAAGATGGGTGACAGTAGTCTGGTCGCACACTTGGATCAACAGGAAGTCGTGGATGCGCAGCGTAGCATCAAAGCACTGCTCGAGAGAGCCATTGATGTGATCAAGACATCTCCTGACCCAATGCCCGTTCTATTGGTAGGAGGTGGTGCAGTCATTGCTCCTGCCTCTCTCGAAGGCGCTTCCGAGCTCACACTTCCACCGTACCACGACGTCGCGAATGCTGTCGGTGCAGCCATATCCAAAGTTGGTGGCGTCATCGACACGATTCAGGATGTGTCAGGTCAGACTTTCGAGCAAGCTGAGCAGAGAGCCAAAGATATCGCTATTCAACGTGCGATCGATGCCGGTGCTATCAAGGATAGTATCATGATTGCAGAGGTCGAGAGCTTGCCGGTCACATACGTCGCCAACCAACTCAGGACGATAGTGAAAGCGGTGGGCGAACTCGACATCTCAATGCAGTCACAGACAACTATGGATGACACCGAATCTGAAATCGAACACGAAGAAGAAGCCATTAAAAAGGTTGCACCTAAGGCTGTTGAGGTCCCGCAAGTCGATCCAAGGACCTATGTCCCTTCGGTAATCAAAAACGAGGCAACTGGAAACTCGGAATGGATACTGTCGGAAACAGATATCGACTTCATTTCTAATGGTTGCTACGTTCTTGGCTGCGCAGGAGGCGGCTCAACAGCAGCATCCCGACTGCAACTTCGCGAAATGATTCGACAGGGCCACAAGATGCGTGTCATAGACGTTTCCTCCCTTGAAGAAGATGCGTTGATCTACTGGGGAGGTCATATGGGCTCTCCAGCAGTGTCGGTCGAGCGTCTCCAATCACTAGAGACGGTCGCTGCTTTCCGTGAGCTAATGGACTATTTACACCACGACAAGGTGGATGCCGTCATGGGTCTCGAGGTGGGAGGAGCCAATGGAATGGAGCCTCTACTCGTAGGGTCCTCACGCTTCTTCAATTGTCCAGTGATCGATGCTGACTTCATGGGTCGCGCCTATCCTACTTACTGGCAGACTACCTTGGCTGTACACCATCCCGGCGAGCTTGTCCCATGTGTAATCGACTCTGGCGACGGGAAGACGATCTTGATGACAAAGGCACCGAACGACGAGATCGTGGACCGCGCTTTACGTGCCTCATGCTCAGAGATGGGCTCGCGGGTAGGTATGGCAGCAAAACCTACGACCACAGAAAGAGTGCGCACCTCAGGAGTCTTGAATACAATGTCGCTTGCCTGGCGCATTGGCCGCTGTATCGCCTTGTCAGAGGCCACCAACACAATGTCCACCGTGGCGGAGGCGATTGTGAACGAAGCCGGCGGAACCAAGAGTGCCCGGATCCTCTTCCGAGGAAAAATCACACAGGTCGAACGACGCGTATACAAAGGCCATTCCCACGGCTCAATCACAATCACCGGAACAGAAGAGAATGACGAAGACGCAAGCACGACCGCCACAAACCGCATGCCCGCGATGAAAGTCGGCGGAACTTTGAAGATTCCCTTCAAGAACGAGAGCATCTTTGCCGAACACACATCAGACTCGGGAGAGAAAGAATATCTTGCGCTTGTACCTGATCTCATTGCCGTCTTGGATGCTGGCTCTGGTTGTGCTTTGGGTGTACCGGATTTCAAGTATGGCTATTATGTTGTTGTGATTGGTATTACATGCTCACCGCTCTGGTCGAACACACCGGAAGGCATCGCGATTGGGGGTCCAGGTGCGTTTGGTTACGATCTTGAGTACAAAGCTTTGGGAGAGTATGTGAAGTCGAAAAGTGTTATTGCGGAATACGGCTTGGAATAGGAAACACCAGCGAGGTTGAAAGTAGTTACATTTCAGATAAAGTGCTCTTTGCTTCCCTTCTTACGAGTGTGTGCACCTCGGGGCTACATACCACCGAAGATGATACATAGCCATGAGTAAGTGCACTCCACTCTTCTTCCCATTCTGTGGTCAGATGCAGTGGAATTCATGGTGTTTTGTGTCTACAGTCAGTGATCAAGTCCAAGAATCTGCACCTCCAGCTCTCCAGTCTTTTCCAGGAAAACTTCTTTCCAAGCCGCAATCACCTCAGGATGGGGCTCATATGTCGTTGTAGATCTGCTCTGCCAAACGACTCTGTGGTCGGATTTACCATCTGACTGAAAGGTGCACACACAACCAGACTCCGGATCGCCAACACTGAGCCTCAAGTCGCGTAAATTGGGCATTCTCTTCATCGCTCTTCCAGCCGCCAGCGAGATGTCGTCGAAGAAATCTCGGTTTACGGCGGTTCGAAAAACACAATCCTTAAAGTTCATCCTAGCGGGCAGTTCTCTTTCCATTCTACGACCTGTTAGAAAATCATATTGTCGATCTTCGTCTGCGTCGCGCTCAGTTTCCGAGTCCTCTATGTCCAGTTCTAGCATCCATTGACCGCTTGGGGTGCAGCTATCGAATTGAATGTGCAGCTTTCGAAGCTTCGGCCACGAGGTGGAAGTGTCGAAGATGTCGTCGCTCAGTACAC
Organism: Aureobasidium sp. EXF-3400; assembly: GCA_024195585.1. Taxonomy (NCBI): domain Eukaryota; kingdom Fungi; phylum Ascomycota; class Dothideomycetes; order Dothideales; family Saccotheciaceae; genus Aureobasidium; species Aureobasidium sp. EXF-3400. Next base: position 31,883 of record SWBL01000077.1, read on the forward strand.
CACGAAGATCGAGATATTCTAGCTGCTGTGAAATAGCATTTAAGCTTAGGCTGAGAGCATCTTTGTTGTTGGTCAGAGGAATGGCTGGCGGATCGAAAAAGTGGTTTGCTGGTACAACTCCAGGGTAGTCAAGCTTGAGTTGAGTCACACTCTCCGGTAATCTGCTCAACCTTGCTGCAAATGCTGTGGCTCTGTTAGTATTTTGATCAAGACTGTATTCAGGTGACTACGTACTCGATCGTTCTGTGTTGCGCAGCTGAAAGTCTTTGGACTCGTTGTCAGAGAGTTCAAGCTCCATACTCTCTAAGTGTGGACAGGCTCTTGCAATATGGAGGGTCGCTTCGCCAGACATCAGTCTAGGACAGCAAGCTCGGTTCGGGTTGCCTGGTATATAGCGTACGCGATGTGCGCCCCGGACTACCAGGCGCGAAACACTGGGTAGGAGGGGCAGTTCACCTGTCAAATGTAGATAACTTGCTTCAAGCCTTAGATCTGCCGCACCTGGAGCAACTCGATTGCGGCGGCTGATGCGGTCAACCTTTCCTAGGTGCCAATAGTCGCTCTTAGAGATGGCCTGGATCTCGAGCGTCAGACCACCGTCCTGAAATCCAGCATCCTGCCATGTATTAATGACGGAGAAGGCTTCTCTCAGCGAATCACTGAAGACGACGTTGTTCGTTGTCTTGTCGTCCTCATTTTCAAGCTCATACCACTTTTCCCTGCTGTATCCGGGAAGCTGTATAATCAAGTCGATAGTCCTGAGAGCCTTCCACCGGTCGACATTCATGTGTAAAGGAATCTGGCGTAGATGCTCGATGGAGTTACTGCGAATCACCCTGAATGTGAGGGCCTCGACCACAGAGTTCCAAGATTTGTTGACAGTAGCATATGGCGCAAGCCACCGGTCGGTCTCACACAAGTGTTTTACAATCAACGACAGGACTGCTGGGGGTAATTGAGAGAAAGACATGTTTGGAACGCACTCGCAAGAATGAAGTTTGTGTGACAAGCGCCATTATTAAGTGTTGGAAGCTTTATCTATTTAATGTTGGAAGATGGGGAGAATCGACAGCCACGAGCGGGCCGGAGTTTAGCCTCGCTCATGACAATCTGGTTCACCCCGAGTCAGAGGCCGACGATCAGCGCAAGTGAAACACGCAATCCCACCCCTCTACTGTCTTCGAGGGGCCTGGGCTCAATAGATGGCCCGTCATGAACAATGCCATGAATCGGTCAACAAGCACACGGCACCTCACTTATCCTAATCTACTGCCATGCTCAGGGAACTGCGAGAAACATATATTGAGGCAAATTCGCGCGAGCAATTCGGTCCATCCTTGCGACCCCTTCTGACATAGATACGGGCCGCCTAAATCCCCTTCTTAAACCAGTATCATAACCAAAGAACTATGACCTTTCCTTGGGAAGCTCTATTTTAGGATGATGTTCCGACGCAGTAGGCCTCGCCACCCCAAAAGCTGCGATCTGTTAGTGTCTTGACGAGATAATTCATGTGAGGGTCTACAAACTTTGAGCAATCTGTGCCTAGTACAGGATTCCAATCATCTATGATGTGTCAGCCAATGAATGTGCATATGAACCGATTTCACTTACACAGTTGTTCCAGACTGATTGTGTTACGCTCGGCGAAACTGTAACAGCCATCACCAGCGACCGGGATTGCGTAGGCATTACAGTCACTGACAATACCTTCCTGTGTAGGACCGGGAGGTTGTACCACTGTTGCTGTCGGCTGTGTAGTAGTCTTGGGTGCCGCCGACATCGACGCGCCGGGAGCATGGATGCAGTATGCTTCATCGGCCCATAGACCAGCACAATTTGCTGTCAGAAGTATTAGCATTTGGTGGCTTGCGTTGCATGTTAACACCGTAGCTTACATCCAACTGCCGGATTCCACTTTTGGAAGTCTGCGAGTGATATTGAGTGGCTTGTCGCGATCCCTTGACAGGTGTCTCCAGAGACGGCCAAATACCAAGCATCACAGTCTGCTGCAATACCTGTCTGTGTTGGACCCGGAATCGTATTGGCGGCTGTGGCTGTGGCTGACTGGCTGCTCACGGCTGCTGACGCACTAGCATAAGACACCCCAGCCCAACCCGGACCCGCAACACAATAGGCTGTTTGAAGCCAAAGATTCTGGCAATTGTCCCCTATACTGGGATTCCATTCGAAGAAGGACTGGAAGGGGATATCGACAGACTTGCAGATGACATCACAGTCATCACCATTCTGTACTAGCCACCAGTCATCACAAGACCTTGTACTGTCGGCCTGGGCGTTCGATGGAATAGGGACTTTCGAATCACTCAACGACTTCGATACGACTGGGACTTGTCTTAGCGTTTCTCTTGATTCCGATTGGACTTACTCACGAGATGGATCGTAGAAGGAGGCGCAGTAACGTGTATTGTTAGTCAGGAAGCAGGCACCAGGGTCATAATGATCGACTTTGCCAAGACTAGGATTCCAGGACAAGAAGTCCCCGATGCTCACATCGTATTCCGCCACAATTGATCTGCACGAGACCTGACTGTGGTAATTGTTGTTGTAATACGAAAAACAGTTGCTGAGTGAGCCATTTGCCAGCGGGAGATCTGTTGCTTGAGTGTTAGTGTCGTAGGTGGGCGTAAAGACGCTTGCCATGGGAGTCCATGCGGGATCGATGGTTGCAATGAATGTCGGCATCTCGGTAGTACTTGCGGAGGCACCTCCATATCCATCATACGAATTTATGTCTCCAACAGGGCCGACACAATACGACGTGTCCGCCCATAGATTGGTGCAGTTAGCATCGATCTGAGGATTCAAGAAGTAAAAGTCACTCAATGCGATTGAGTTCTTGGTGCAGACGTACGCACAGTCTATATACCTGTCAGCTGAACGTATCACGGAGCATCATCTTACTTACAGTCGCCTGCATTCACAGTGTACCACGAACCACATTTTGTGTTCGATTCAGAGGCTGCGTCTGTGGGTCTGGGAGCGGCGGTCATAGCGCCGGTTGGTGCACCGCCAACAGATATCGAATCTGGGGGAGAATAACCCAGAGGATTACTCATACAAACCACGTGGTTGATCTGCTTGTAAAGGTTGACGCAACGAGGATCGATGGCAGGGTTCCAAGACAAGAACTGAACAACGGTGGCATTTGCTTCCTGAGCAAGGGTGTTGCAAGTGTCATTTGCGACAACTACTCTGGGCTTACATGAACCCTGGATGCAAAGAGAAGTGAGATCACCAGGGAAGTCTGCACAGCCTCCCGGGAGACCATTCAACTGGAGGAGCGAGTCTGTGCTGATCGAGTTTGCTTTTGCGATGGCATCGCAACTATCACTTGTTGCTACAGGCACATAGGATCCAGTACATGTTGCTGTAGCACTCACGTTGAACACAAGAGTACTCTCGAAGTCAGTCATGCTGTCAACATTGCAGTAATAACGGACTCACGCGTTGTTGGGCAGAAAGGCGGGAGCAGGTGTGAAGATCGGCCCTAGGGTTACACCGCAGGATGAGGACAACGAGGAATATTGGACAGCAAGATCCTCCTCAAACGTTCGTGGGTCCAAAATTTCTTCGCGGAGGGCTTTAAGGCTGCAGGTATCACAGGCCGGGATCTCGATTCCTGGAGAATCATTCTCCGCAGGACGATGCTTAAAATAACAAAATGCCGGTGGGGATGAGCTAAGTATAATCAGCGAGAGCCTGCGAGTCAAGGTTTTAGGTCGGCCTACTCATCTTGCATGCATGTCAGGTTGTAATTCAGGAAGTAATAGTCCACAAGCACGATCGGCTTGACTGAGACGTCCTGGATGTTGTAAATATCATACGTCTGTGGGGTTCCATAGACCGTTGTAGTGTCGTTGATTACGGGATCGATGTAAACGTCGTTAGCACATTCTTCCAGGACGGTAGCACGGTATTGCCTGATTGAGTCGACGCAGTCGGAAGTGCATAGACTTGTTATATTCTCGGCCGACAACCCAAAGTAGCTGTAGGGCTCATACAGAATAAGAGACGAGCATTCAAGAGGTGCAGCGAGGGCGATCGCACACTTCCCCGAGATCGTTGTCGACTCCACGAAGTCTTGGTTGCCGAATAATTGGGTTGCTTCGGATACCGATCGAGCTACATCTGTCATCCATTGGCTACGCCTGAAGTGCTTGTGAGCACGAGCATGAGTTCCGGAGGAGTGTCGTTGGTTTGTATGGGAGTCAGCAACGTGGCAGAAGACAAGTGCTGATAGAAGTAATGTTTGGAAGGCATTCGCCTTTCTAGAGCGGACCAGAAGCATATCGGTCTGACGAGCAATAGAGAGACCACCTGGAAGAGCTCAGTTCTCTGGGACACATGCTGTACTTACGGTCATATATCAGTCTAGGGTCTCGCGGCAGATCGCTAAGACCTGTATCGTGTCTGTTTGCCACATGCTAATTCCACACACAGCAGAACGCGCCGAAAAGTAATGACGGCCAAGCGCGACCCGCCCCGAGATGAAGGATCAACGACCGACCGTAGAACCCCCTTCTTAAGCGAGGGCGAGGCTTTAATCATACTCAGCATACGGACGAACCAGCACTGAGAGTCTCCGCTCAGATAGACATAGAGGCTCGTGCATGCTTGCTGCGGCGGTGCGTTAGATGGGACTGTAAAGCACGCTGATCCGTAGTCAGATAGACACTAAGAAGCGACATTGATCAGAGAGTCAGAGATGATCTCGACTCGGTTGCAAAAAGACCGGCGTGTCAGGTTCTGTTGAATGGGACAGCTTGATATCACCTGATGTTGGGGTAGACCCTGAAAAGAGCAATCTGCTATGAACCCTGCCAAGGCGCGCTTTGCCGCTTGCCGCGCCCTGGATTTTGCTTGTGTGTCTCACTTACTCTTCAGTCTCTCCTAAACTCCGAGCCTTCCTTTCATACCGGCAGGCTTTAGTAATTTGATAACTCGGGTGGACAATGGAGTGTCGTATGCTGAGCGCCCGCCGTTCCATCACCCACAATATCCGCTTGGATTGCAGTCATCACGGTTGAGAATATGGCTGATCTGCAACAATATCTGCCATGACTCGGCTGGTGGAGCGACTCTCCTCCGCTCCAGGATCTTATGGTCCATGCGATATATCACATTAGCTATGGTTCGCGGGAGACCACGTCCGTTGGTGCGTATCAGATCATCTGTTGGTAATATATGACCCGAGGATCAACAGAGCCAGACTCATGCATTCATCTCCACATGGTGCCGGCAGTAAAGACTGTTGACAACTTGGGACCAGCACGGGTTTTGAACAGTGGTAAGAAGTACTTAACATTGATGAATACTTAAGATGAAGGATGTCCGGGTTCTATCAGACTATCATTCTATCCCTCGACGGAACATCGCCTTTCGGCTATGGGCTCCCACGAATCCATATACAGATTGCTCCTTCTTACACTGTTACTTCTGCTCTCGAGTCTGTCGTACATCTTTTATCAATCCTCAGTCCCATCCAAGAGTTCCGGAGGCCTTTACCAGCGTTCAAATCCGACGGCCGAACTTTTCTCCTTAGATGTGCCCGGCCCCGTCAATGTGTCGGTCCCTCTAGACCGCAGACAAACGAGCGCCAGCAGTGGGCCTACTGGAGAATACACTTGTGGATCTGGCAGACCCTGTGCGAATGGCGCATGTTGCGGCGAAAGTGGTTACTGTGGATTCGGTCCAACGTACTGCGGAAAGGGCTGCACGTCCAACTGCGATGCAAAGGCTGACTGCGGTCAATACGCAAAGAGCCCGGGAGCTGAATGTCCGCTCAATGTGTGCTGCTCTCAGTTCGGCTTCTGTGGCACGACCTCGGACTTCTGTAACAGTAACTGCCAGTCCAATTGCGGCAATCCTTCTTCCCCTGGCGGTGGTGGAGATGTCCGAAAGCGTGTTATAGGCTACTACGAATCCTGGTCAGCCACCAAATCGTCTTGCGGCAAGATGGATCCTTCAGAAATCCCGGTGGAAGCCCTCACTCATTTGAACTATGCTTTTGCATATGTGAATCCGGGAACATACGATATCGTGCCTATGAGCGGAACCAAGGCTTCATTGTTCAGTGAGGTCACGTCCCTCAAACAGCGGAATCCGGATCTAAAGGTCTGGATCTCAATTGGCGGCTGGAGCTTCAACGACAACAACACTGCGACACAGCATGTGTTCAGTGATGCAGCTAGCTCCATCACGAAGCGTGCGTTATTTGCTCTCAAACTTACACAGTTTATGACGCAGTATGGATTCGATGGAGCCGATATAGATTGGGAGTATCCTGGTGCACCCGATCGTGGCGGTTCGTCTGCGGACGTCGTAAACTATCCAGCTCTTTTGGACATCATAAAGTTCAAGTGGAAAGTCGAGGGCAAGAACTGGGGCCTTTCGTTCACTGCGCCAACCTCCTATTGGTATCTTCGTTGGTTTGATCTTCCTGGACTGACCAAGCATGTGGACTTCATCAACCTTATGTCATATGATTTGCACGGGATCTGGGATTCCACCGATCCCATAGGGCCGTATGTTTATGGACATACGAACCTCACCGAGATCGATCTCGCCTTGGAGCTCTTCTGGAGGGTCAACGTTTCCCCCTCCATGATTAATCTTGGTCTTGCTCTCTATGGACGCACTTTTGAACTCAAAGATCCCTCTTGCACTAGTCCTGGTTGTGGCTTTGCAGGGCCAGGCGCGGAGGGCAAGTGCACTCGATCAGCTGGTATTCTCTCTTATTCGGAGATCCAAGAAATCATTGAGAATGATAAGGACAAGTACGTTTCCAAGTATGACCAGACCGCTGGCGTCAACTATCTCGTCTACAATCGAAACAGTTGGGTTTCATACGATGACAAGACAACGTTCCAGCAGAAGATCGACTTCGCTAACAAGCGCGGCTTGGCTGGACTTTTACTCTGGGCTGTCGACATGGACGATGCACACTTCACGGGTCTAAAGTCAATTACGGGAAAAGACTTGATACCCCGGATTGGCGAGAGCGCGACTTTGGGCCACTTCAACACAGACAAGTGTTTCATAACCCACTGCAAAGACTCTTGCCCTGACGGATTTGATAGTATGACGAAGCTCAACCAAGATGCTAATGGGAAAGGATGCTCTGGAAAGGATCATAAGCAGAGGCAACTTTGCTGCCCAGCATGGGGTGCTCCAGATCCGGCTTCCTGCCGTTTTAGAGGAAAGGCCAGTGAGTGCTATGGCCAATGCAACCCTGGAGAGGTTCTTTTGGCTACGGATAACTACGGTGGATCTTCACATTGTGTACACGGCAAGAAAGCCTTCTGTTGTCCAGCGACAAGTGGTGCAAGCGCTGTTGCCGCATGTAAGCTCATTGAGAAGAAGAGCTGTCCATCTGACCTTCCGCAAGAGATCTCAAGAGTGGGAATACCTGGCTTCTGGAGCGATTCTGTGGGCAGCTTTTGCTGTCCTCCCAAGCCAGAGTTCAACAACTGTAAATGGTTTGGCGAGGGCACCACTTGTGCAAACAACAGGTGTCCGACCGGTCAGATCGAACTTACCAGAAGCAGCAATGGTAACGGTGGAAAATTTACGGGTTGCGTCTTAGGTCGACAACAGGTGTTGTGCTGCGACCCACCATTCAATGGTATGTTGCCCAGCGATACAATCTCGCGACATGAGCGCCAGAGATAGCATGTTTCCCATTGCTGAGAGCTAGACTGATTTCATCTCACCTAGGTACGGCTTTTATCCCGGTAGATCTCGAGAATCTCTTCCCGAACGCCAACGATCTACCGACATCAGACGCGCCTGTTTATGCTGAAGCCTTCGATCATGACGATGGTGAGACCCCTACACCAGCCTTGCCTCTCCTGGGGGATGATCCCAACAGAGAGACCTTTGCCTGGTACATCGCTGTGGGTGCTGAGGAAGACGTTCAATCCTTGAGAAAGAGAGATGGATCGCAAATGGAGGCTTTTGAGTGTCCGACAGCCGATGCTGGAGACTACACTGCTCAGACCCTGAAAGCCGTCTGTTTGGCGGATGGCGATGACAACAACTGTGAAGACATCCTGAAAGGCGGAGCTTATGGTACTCTTCTGCGACTTCCCGAGGATTGCGGACCGGACACGTTTGGTCGTGTCATTTCTTTCAACCGGATCCAGGACTACAAACTCCCCTCACATCTCCAGAAGCGAGCACCGAGTGAAGAAAGAGTCTACGAGATAAGATACGATTACAACTTCAGACGACTGCGTCGAGACGGAAAAGAGATTTACATGCGCATGGACGCCTCAAACCATCCTGGTTACTGGGATGCCATTGTGGCGAGCAAGCCTGGCAAGGCGAAGAGAAATCACCAAGATTGGCGCGATGAACACTTTGAATGGTTCGACGAGAAGACTCGAGTCACGAAGAGAGGATATAGCGCTGACAGTTCCTGGTGGTCGTCGGCTTTCAACAAACTTCTCACGACCGACAAAAATTATGGCTTGTCGAAAAGCTACAAGTACAACCAGCTTGTATACTCTGCTTCTCGAAGTTGTCCACCTGCAGCAGTTGCTGCACTATCAGCTGAAGTCATTGGCGAGCTCAACGTCAACATGGATTATGGCATTTCCCTGATCTGCACTCTCAGAGATTTTGACTGCTCGGAGTCGTACGCCTACTTTAGACTTGGCGACCTCAATGTGACCGCCAGAGGTATATTGTCGGGCAATGCAGGATTCGTCTATCAGTCTAGAAAGGTCCAGTTGCTTGACAAGTGGGATCCCTTCGGTGCATCTTTCAATCTCAAAGGCTTGTGGACCATCGGGCCGTACTTCGATGCAACAGCACAAATCATGGGGCGAGCAGTTGTCTCTGGAAAGATGCAGACCGGAGCCAGTTGGCTCGCACCGGGCGGAATGGTTTTCATGTTCCCTCAAGGCTTAGATCAGCAGCCAAGTCAGGATATTCTCAATGTCTATCCGGCAAGACCTTACATAGAAGCTGGTACCTCGGCGTCTATCAGTGCTGATGGGTCTCTAACATTGACAGTCAGTCCAGCCGTCGGTTTCACAATCGAGCTTGATGCAATTGGCACTCAACTGATCAACACGGACATCCGTGCAAGCTTTGACAACTCGTTGACTCTCAAGGTCGGTGCAAGCACTGAGAGCTGTCAAGGCGCCAATTATCAGATGATTTATGGAGCAAGCGCGGACATAACGGTTGCCCACCCTCTCCCAGGCTGGATCGTTGGCCAACAGGACTCGAACATATTCAAGCAGTCTTTCTCGAATCCGAAGACATGCTACCCATGGAGCAAGAACAAGAACGATAGACGTAGCATCGACTCCACCAACTTGACTGAACAATCGATCTGGGTCGATGGTCTGATGACCCGAGACGACGAAACAGATGTGGTCAATTCCGGTGCCCTGTTCCCTGACGTTGCCGCTTCGGCCTTGCGATGCTCGAATACCAAGTTCACACCGACAGGCGATTGCAATGCGAGCGTCGACGATGGTATGGATGAGTACGGCATCAAGCCAAGTTCTTCTGATTCTGTACAAAAACGCCACGCTGCCACCAGCACTAAGCGACTGCCTGCTTCGCCCGTCGGGCCCCTGGATAAACGAGCGACCAAGGATGCGTCTAAGTTCTGTCTTGAGACGCTGATGGATGTGAACAATGCCGAGTACAACGCTGCTGTAGTGTTCCCAGCTTTCTTGTCCTCGAGTCAGCTCATCAAAGCTGATTCTACTGTTGTCACATACGGGCCGGCTGTTGATGACAACTGTAACAATTACGATATGGAACAGATCACAACCCCTGCGAAGGGCGCGGAGTTCGCCACCGAACACATTCTGGAAGCTCAACTGCTAGGTATTTTCTTGAGCGAGACTGCGAGCCAGGATGACGAGAACTACGACAACCCCATCGGACCTTCCGCTTCGAAACAAGTCACTGACATTAATTGGTGGACGGACTTAGAGTACGACATGTGTCAGTACTTTTGGTTCTGGTGGAACGGCAAGAAGATTACGATCAATGGTGTACGCCAAGAGCCCATCCAGTTTGTAGCCCAGGTCTACCCCGGCAAGGTGCGTCACTCAAGTTTCGGGATCTTGATCAATCAGTTGACCCATAGCAGGACAACATTTGGAGCGATGAGTTCATGCTTCTCGCGAAAGATGCGAATAGCTTGAAAGAACGGTGAGCACCTTTTGTATCATCCCAAATTTGAATCTGCTGACAAGTATAGACTCTGGGGCAAAGGCGAGGTTCGTGATCCCGGCAAGATGACTGCAGCCATAGCGGGAACGGACCCCAAACACGACTTCAATTGGGCGATAAACAATTGCCGATCAGTCATCCGAGCCATCAAATATCAACAAGACCCCAAGGTTATCGACATCATGATTAAGCAGGCGACACGTATCGGTCAGGCATTCGATCAGATGGAGAACATAATCCCACAACAAGTTGCAGACGGCTCTTACAACAAGAACCCATACACGCGTCTGGAACTGGGAGACCAGTGGCGTCGATGGATCTTTGAACGCTACGACACCGCCATCCGTAAGGGCGAAGAGTTCCTGGACCAATGGGTTCCTATCATTGTATCAAAGCACGGCGCGGAAGATGATGACGGCGACACTAATATGAGTAGTGATGATGAGTCCGACGGAAATAGCGCAGTTGTGGACCGGGCGAGTGCACTAAAGGCGGCCTATGCCGCACTTTCTGCATGGGAAAATCCTCTCCCAGCCTCTTGGGCTTGACACGATAACTTATAGTCTTCAATTGAGCAGCTCTGTTATTCTTCTCTTCTCCTAAGCTGTCGCTTGGGTCGATTTTCTGATCTTTCTCCCCGCACTTCTAGACGCGATATGGAATACGTTTTCAGGAAAGCACTAAGTAGGGCTAGCCGATTACTCACAAGAGAGTGTCTCGATTCTCGATGCTAGAGCAACGCATTCAAAGTGGTTGGCAGGTAGACAAAGGCCTTACAGCTCATGTGTGTTACTGCGCTCGTAGCATCTCTATCGCTAAAGTGTAAGCCTCATCCTTCGCCTTCTCTTGAACCGTTCCAGGCTTTGTACTTTTATCCCATGCATGCACACACTTTTCCATTCTCATAGCCACAACATTGCGACTCCCACCAGCATCCTTGATCTTCGCAGCAAGTGCTTCCGCCTCAAGACAAAGATTATCGCATGCCGCGGTAATGAAAAGCACATTCTGGGGAAACGCCTCTGCAGACGCGAAAGACGGAGATATCAACGGGTTCTTCTTATCCATCGTTGGAGGAATATAGCATTCGTCGAAAAATCTCGATAAAGCAATGGGTCCTGCTTTCACTGATGTGTCTGGCGCTTTTCTATCCCCAGGATCGATAGACTTGTTGGTAGAGGGGTAGAAGGCAAGTACCGAGCAAAAAGTATCTTTGCTGAAAACGCCGCTAGCTGTAGCGAGTGCAAGATTGCCGCCTGCACTGAACCCAGAGATAGCGAGACGCGTGAGATCAAAGTCTTTGGGCTTTTCCAAAATCCAGCGAGCGACATCTTCTACATCCTCTAATGCGGCCGGAAACGGGTTTTCTGGGGCTAGGCGATATTGCACATCGAAGACTGTGTACTCGGTTTCCCGTACGACACGGGCGCAGAACTCATCGTCGCTTCCGTGATATGGAAGAATGAAGCCGCTGCCGTGGAGGTTGAGGAGGACTGGTCGTGGCTTGCTGTCATGTGTTTTCGGCTCGTAGACATGGACTTTGATCTTTCTTCCTGCGTTTCTGGACGTGATATAAAGTACGCGATCGGGAAAGCACTGAGTAGGGCCAGATGCGAGTCGAGCCAGCAGTCTCACGAACAGGACGACCACTTTTAGTCGGAAATAGGTAAGGAAGCCCATCGGATGGGGAAAAAAAGCAGATGACAATGTGGAAGTAGAATCAAAGTTGAATGTAGGTAGAAAGATGGCAAGGCTGTTGATTCAATTTGTACTGCTGACGGGAAGTTGACTATCCGAGGCACCGGGTAAGCAGGACCCGACCGTTTAAACGGTAGTGCACAAATTGTTATGCAACCTGCCTATAATCCTCCATGATAATAACTCGCAACAGGTCTAATGTCCCTAGATGGTGACTCTATTACTCTTTCTAGTTTCCTCAACATAACCCATTTTACGCCCAGTAACCCACAGCTGAACCTGGCCTGAGCCCTTGGTGTTTCTGACATTCTTGGGCCTGTATCTCAAAACATCACCTTGCGTGACGTTGAACAAGGTATATCCAGGCTTCTCACTCGTTCTGTTGTTGATGACCCAACGCGCAAACAGCTTCATACCCGGATCCCAACGACCTACAGTACCTACAACATCTCCAGCAACCTTGATGACAGGGTCAGATTGCCGAGCCAGCGCAGCCTGGTGGCCTCCGCGACCAATGACCTCAGTCCAGATATTTCCGCGTGTCGATGCCGAAGTCAAGTTAGCATGAAGAGGCGTGATTCCATCCGGAGCGTGATCATCGACCCATTTTTTGACAAGCTCGAGGTATTCCCAAGCCTCCATACCTCGATAGAATCCACCATGGGTCTTCTGCGGAAGAATGGATATCGTAGCCCAACTTGGGCCACCCAGCGCCTCAACACGATTCTTGAATTCAGCCACGCCTTCGTTTAAGAAATAGTCATCCCATGTGCCCACGGAGATGTGAATGCGATCCCGCAAGGCTTCGCCCAAGTGTAAGGAGCTGTTCCAGTTGGTCACAATATGATGAGCCAGGTCCATTGATTTCCAGTATTCCACAGCTTCGGGGTAGATCTCGCCTGTGACTTTGTTCCAAGGCTCTAGAGGATAGCCATTGACACCTTGTACTCCAAAGACAGCATTCCAGATATCCCACTGTAGGGACGAGCGCGAAGAGGTGCCGAAAGTCAGTTCCCAATGGTTCTCCGTGGCGGTACTAGCAAGGATGTTCTGTGTACCGTTGACGAATTCTCGAATCGAAGGAATTTCACTACCGTTGGGATATGTGTATGCGTTTTTACTGGTGTACAATGGTATCGCTTGATGCTTGTGGAAATCCAGGGAGTCTGGGTACGACGAGAAGCATGCGCCAAACAGATCAGGTCGGAAGATCACGCTGGCGGCAGAGATCCAACCTCCAGTTGAACCACCGTCCTGAATACGGGCGTAAGGCTGGGAGATCGTGTTGAAGTGAGCTTCAATATACGGGATCAGCTCATCGTTGATTGCATCGCCATATGGACCAAGATTGGCTGTGTTGACGCCGTAGGAATCATCGTAGTAAGGTGTTTCGTGACGGAATGCAACAAGAATCATCTTTGGGGTCTCGCGACTGGTTTTGTTCGCCGATCCAGGAATGACACCCGAGTTCCATGCATCCCTGAAGCTGGCCTTTGTTGAGTAAGAGTCCGGTCCTTGCCCTTCTGCCCAATGATTTTGCGAGTATATGACCGGGTATCGACTGGCGTTATCGTGGGCATTGTAGCCGTGAGGGAGCAGAACGTTCGCACCCAAAAACATGTCGCGACCCCAGAAGTCGCTGAGTTTCTTGCTCCGGATCTTGATGTGTTTGAGATACTCTGTGTCTTCGTAATTGCCTTGAGCACAGCCGCCGATCTCGTGACCTTGGATCTCAGGGAATGGTACCGTGTTGTTCAAGAGCAATTCGATAGTTTGTGCCTTGCCAGAGACCTGAACATCGATTACATCAGAAGCCAAATCGCCAGCTCCAGAGACCGGTGGAGATCCGTCACCGCAAGGAAACTTGACCCTCACTACAGACCCATCGCTGCGTCTGGCAGTATCGTATCTCTTCAGGAAAGCTTGAGCCCGATAATTGCCAATGGGTATGTCTTCCAAGCTCTCAATCGGCCAACCGAAAACGCCGGTATCCACATTCTGTCGAGTGCCTCCTGAAAGCTTGATCGTGTTGTTGTGGTGAATGTTGTTGACGTTCATACCGAAGAAGTAGTCTTTTGTCGTAGTATCATCAGTGTCATCGAGAGGATCGGTCCCATTGGGTGAGAGGATAAACATGACACGCCCTGAGGTGCCATTCCCGATAGATGCTATACCAGCAGACAAATGAACATGGATGCCGTGAGATTTGGCAGAGACGATTGGAAGAATTGAAACCAAGAAGAGAGTGACCAGTGACGCCCTTGATGTCAAGAGACCTCCTAGTGAGGAAGCGAGCCGAAGTTTCGACATAGTGTTAAACTCGGCTGACCAGGTGTTCCGGAGGCACAACGAGTGAAGAGATGTCTCATTGAACACTGTGAGGAATGTAGTTCTTTTTGAAGTCTGGGTTCAGAGGGCGGGCTGTGGTCAGGGTTCAGCCATTGCAGATTGATCACCATGCCCAGCACTTGGCACTTTAGCTAGCGTTATCGGACACGGAGTGGAGAATACTGGCCTCTCACTACAGAACCACGTTTGCACCGCAACAAATTCTCCAATTGCAGTCTGTCATCGCTGAACAGATTGTTCATTGTTTTTGGATCGGGTTTCATGGTCTTTAACGATTGCAGTTGCGAAATTGTTAGCCTGGTAATGGATGTAAATCCGTAAACCTATGCCCGTGCGACAATCTAGCAGAATTAGGAAGGTGATCCATCAGCGTCTGCTTGCAAGGGTACAACTCCCGTCTATGTAATGATAAGCCGGACAGAGTAATTGGGGGTCGGTTATTGAGGGTTTGATCTTTTCGTTGTGGTAAGCGTCAAGCCGAAACAAGGGCTGTTCTCGAACGTCGTATTTGAAAGTGGATTCAAATTGGCAGCAGAATAAGAATGGATGCTCAAATCTTTGACATGATCACGACTCTGACAACCCATGAGTGGTCAAAAAGTCGAAATCGCATCCACGATCTGCCTGATTCACACAACGCTCGTATAACCCCCTATAGCCTCTTGCAACCTTTCGAGCCTTATCAACAGTTTGTTGCATAGGGCTTGCTGCTTTCGCAGCAGTCCGGCGAGCTATCACCTCATCAGAAACCAAGAGCTCAATCGCCCTTCTTTCCACGTCTAATTCAACCATATCACCATCTTCAATAATCCCGAAGACGGAGTCTGTGATAGCAGATTCGGGCGACACGTGTAAAACAATAGTACCTCCAGCAGTCCCTGACATCCGACCGTCAGAAATACGAAGCATGTCTTGCACACCTTGAGCTGCAAGTTTGCGTGGGATAGGGATGACACCTGCTTCAGGCATGCCGGGATTGCCAATGGGACCCACGCCCTTGAGCACAAGCACAGAGTCTTTCGTGACATCGAGGTTCACGTCGTCAATTCTTTGCGCCAGATCTGCAGTGTTCTCGAACACCGCTGCCGGGCCCCGATGAGACAGGAGTCTACGATCCTTCGAAGCCGAGGCTTTGATGATTGCGCCATTGGGCGCAAGATTGCCTCGGAGAACGACCAGAGCTGAACGAGGAAAGATCGGGTTGTCGAGTGGTCGGATGATCTTCAATGAGTAAGGGAAGCTTTTGAAAGTGTCAAGCTCCTCTCCTAGTGTTTTTCCAGTGATAGTCTTTGCGTCCAGGTACAACAGTGGCCTTAGAGTGTTCAGGAGCGCTACCATTCCACCAGCGTTGTGAAAGTCGTTCATATAATTGTCTCCACTCGGCTTCAAATCAACCAGCAGCGGAGTTTTGCGTCCAACTTCGTCGAATGCGTCCAACGTGATCTTGCCTTGAACGTTCGGGTGGCGATTAATGATTGCCATGAGATGAACGATTGCGTTTGTACTACCCCCAATGGCTTGGAGGACGGTAATCGCATTCAAGAAGGACTCTTTAGTCAGAACGGTTTGAGGGCGAGATGATTCTTTAGCCAGCGCTGCTGCGACCGCGTTTCTGCCAGTTTCTTCTGCCACGCGAAGACGAGCGGACGATACAGCGGGAGCGGAGGCGCCTCTCAAGGGCATCAGTCCCATGCTAGCAACAATACAAGCCATAGTACTGGCAGTCCCCATAACACCGCATGTTCCACCCTGCAGATGTTAGCTATGCTGGAGTCTTCTCGATGTCATTACGTACAGTAGGCGCCAGTTCTTCATTGACCGCGGATATCTCCTCAATATCGATAGTGCCGGCACGATATGCGGCCCAGTGATTTCGACAATCAGTGCAGGCGCCAATTCGAACACCCTTGTTCGAACCAGGCATCATGGGACCAACAACAAGAGGGAGGACAGGCTTGTTTGACGATATACCTCCCATGAGTTGCGCAGGTACAGTCTTATCGCACCCTCCAATCATGATGCAAGCGTCCAATGGTTGCGCTTTGATCATCTCCTCGGTATCCATGCTCATAAGATTTCTTAAATACATGCTCGTCGGAGATGAGAAAGATTCGTGCAAGCTGATGGTAGGGAACTCGATGGGCAATCCACCACTTAACATGACGCCTCTCTTGGCTGCCTCGATAAGTTGAGGTGCTTGAGAATGACATGGATTGAATCCAGAATGTGTGTTGATGATACCAATGACTGGCCGTGCTAGAGCATCATCACTGTAGCCCGCTGCTTTGATGAAGACCTTGCGAAGATATAGAGAAAAGTGGGCATCTCCGTAAGAAGTCAATCCTTGGCGCAGGCCGCGCTCAGTGTCGATTGGACGGTTCAAGTCGTAATCTGCTTTCGCAGATGCTTTCTGATCTGAGTCGGCCATGGTGGTTGCTCTGGAGAATGCGGGCGAATTAGAAGACCTTTTAGCTCGGGACGAACGTCGGGATTTCCGCTTGCCGTCACTCCTCTCAGCTTGTTCCAACGGATATTCCGACCACGACAATTTAGCCCGGCTTTGCTTTCCGCTCGTTACCAGAGTGGCATTCATATAGAAAGAGCCAGGCAAACTTCGTCGGAGCGTCCCAAACAAATTTTAGATATGTGATGCCCATTCTGACTGAGCACAGACAAAGACACGACGAGTGTGTGATCGCACTTACCAAATCACTTCTCCTTGAATCATGAGCTACGAGGCCTCTTGTCGAGTGGTAACCACAATGCGATGCTTGTCGAGCTCCGAATAAAAACTGTCGTCGAAGATATCGCGGATCGCTCGTGAATTGTGACTGTGGGGTGCGGAAATTCCGCTCGGCTTTCCGAAGGTGGTAGCGGTATTTAAACAGATGGACAGCATGCCACAGTCTGTCGCATATCCAAACACTTCCATCATTCTCATATTTCGTGTTCTCGTCCTCTTCCATCCCAGACACTCATCCTGTCACCCCAAAATCTCGCGATGCATGACCTCACTGGCAAAGTCGCTCTGTTCACCGGCCTCGGACAAAGTCCGGGCCAGGGCTGGGGAATTGGAGCAGCAACCGCAATCCTGATGGCTCGTCAAGGAGCCATAATCTTCGGTGGTAACCGTACTCTAGCTTCGACAGCTTCGACACAAGACGCCATCAATGAAGCTGGCGGCGTTTGCGATATCGTGGAATGTAATGTCACAGAGGCAGACTCGGTGAAAGCATTGGTGGATGCATGCATGGCGAAGCACGGAAGAATCGACATCCTGGTGAACAACGTGGGAAGGTCAGAGCCGGGCTGTCCTGCCACCATGTCGCCCGAGACATGGGACGCACAGGTAGACATCAATCTCAAGAGTGTCTACCTGCTGTGCCACTATACGTTGCCTATCATGGAAAGGCAGGGCAGTGGTACGGTCGTGAGCATCTCGAGTATTGCTGGCATGCGATATATCGGCAAACCGCAGATCGGCTATTCGACCACAAAAGCCGCGATCATGCAGTTCATGAAAGCAACAGCAGTAATATACGCTGCAAAGGGCGTGCGTTTGAACACGGTTGTGCCTGGGTTGATGGAGACTCCCTATACGCAAGGCTTGGTTTCGCGATATGGCAAGGATGGCGACTACGAAAGTTACAAGCAGATGCGGGATGCTCAAGTGCCGACGGGTAGGATGGGAGACGCTTGGGACGTGGCGAACGCTGTCTTGTTCCTGGCCTCAGACGAGGCAAAGTATATCACGGGACAGAAGATAGTCGTTGACGGTGGTATCACGTCTTCTACAGGACGTGCTTGAACGCCATTGGAAGATCCCAAATATAGCCAGAATCTTGCACATATGCCTTGGACCAAGAGATGCTCGATGAGACGTTTAGTACTTGGCCATCTGTGAACATTAACATGTTGGAGTGTCGTGCCGCGAATGCAAGTATTGATGCCGCTACTGGTGACGAAGGGTACTGAACTGTTGGAAGATCGAGTCCTAACGTCGGTGCAACCAGAGTACATGCCCGTGGCGGTAATCAGTGGTGAGACGACCGGTTGCGATCTATTATTCCCATCTCTTGATCAAACGGCCTTGGGCCACTGTTGTAATCTGTCTCAATCCTAACCAAGCGCCTCCTTTCCTGCTGCCGGGAGCTATTGGCGGAAGCTGGAGTAGAATGGTCCCATATAGACGGGTGAGGATGATTCTTGCCTATAAGGCATCATGGTCGCGCTAATTGTCGACGGTAGCCATAATGGGACAATAGTGAGGTCGATGGTTGATAATGATGTATCTGCAGACCAGTATGACACGGCGTCAGAAGGTGATGGTTGCAAGGTCGCGAGATGGAGCTTCAATAGGAGACGAAGAGACAAGACGAGAACCGACGCGAATCGGTGAAGAGACGCGAGACACGTGAATGTGCGTACGTCATGATATGATCGACAGTTGCTGTACGGTTTACGACTGGCTAAACATCGGAGTCGTTCTGGTCGTGTACCTCTCAATTGATATGGCCATACTGAAGAGATATCATGATCAAAACTGGCTAAAGAGGGTGAGAAGGGCACGAAGATACGTTCACGAAAGTATCGCAACGATCGGATGACTGTACCATGAGATAGTGTTTCTGGCTCCGATTCTTTCGCATCACAACCACTTTCCGTGCTGGACGAGTAGACTTTATCAAAAACACGATCGAAATCCCGAAACTTGGCTATCACATAACGCTCAGAGGGATCTGACCCATATTAAATATATCAATCATCATCAAAATATGTTGAGCAGATTCTGGCTTATCAGAAATATGAAAATTCATTCTCGTTTTACTGCTATATGCTCGCCGACTCGAAAAACGCTTGTAAATGGGAGCACCCTGTCTGCGAAAAGCCGCACTTGGCATCGTGAATCACGAAACCGATGACGTATATTTCTCGACGCGTCTCTGCTATCTGCCGTGTCTCTGCCTAACTTCTTCTTCTTTTTGACAAAAACACAGGCGACATCGAGTTTACGCTGCTCAAATGTCATGCTCGACTCACTCATCGTCTCTGCCGCTACTCGTTCTTCACAACGATTTTGCCCTACTGCACCCGTTTCTTGACGCGTCTTTTTGTGTCTCGCCGTGACAATAGTCTCAGCGACGGCGAGCTTTCGAACGACCAATATGCGGCGCCTGGATCACAGACCGTCTCCGACAACCACAAAACGACATCGAAATTTCATCCGGATGCAGCCTTGAACCGTGGTAGTATATATTCACATGTTCCGCCTTCAATCGTCAACCGCCTTGGATGTGCTCGTACGCAGTGCACACCCTCGCGATCTGCTCGCGTTCCAGACAGGAGACTGCGCTTATGTGTTCAGATCACCTCAGCTCAGGAGTTGGACCGCTAGGAACATTGCAATAACAATTTATAGAGCTATGGGATTCGCAGATATTCCGGGAACAGTCACATCTAGGACCCTCCAGTGACGAGAGTCACAGTCGAGGTCGACTCAGCTGTATTCAAAACCATGAAGCAAAACCCATGCTCGAGAAAACAGACAAATCTCTACAAGATACTGGTGTAGTGAGTATAGTTGCGACAGAGCTGACCAAATGACATTTTCCTCAGCTATTAAAGCCGAGCTTGCAACCTTCGCACTAGGTCAGCCAAAGATCGATCTGAAGTGTTCTCGCTTTACTTATTCACCGATCCGGATAAGTTTGTTGGCACATGATTTCATTGATACTTCAGTCAGATCGAAGCCACCCGAATTCTTCTAGATATTTGAGAGGTTGACTCGCGGTTGGGACGACTGTCCGCCTGTCCCGTCTGGGTGCTCTAAGCATCGTACCATACTGCAAGCGCAGGTAGAACGAAGAGGGAGATCATGAAATAAGTAGTTGCAAAAGCGACAGTAGGTAAGGCAAACGGCGACAAAATATGCGGGACTGGGGCATCGCCATGCGCCAGGAGCAAAGTGGAGGCCCAGCAGATAATGGCCAGCGGGATGTTGATATATATGATCGCACGGGCGACAATACCACGAGGAAATGGGTCTGATGCTATCCTGACTTTCTTGTTGGACAGAGGTCCCTGTCCATGATCGATCTTCGGTGTTGCAGACATGTCTTGAAGACGTCTTGATGTGCGTGGTTTCTCCTTTTCTTGACCTTTTAGTTGTCAGTCAAAGATCATTCCGCGCTCGAAAGATAAAGGAAAAGGTCGATGCGCCGTACTGATTTCAGAATTTGTCCTTTGTTGCCAAAAGAATTGCACATTCGCACATATAGAGAGTCGTCGCAATAAGGTCGGAGACATAGCAGTTTCAGAACGAACCGCTACATGTAGAGCAGACAACAGAGATCTTACGGAGGCCGATCTCGAGCAGGCCTCGGCTCGGAGAAAGCGCCTCGGATATTGATCCACAATCGTGTAGAGCGCTTATTCCTGTCGACCCCGTGCGTTCCTATTTTCTCTTCCTACTTTCTTAACTCTATAACCGATGACCTATAATGATCTAACAAAATTGGAATGTAACGTCGAGATCCATGATAAAAAAAATCCTTCGATGATCATATCAATTTGCTTGTTTGTCCTGCTGATCATCGAAGTTGGTTTTCGTAGCGTGCTAACCTCACGTAGACCTTAACGACACTGAAGTTCTGGCAATGTACGGGATGATTCGCCCCAATATCCTAACAGCTCTGAGGAATCTTAATCACAGCGTGATAGGAGCTTGCTGTGGCGTTTCCCTTAGATGAGTGCATCCAACGCAATATGCTCGTCTTAGTATGCTTCTGGCGACATACTTTTCAAGAATCACACGAGAGTATAGGTTTGCATAGCGTAGGATTCGATCTGTTTCCCCGAGGAGTATGTGAGTCGATCGTCTTCTACAGCACAGTTAGGACCTTCTATCCGCTACGAGATTCCAATTGCGGCGACTGGTGAAGCAACCATGGAGACACACAATCCTTCCAGCATTGAACGATATCTGACGATCGTCTTTGCAGCTATGTCTGTTACCGGAAGGAGAGACAGCATCTTGTAGGTCCCAGCCTCCGAGGAACTCCACGGCTAGTCGAATGCACAGCAAAGAGCTACGTTGGCCAAGGCCACTCTGTAATGCCAGCCGCCGGCTTGGGTTACATCTCTGGTCCGAAGATCTCCTAGGACTGGTTATAAAAGGAGGCAGGAAGTCGATGTTCACACGGCAACAATACCTCATCAGTTCTTTGTATCAAGCCTTCTATTCATACAGTCATGTCTACCTCTCTTCGCAGCCTACTCTTGGCCTCGATCGTCACGAGATCCTTGGCCATTAACACCTGGCAGCTTGCATTTTGGCAAGGTCAGCAGTGTACAGGAATCTCAACCCAGGTCGATTCAGGACCCGCCACGCCGCAGTTGTCCCAAGTTTGTAATCCCATCCCGGACATGGGTGTCACTTCGGCCTTCGACTATGAGGTAGCCAACGGAGACTACACCTATATCCTTGGGCTGCACAGTACGAATGACTGCTCGGACGCTGGTGGGATGTTTACCGGTAAGCAAGCCCCTGATCAACTTGATTGATAGTGCTCGTCTGACAGAGCGTCTTACATAGGCTCTGCTACTACTCCTATCTGTGAGAGTGCTACTGGTTATACTCATTATAGTATCCGCACCATTGCTGCCATCACCAAGGTCAAGCGTACGCCAGGATCGGATGTCGAAAATCCCGGCATTGAGAAACGTCAAGTCATCACTAGAGCAGAGTTCGCGCTCGCTGGATCCGTCCCGGCCGCCACATGGATCGATAAGTCTGTGACACGCTGTTCAAGCGTTAATGCCAATGATCAAAACATACAAAAGGAGAGCTGCGGACTAGCCATTACCTTCTCGGTCGTGTTCAGCCTCATTACTGCTTTCGGAATTGCCGGCGTTTACCAAGCTGCTCGCGCCATTGCGCAGACCAAGCGTGCTGATGTGCATTCGCTCGATGTCGGCAAGGAGTTCAAAGTCCTGGCATCCACTCACACGGCAAACGACTGGATTCCTGGTTGGGTCTCTGTCACCCAGAATCTAGGCACTGTTCTAGATGACGAGGGTGAGGAGTGGACTCATTACGCCATGAACCATACCCATCGCGACTCAGGAATGACCCATTCAGCCATACTCAAATACCACGCTGTAAGTCTTGCAGTCCGCCACAAACTAATCGTACTGACCAAAGTTTCTCGACAATCAGCCCACCGGAAAGCACGTATTGAACTCAGACTACGATGATGTCAGCACCAGCGACGACGGACCACTTACCAAGCGCCGCACTGTCACTTATACTGCCTACTATGGCTGGAAGGATGGAGCAAGCGTGCAGAGCCTGCCTCAGGATGAAGATACCATCGCTGATCTTGCCGAACAGCTTTACAACTATGGCAAGAAACAGAATCGTGATCAGTTCTGCGCAGACCTCCAGGGTAGTGCTTCCGGCAGTGGCACTTTCTCGCGAACTCTAACGCATGGAAACTATGCCCTTATTGACGGTATCTTCTCAGACATGAGCGGGAAGTGTTAAGAGCACGAGAGAAGCTTCATGCGGTTATTGTTGCCTGTACAATACGGCAAAGCAAGTTCAATCTGTATAGACAGATTGTCCCTTTTGTGAGTTGAGAAGACTACTATGTCACTCACTATCATATACGCATATCCTTACTTATATCCACTCTCCGATATCGTAAAAGTACGCATGAACATGCCTTCATCTGCTCGCGAGCCAGTAATTTGCTGCATTTTCGGTCATGTGACATCGTTCGTGACAAGTCTCCGCCACGACAGTCTATAGAGTGCATTGCCCATGACACAACACCCTGCGGGGTCAGACAGTCTCTCTCAAACCAGCAAAGCCGACGGGCTCTTCGTCAGCGCATAAAACTCGATGTAATAGACATACGCCATGCCCACTAGACTTGCACCAACAAGTCCGAACCGCACTGTCGACCATCGTTCTGTTCGTGCCGAAACAAGAAAAACCATGGCTACATCAAACTGAACCACTGCTAGCAGCTTAAGCTCTCGGCTATCCCGCCAATTTCGATCTTTCATCTTGAGGCCCACCGAAATGTGCGAGTACTCAAACAACCAGAGAACTGCAAGGCAGCCAAACTGTAGGAAGGTTCTGATAGCTGCTTCGAACTCGATATTCCTTTGGGGATTGATCTGAGGAGGCGTAGGCGAGATGAAGAGCGCGAAGCCAGCGATGATCAGAATGCCGAACCAAGACCAGAGTGCAGCTTCCAGTTGGTCGCCAAACACAGCAAAGCACACCAAGCTGTGCGAGAGGGCGAAAAACAGAGGACTGGTAATCTTCCTGCGGACGCGATCATTCTCAGCAACCGTCAGTCGCTGTGAGCGCAGCGGGTAAATCTTCGCGAACAGCCAGCAGAGTAAATACGAAGTAACAAAAGCCTTTGTCCAGTATGCGTCCTTGAGTTTAGATATCTTGTAGGCATGCCAGATACTGGGAGTGTTCATAGCGAGCCGTAAAGGTAGATAGTCTTGTGGTATGCAGAAAACGATCCCACTGTCCAAGTCATCACCATTATACAGTAACAAGTGTCCGGTATCGACGATCCTAGCTATTAAGTCGTATAGACACTCGAAAGGCGATATTCGGTGGAGAGCCAATTCGCCATAAGAGCCAGGGTCGAGAATCGCGTTTAGTGCTTGGACCAGTAGCCTGAGAAATGTCGAAGCACCTTCAAGCGCAATCTCGTCTAAGTCCGTCATACCAATTGGATCAAGAAACGTCTTGCTGTGATAGTAATATTGTGGAGGCTGAGGCACTGTTGACAGATTTCACTTCTGACATGACTCGGGATCGCGGAGTGACGGTCCGCTAACCGAGGGATGTCGACATACCCATATTTCTATTGAACGACGTGGTTCTACCACAATAGTTTGACAACAAGTTTGGTATTCATCCTCTTCTACTCGGTAAGAGTTGCAGCGCCGTTTTGTCTGTCGCAAATCTGACATTCAACGACGACGCGGGAATCAGCAGCCGACTTACGCACTTCGAAGCGTCACTAAGCCAGGAAGTATAGTTGTTCCTATATCTAAGAATATGCTATAGGTAATTATCTACGCTAGAAACTTACTACATCGTCGGCCCATTAGTTGTTCCGACTGTCATTGGCACCGTTTTGGCTGTAAGGCTAGATGACTATACGACTATCCGTCAAGCTTCATGATGAGTCAACATCGCGACAAACAAAAGCATCCCGGAACGTCGAATAATTCTCGGTAAAGTCACGATCCAGATACAAATCATGGCTCCAACAACGATGCGAGCATTTGCGACGAACGAGCGAGGAATCGCCGGATTCGTGTGGAAAGCTGGAACGAGATTCAGCGTCGCCCACGATGTTTCAATCAGACAATTTCCCACGCCAACACCAAGCGCGAACGAAGTCCTCGTCAGGGTCAAAGCGGTAGCACAGAATGTACGTTCAATCCAACTCCTGCCAGTATGCAGAAATTGACCAGATCGCAGCCCACAGACTACAAGCATATTGATCTTCTTGGTCGTCCGAACAGCATTCTCGGTTGCGACTATGCAGGAACTGTCGAGGCTGTTGGTGCTTCGGCGAAGGGAAACTGGAAAGTCGGCGACCGAATCGCAGGTGTGACCCACGGCGGTATCTACAGCAACCGTGGCTCCTACGCCGAATATCTGACCATCGGCGGTGACTTGGCGTGGAAGATCCCAGACTCGATCTCCTGCACCACAGCCGCTGTGTACGGCGTGTCTGCCGTATCAGCCATGCAAGCCTTGAATATTGTCCTCGGACTTCCTTGGGCTGGCGAGCAGCCTGTCGCTGCAGGCAAGGAGATCTTTATCTACGGCGGCAGTACTTCTGCAAGTCTGTTCGCCATCCAGATCGCTAAGATGGCCGGTCTGCGTGTCATTACCACCTGCTCTCCCCACTCAAACGATCTTGTCAAATCCTATGGCGCCGACAAAATCTATAACTACAGGGATAAGTCAAGCGTGCAGAAGATCAAGACAGCTCATCCTGATCTCGCTCTCGCATTGGATGGCTTCGCTGGTGAAGGAAGCACTGAGTTTTGTTGCAGTGTCGTCGCCAACAAGAAAGGCAAAGTCGTCTCTCTAGATCCAATGGCGAAGAGCAGTGTTAAGGGCGTCGAACTGGAAACGATGATCATGTACACAGTCTTTGGTCGTGCTTTCCAGCTTGTGCCTCCCATCGGTCCCAAGTTTCCTGTCAAGCCTGAAGACCGAGCAGGTCTGGCTAAGTTTTACAGCATGTTACCGAAGCTTGTGGAAGAGCAGAAGTTGAAGGCTCCGCCGATCAAGCTTAGGGGTACAGGCTTTGACAAGATTGAAGAAGGGCTGGAGCTTTTGAAGAGCGGGAAGGTGTCAGGACAGAAGCTCGTATTGGAATTGTACTAACAAGGGGAGCGCAGTGATGAAACAATTTGTATTCCATATCGCAAAACTAAACTCCTATAGCATCGTAACAAGAAACGAGTTCAAGTATTACAGCGAACAAGATCAAGTCCCAAACCAAATGACAGTACCAAATACAGAAATAGACAGATAAACAGAACATCCTCAGACCCAGCTCAGAGACTTGAATTTTGACCTTTGCACCCTCCTTTTCTCGTAATTTAGCGTGACATCATCATTGTCCGTAAGCTGGAGATAGCTTGAACGTCACTGAGGCGGCACCCAGTGGTCGGCCATCGAGCCCACTCGCGGAGTAGAGATAGATATCAGCCGCTGATTGACCTTCTCTTGGTACATCAACGAAAACCGAGTAAGTGACAGCAGGGCGATATCTGGTAGCCTTAGACATAGCAGCGCAAGAAAGAATACTTGCAGGCGAGACAGTACACTTCAGAGGACTCCAAGTTTGGGGGTAGGTTGCGAGATATTCTGAACTCAGAGTAGCCAATTGCACCGAGTTGGAACGGAAGCTGGGTACAGCGTAACTCAGAACGTTCTGGCTGTTTCCAAGGTAGAGGTATCCTGATGTTGCGTTGAACATGTATGGGAGAATTTCTTGCTGTTTGCGGCCAGTGTACACGGTTGCATAGTCATCTTGTCCATCTTGCTTGGATTCAAGTGGCTTACCATTCAGAGGTCCGCCGTAGATGAAGACGCTTTGCCCGAAGCGAATGGGATCTTGTGTTGATGTGGGTGCACTGCTGGACTGGCTTGAAGTCACACTGGAGCTGGAGGACGTGAGACTCGAAGAACTTGTCGTGCTGGCACTGGTAGATGCACTGCTCGAACCAGAGACCGAGGTCGAGCTGGAGGTAGTTGTGTTCGTCACGCTTCCCGAGACAGAAGACGATGTCAAGGTCTGAGAAGACGATGCCGTAGATGTAAGACCGGTGGAGGAAGCAGATTGCGTAGTAGTGCTGTTGCTGGTTGCGACCACACTACTGCTTACTGATGTAGTACCGTTGACGCTTCCAGATGTGGTAGGAATCACCAAACTGCTAGACGAAGTAGAAGTTGTAGAATTAGTAGTTGTACCATTGGCCGTGGAGACCGAGGAAGATGACGTGAGAACAGAAGTGGATGAACCAGCGGTTGTGATTGGTGCAGTAGGGTTGGACGAGAGAGAGCTACTGCTTCCGTTGCCATATGGTGCTCCGCTCGAGATTGTGCTTGAGACAATTCCGCTTGAAGGTCCGGTGCTCTGCGAAGTTGAGATCACAGGTGTACTACTGTTGGTAGAAATACCGCTTGAAGATGAGGTGTCGGTAGTCAGAGGTGCCGTTGGACCAAGAGTGACTGAGCCACTAGTACTGTTACCATATGGTGCTCCGCTAGTAGACACGCTCGAAGAGAAACCGGTCGACGGGGCAGAGGAAGTAACATTAGTGACGCTTGTGGGAACACTAACAGTGCTATTGGCGGACCCAGATGAACTTGAGGAGGATGGAGAGGTGCCAGTAGTCAAAGGTGCCGTCGGACCATTGGTAAACGAGCCGCTAGTGCTGTTACCGTATGGTGCTCCACTGGTAGAGATACTTGAGGAGAGACCAGACGATGCGACAGAGGAAGTAGTGTTGGCGGTACTCGTAGGAACACTAACAGTGCTGTTGCCAGGATCAACGACACTTGAGGAAGACGGAGAAGTACCAGTAGTCAGAGGGGCGGTAGGACCAGAAGTCAGCGAGCTGCTTGTGCCATTACCATATGGTGCTCCACTGGTGCCACTGCTCGAAGGAGATTCACTCGAAACCGCTGTTGTAGTGTTGTTCGCGGTGCTCGAGATGACAGACGACGAAATGCCAGTTGGACCCAGGGAAACAGAGCTGCTTGTGCCGTTACCGTATGGTGCCCCGCTAGTGGGGCTGCTCGAGGGAATACCAGTCGAAGCTGCGTTTGATGTGGAATTGGCAGTGCCGGTGAAACCAGATGAAGTGCTGTTAGCACTGGCGGTCGAGAAAGGAATTCCAGTCGAGATAGGCATGGTTGGTCCGACCAATATCGCACTGCTAGTTCCATTGCCATAAGGTGCTCCACTAGTGGAGGCGCTTGAAGAGAAACCAGTCGAAGCTGCACTTGAAGTAGAGTTGGAAGTGCCCGTGACACCGGAGAGAGTGCTGTTGACAGATGCACTGACACTCGAGGAAGAGGTCTCAGTGATCACAGGTGGGGTTGGTCCAAAACTAGACGAGCTGCTGGTCATATTGGGGAAACCTGGAGCAAGAGACCCACTGAAAGATCCCGTGGGCGTGGAGGTCGTCGAATTCGAAGTGACGCTAGTGGTAGCATTACCCGAGACAAAGGTTGAAGAAATGTTCGAAGACGATGGAGTTATAGTAGGTAGTGTAATAATGCTACTAGTTCCGTTGCCAGTGAAGATACTGCTTGTGTTGTTGGATGAGACGATACTCGAAGTTCCAGTCGCGTTGCTACTAATCGTCGGGATCAATGACGAAGTAGGCGTCAGGGCTGTACCATTAGCAATCGCCGTCGCGCTGATTGAAGACGAGTTGAAGCCGCTGGAGGTACCAGTGCTAATCAAAGTACTGCTGTTTGAAGAAGTGGTCGACAAGCTGGAGGTGGCCGTTGTGATAGTATGATCCGTGGCTATAGACACCTTGGTCGATCCGGACGAGGACGACGATGATCCTGTCAATGACGAGCTTTTGGTCGAGGAACTTGAACCTGATGAAGTCTTGGTCGAGGAACTTGAACCTGAGGAAGTTTTTGTCGAAGAAGACGAACGGGAAGAAGTTTTGGTCGACGAAGTTGAACCTGATGACGTTTTAGTTGACGAGGTCTTGGTCGACGAGGTCTTGGTCGAAGAAGTCTTGGTCGAGGATGTTTTGGCTGAAGAGGTCTTGGTTGAAGAAGTAGAAAGCGATGAAGTTTTTGTACTGGATTGTGTCTTGCTGGTGGAGGATGAACTTGTCGCAACAGAGTTGCCCTCGACACAATTACAGAGGCTCAAAAGCTGTGGCGCGGTATACTTCTGGAACGGAGACGAAGGTCTAGGTCTGATGTTGGTGTTAGTATAGGTTATACGACTTCTGGGTAGGTACTCACTTCATGTTGTAGAAGTAACAGAAGTTGTACGGCTCGGCAAACTCGCTTGCAAGCTCCTCTCTGCATTGTTCAGCAGTGGATCCGCTTTCATCCAAGCCCGGGCCGCCCGTGGTAGCAGGAACATTTCCAAGTTTGGTGCCGATACAGTTACAGACAGCGGTGACACGCTTAGCCGACAGCTCGATGAATGGAGTACTGCTGCGGGATCTATAGGTGAATCAGACACGAAAGTTCTGAACATATCCGGAAATGATGTCTTACGCAGAGAGCCACCACTGGCAGAAAAATTCCTTATGTTTGACGGTCTTATTGAAGATCGCTATGTCGCTTGTAGAACATCCGCCTTGTGCTCTGCGAACGATAGAGGGAGATGCTGAAGCTTCAAAGATGAACGCAATGAGGAAGAGAACGATTGTGGAAACCTTGAGTGATCTCATGGTTGCGAGGTAGTAACGACTGTGTGATGATACTGTGTTGGAGATGATGCTGGGGTCAATATGTCGAGATGAGTGGCCGCTTTATATATCAAAGACCGGGTACTATGCCTCGCAGATGAGCCCCTTGATCGCTCTTCTGGCTGCGATCACTCAGCTAGCAGCAGGACTGGGGAGTGGATCGCAAACGGTGCCTCAGCTATCGGGGAACGCGATGCGTTGAGGCGAGACGACTGTTCGACATTGCAACCCACTCAGCTGAGAACCAACCTTCAGAGCGAGATGGAGAGAAAGAAAGCAGGAGAGTCTCCCGCCTCTCCATGGTCTTGCGCACATGAGTCCGAGTATGCGTGACCGGTAGCAGAAACTGCTATGCATTCCTAGCCATTCAACAGCAATGCTACAGTAGTTCTGTACTTGTACGATTCAAGCAGTTGTTCTGAGGGTCGCGAACGCAAGTTGCCGTGTTGGCAGGCATGAGACTCAAGATGATGCTGAAGAAGCAAAGTCTCTTGCAAAGTCTGTTTTCAAGTGAAGATCAATGGCTTCGGGTATGTGCAGTTTCCACGCATGGAATCTACATAAGACGGTCTAGGTTCCTGCGACTTGAAGATCTGTATGCAGCCACTCCGAGTCGTCCATGCGGTCACAAACTCACATAGAGTGGATGTCGATGTTCTTCGTCCTTCGGAGATCGCTGGAGCTGGATGCTGCGTGGTGAACCTCGTTGAGCTGAGCATGCATGACATTGCCCAACCCAGTGGGTTTGGCGCACGCGATATGTGACATGCTACATGACCAGCTGTCGGTTCCCAGACTCGAGCCGATGTCTCCAACATGTGATTATGATTACGAGGGCTCGATAAGGTGTTATAATCTGTGTACAAGG
This sequence comes from Aureobasidium sp. EXF-3400, assembly GCA_024195585.1. Classification (NCBI taxonomy): domain Eukaryota; kingdom Fungi; phylum Ascomycota; class Dothideomycetes; order Dothideales; family Saccotheciaceae; genus Aureobasidium; species Aureobasidium sp. EXF-3400. The sequence continues at coordinate 62,040 of SWBL01000077.1, forward strand.
TCTTGAGAAAGATTTCGTCAAAAGCAGCGAGCTGTCCGCACCTTGACGATCGTATTCGAGATGATGTTCATGAATCCCTCTGGTCAAGATAGTGAAGTATTTTTAGCTGCTAGGTGCTTGTCGAATCGCGACAAAGAACATGTGAACATCGTGAAGCTTTTCGACATGCAGATAAAGCTTGGTGAGGGCTTGCGTCGTGACGCGTTTCCTGCATGTTGCTTACTCGCTCCCACTCCCGCTCATGTATACCCCGGGTTCCTGCATCCGCTTGCAGACTGTTACATGCTTTAGCCACTCAACGAGATTCGCCGCGCCGACCCGAATGCAAAGAGGTAGCGTTTGATCTGGAAAAATTCCGCACGCCGTTGGTTCGTAGAGACAAGATCTGTTGGCTATAGCCTTCAACCGTTTGACAAGGCGGGAGCGCATGTTCAGCCTCGCCCGTTCTCAACGTACCATATACGCATACTGCTCATGGTCTACATGCGCAAGCTCACTCGCAGGTTAATCTTGCGTTAGATACAAGCAGGGGGAATCATATCCTGCGGTCTGCTATATCCCGAACAGGTTTGTACCAGGTAGCCGGATCTTCACAGGGACATGAGAGCCAATGATTTTGTCGCCGAGCTTGTCCTACCAGTGTGGAACCCAACTGCCCAAGCTGCTTGCGCTGACCAGTGACTGTCTGGTGAGGAATTCGCGACGCCTTCTTCCCAACAGCTGCGTCACCAAGCGACTGGACACTTCGTCAGCAGTACATTACCATCCTCCAGCAGATTGGTGTTAACAAGCCCAGAAATCTGGATGTGAGCCAGGACCCAGCGCGATTCGGGTACCTGCATTGAATTATGCACCCACGGGCTGAAAGGCTCATATCTATGACGAAGAAGATCTTGTGGGAGAAATGGCCGTCAAGCACATACATTGTGAATACAAGATGGAGATATGGTCTAAACACGAGGCGAAATCAATCCAACATCGCTGTACTAGAAACGGAAGCGAGAAACATCGAGAGTGGCAGCTAGTTGAACAATCCCTCTGATCAGGAAGTGGTGTCTTTTGCGACAGGCAACTTCGCCACCACTTTCTCACAGACCGCAACAAGAGATCTCGCGTTGGTAATGTCAAGTGTACTCAGTTCAGCACCCAACTTCGTACGAATCCATCCACGCAGTTCGACTGCCGACAGGGAGTCTAAGCCGTACGCTTGCAATGGCTTGCCGGGCTCCACCTCAGTCTCAAGGCGCAAGACTTTAACAATCTGAGTAGACATCAGACCGACGCAAGCTTTGATCAACGCTGCAGAATTTGCGCCCGAAGAATGCATGACGAGGAATGCGCTCACGGCTTGGTCAGCAGCGTCCTTGCCGCCAGAAGACTGGTCATCCGTCACAGCATTACTGCTGCTGTTGAATAGGTACCCGAAACGTGCTTCACCTGATAGATCGGATGACCCATCGTTGGGTAGTGGGAAGGTGATGCCAGTGATGAGCTGCGATACACTTGCCTTGTTAAGGGGGTTGCGATTATCCTGCTGGAAAATCGAGTACGCCATGATGCGACGCAGCATTTCCTCATTGATCGGAGTCCATTGACGCTTGTCGAAACGAGCTTCGAGGCTGGAGCCTTGCTCAGCAACATAACCGACGTCCTCAATGGCACCCAAATCAACACTGTTTGCAGGCAGACCAAGTGCGTTGCGGTAGCCAGCGAAAGCGTCCAAGAAAGCGTTTGCTGCAGCGTAGTTGGCTTGACCCTTGTTGCCGATGACTCCAGAGATACTGGAAAGTAGAGTGAAGAAGTCAAGAGACTGCTTTTGCTCTTCTTGAGATGCGCGATGGAGGTTCCAAGTGCCGCGAACCTTGGCTTCGATTGATTGCTGATAATCTTCGATGTCCATCATCTCGTACGGCTTGTCCTAGATCTGACATCAGTATAGAATCGTTGGACATTGGAAATGAACACTTACTCTAAGCACCATGGCTCCCTGGATCACACCCGCAATCCTTCTAGGATGAACAGATTTGAAGATGTTGCGGATGAAGTTCCAGTCTGCTACATCTCCCTGCGCCGCAGTGACCGTGCATCCGTATGTCGAACAGCTTCTAACAACCCTTTCCGAGGCATCATCTAAGATACCACTCCTGTTACAAACGATCAGGTGTCGGGCTCCATGGCGGGCGAGATGAATGGCGACACTGCCGCAAAGGCCTTTGAGACCTCCAACAATGAGGTAAGAGACATCGTCTTGCAACTGGAGGGTACGTAGGGCTGGTCTGATGGGAACTTGTGTATCCTGTCCATGGTTTGTGATCACGATCTTTCCAATGTGCTGACCGCGACGGATGTATGCCAAAGCAGCAGGTACATTATCAAAGCCGTAGGTGATGACCGGGTTGATTGCTTTGATGTGCTTTTTCTCAACCAGCTCGAAGATCTCATCGAGTAGTGTCTCGACCAGAGAGTCTTTGATATCCTTTGTGTAGGATAGGTCGACGGCCCGGAACGAACAGTTTCTGTCAAAGGGCTCCATGGCCAGTGTGTTACGGTCAACAATATCACGCTTGCCAATTTCAACCATGTTACCGCCGTCGGCGACAATTCTCCAAGAAGCATCGAGTAGTTCTCCAGTCAATGAGTTGAGGATGAGATCCACGCCACGGCCTTGAGTCTCGGCGAGTATTTGTTCCGCAAACTTGGTGCTGCGAGAGGAGAACATTCGATTATCAGGGATGCCAAACGTGGTAGAGAGGAATTCGCGTTTTTCAGCAGTGCCGACAGTGACAAATATGTCTGCTTTCTTGTATTGGGCAAGCTGGATTGCTGCAAGACCGACGCCACCAGCAGCCGAGTGTATCAGGACCGACTATAAAGCTGTTAGGGATTGACCCTGTGGAGGTTTCTATTTGTACTTACCTGGCCTTCTCTCAGGTTACCCACATGGAACATCGAGTAAAGAGCAGTCATGTAAACCAAGGGGATCGTGGCTGCGTCTTCGAAGTTCATCCATGATGGGATCAAGTGAGCACGTTGGACTGGAGCTTGGAGACGGTTGGCGTATGTGCCACTTCTCATGACTGCAACGCGGTCTCCAAGCTGGAATTTGGTTACGCCTGCGCCTAGACGTCTGACGACACCGGCACATTCGCAGCCGATCATGTACTCGTTCTCGGGAACGATACCCATCGTGGTAGCAACGTCCTAGTCAAAAGACATTAGCATTGATGCAACAAGGCCACACACAGCTAGAACTCACCTTGAAATTGACACCGACAGTCATGACTTCCAGCTCAATGAAACCAGGCTCGACAGGTACCTCGCCAGTATGATTCTCACACCAGGTAAGCTCCAGCGACCCAACCTTTTCCGCACGAATCTGTACCATTGCTTCGGACTCGTGCAAGCCCTTGACGACTGGCTCAGCACCTTCGACCTCAGCTCGCTTGAAGGCGTTGACGTTGCCATCGGGCACGACTCTTTGAACATGCAGGACGCCGTCACGTTCTACATATTCAGTCTCGCTCTTGCCAGATTGCATCAGTCCGAGGATACGATCGATGGCCCAAGCAGTTGCAGGACTTGTGCTAGAATGCACGTCGAGTGTAGTGAGCTTGGCGCCAGGGTCTTCGCGACGGACTACTCTGAAGAGGCCATGGATCATTGCATTCTCCGGATCAGTGATACGGTACTGTCCACCCTTCGTCACCCACAACAGGGGATTACCAGTGCCGACCAGCGACTTGATAGAGTCCCATTGGTGTGTGTTGATATCAGCCATCAGTGGACTCGATAGTTCGTCAAGGATGAGCATTGCAGAGGATTTCGATGTCAAGACTGAGGCTGCGGTATGTTCTGTGACGTTCCAACCAGTGGCCTCGAGTTTTTCTTGTAGACCAAGGGAAAGGGGAGCGGTCTTCTCAGACAAGCGGACTACAGCGAGATCCCATGACTTGGCTTCGAGCTCAGATCCGATCCCTGTTCCGCTGGCGGCTCTGCAGAGGTAGTGGAAAGAACTCCTATGTGGTGCGGTACTGTCAATGACCTCAAGCACAGAACTAAAGTCTTCCAACTTCGTAAGACTGCGGAGATGCTTGCGATCCCAGAATCCAGGATGATCGACCTGCTCAAAGGGCATCTTCACAGTCATTAGGTTGTCAGAGGTGGACGATGTTGAGCTTGCCTTGTCAGCGATCCCCCAAGAAGAACTAGATTCAGCATAAGGAGTACCGGGGGTCTCAGGCGAGAGTCTCTGGAAGTTGGAGTCTGTAATGTCCTCTGGAGGTGTCGAGGCATCGCTCGAAAACGATACCTTAGACACGCGGTCGCCCAGCTGGATCAGCAGAGCTAAGCCATCTTCGGACAACAAAGGCTTCAGGTTCTTGACGACGTCATCCAGCGAGAGGTCTGTCTTTCTTGCAGCCTTGACTATGACAAGGTCGAACTGTGAGCCATTGGCCAAACCGAAAGAGTCTTTCGCAAGATCGATTAGGTGGAACGAGGTGTTCCTGTTGTCCTGATATTCGGTCTGAACAGCGATCAGCGTCTTGGCATCGATAGTACCGAAATCGTAGGACGAGTACGCCAAGCGAGGAGCCATTTCAGATGTCTCGAACCACAAAGAAGAATCATCAGTCTGTTCCAAATTGAGCTCCAAGACCTTCAGCAGGGGCTTCTTATGAGCAGCCAAATCAATGATGGTGTCAAGCTTTGATGTGGTCGCGTCTTCTGGGCGGAGATACATCAACTGATCCTGACTCATCAGCGAGATATCTGGTTTCCAGCACACACGGTCGAACGTGTGAGGGTCAGGTCTTGGTCCGACGTCCAGCTTGACGTAGTTCAGACCCTTGACTTGCATGAGTACCGCACCAGTCTCGGGATCGTAGATTGTGATGTCCGAGATGATACTCTTTGCTTGATCAGGGCGGCCACGACCTGTGTAGCCAGATTTGGCAACGGCTAAACCTTGGCCCAGATGATACGGTACTTTGTTAATGACGGCTTCGTTGACGATACCAGGTACGATGACATCTTTCACAAGACTGCGCTCGTTGGAAGCGTTCGCTGGCATGGCTGTCTGGAGACAAGCGTCGAGTACAGCAGGGTGGAAAGGATAGTACGACTGGGGGTCAAACTTGGACGTTGGCGGGGTCAAGTCAACCATCGCACGACACTTTCTTTCTCCACTTGTTGCTTCGAGGCTCAGGACCTTCTTGAATGACGGTCCGAAACCCATGCCAGCCTCACGTTGTGCCTTATACCACAGGGTGAAAGGCTGAGGCGTTTTGAGGGGTGCTAGGTCCGGACCAGCAAGCTTATCTATAACAGGATCATCAACACGAATCAGACCGAAACAATGATCGATGGTAACCTCGTCTTTGGAGGTAGAGATTCTGAACTCGTGCCAATCCTTGCTTCCAGGAACCTTTGACAGAGTAAGCAAAATCGTACACTCCTTGTTCTCCTCGACGACAAGAGCACGGTCGAAGCGAACATTTCGGAGACGATATGCTAATTCGTTGGCAGATGCGACAGCTTTCTCGGGATTTAGCGCACAGTACTTTTGGAACATGGCTTCGACAGCCATAGTTGCCAGACCAGCACCCGGGATAAGCACATCAGGGCCCATCTTGTGGTCGCGCAACCATGGGACATCATCGAGCATCAAATGCTTGCGCCAAGTAGGGTTCTGCCAGGATGTGCCAAAGATCTTGCTACCGATCAGATCATGGTTGATGAACTGTCGGAAGCGCCAATCCTTGCTAGCGGCACTCTCATGCCAGTACTTAATTGAGTGGTTCCAGTTGTAGTTCGGTAGATCGATGATGGTACGAGGTCGCTGGTCGGCGTAGTTGTTGATCTTGCAGAAATCCACAGGAGCACCGGCTACGAACATGTGGCCTGCTACATCGAAAAGGGTCTTGACAGCTTCTGCGCCACGAGCCCATGAAGCGCGGTAAGATACGTCAGAACCGTTTGGAAGGGACTTGAGAATCTGGGACACTGGTCCAGCAAGAGCGCCAGAGGGTCCGACTTCGATGAGGACGTCGGGTGGGGTGTCTTGCGACATCATCTCCTTGACAGCTTCGTGGAATCGTACAGGGGAGATCATGTTAGATTTCCAGTAAGCAGCATCGGTGGATGTTGTCTCAACGAGCTTCGAAGCAGTCACAGATGAGAACATGGAAGCTGCTGCTGAGGTCGAAGTCTGTTGGGTGCCGAAGGCTTGATCCTGAGTCAGAAGAGATTCATACTCCTCGCCAATGGGGCCCATCAGCTGAGAGTGGTAAGCCAAATCGACCTGAAGAAGGCGAGCGAAGTGTCCAGCATCTTTGATATCAGTTGCCAGCTCCTCCAACTTGAATTGCTTGCCAGAAATGGTGAGACTTGAGGGCCCATTGAAACAGGCGATCCAGGTACTGCCGTGGTACTTCTCCAAGAAGGGGATGGCAGCTTCTGCACTGAGACCAACAGCAAGCATACCAACATTGGGCTCAGCCTCATGCTTACGGTTGACAGCAGCTCTGCCTCTGTAGAAAGCCGCCTTGATAGCTCCCGCACGATCCAAGAAGCCAGCCGCGTAAGCAGCTGCGATCTCTCCAGAGGAGTGACCAACAACACTGTATGGAACGATGCCCCAGGTCTGCAGCACAGCGATCAAACAAAGCTGAATGGCTGTTGCTAGCGGTTGAGAAAATTCTGGTTGACGCATGTGCTCCGCCGAACGTGGTTCGATCAACTCGGTCACCAATGACCACTTAGGAGGGTCAACAGCGCCTTGCAAGACCTGGTCAAGTTCTTCCAAGATAATTCTGGTCCATGGGAAGAAATCTAGCAAGTCTTTACCCATCTGAGGCCATTGGGCGCCTTGTCCGGTGAACACGAACCCGACTCTGGGTGCGTTCGGATTCTTCTTCGCAAGAACAAAATTCTTGGGTTCGATCTCGGTGGTGCGAGTGGTGATATAGGCACGATGCCAGAGTTTGGACCGACGCTCGGACAGAGTGTAAGCTAGATCAGGAAGATCAACCTTCACACCAGGGTTGATGAGATGGTTGCAGAGGGTCTCGATGTTGGCTTTGAGAGAAGAAGCATCGTTGGCAGACAACACGAGGGTATAGGGTCTGCTTGCGCTCTGATCTTCCTCGTCATCAATTTCAAACTCTGCATCGGGCGACAGGAAGGACGATGTGTGATGCACTTTAGACTCAGTGGGTACTTCTTCGATGATCGCATGTGCGTTCGCACCACCATACCCGAAGGAGTTGATGCTAGCACGTTTTGGCTTGCCGTGTGTCTCTGGCCAAGCTATCATGGTTCTCGAAGCCTTGACTTTGTTACCCTGGAAGTCAATCTTCGGGCTGGGATTGATGAATAGCGGCGTTCCAGGGATCTTGCCATTCTCAATAGACATCACTGTCTTGATTAAACCAGAGATGCCGGCTGCAGGCTCCGAGTGACCGACATTGCTCTTGATTGAGCCAATGATCAGAGGAGATTCGGCATCACGACTGCCTGAGAAGGCGAAGCCGGCACCTCGAACTTCAGTTGGGTCTCCTGCCTGGGTACCTGTACCATGGCACTCGAGGTATTGAGTATCGTTGAGATTGGTGATGCCTGCGTTGGCATAGGCTGAGCGAATGGCAGCTGCCTGAGCTTCAGCACTTGGACTTGCGATACCGCCCGTCCTGCCGTTACTGTTAGACGCCAGGCCACGAATGACAGCTCTGATCGGATCTCCGTCGCGAATGGCATCAGACAGTCGCTTGACGATAACGCAACTGACGGCTTCGGCCTTGACGTATCCGTCGGCAGATACGTCGAAAGTGTGGCAGTATCCAGTAGGCGAGTGCGCTTGACCGACATTTCCGGCGTCAATGACGTGATCGGGATTGAAGTAGAAGTTGCTGGTAGCGACAATGGCAGCGTTGACTTCGCCAGATTGCAAGACGCGACAAGCGAGGTCGAGACCAACAAGACTGCCGGAGCAGGCTGTATCGATGGTGATACTGGGACCTTTGATGTTCAAGAAGTAGCTGATCCTGTTGGCCATGATCGCGCGACCTACACCGATGGCATTGTTTGCGGGTCTGTCTTCAGGGTCTCTGTTTTGCATGTCGCCGTAGTCGGATGAGTAGGCTCCAACGAAACACGCAACAGGCTGTCCATATACTTTCTCGAGCGGGATGCCTGCATTTTCGAGACCTTCGTAGACTACTTCGAGCATCTGTCGCTGGTTGGGATCCATGGCGATTGCTTCGGTACCAGAAATTTCGAAGAATGAAGCGTCGAAGTCTGCAGGGTCGACATCGTCGAGAAACATGCCTCCGAGGGGACGCATCGTTCCAGGCTTGTGAGATCCATCCCAGTGAGTGTCGATGTTGAAGCGGTTCTTTGGTACCTTGTTAGATGCAATTTTGCCCTGTTCGAGGAATTCCCAGAGCTTTCTCGGGTTGCTGTTTCCGCCTGGGAGTCTGCAGGCAAAGCCTACGATCACAGGAGGATCTTCTTGGTAGGTATCTCCAGGCATGATACTGGTTATGAGTGTATGAAGGCGAATAACAAAGAGCTTTGAACTCTATGATTTTGGTTTGATACACTTGTGGTATTCCAGCGACCTTCACTTAAATGCTTCGAGCACCATTATCAGCTGTAATCTGCTCCTGCTCACTCTGCCAGCAAGACTCATGACTCTATCAGCCATGCTCACTGCCGTATCTCGACCTAGACTCACACTTACTCTCTATGCCACGGATCCGTCAGAAAAGTTCTCGACTCTCCCTATGGTGCGTAATAATCATTGACCAATAGGCTGATAAGACCATACGCGAGCAGTGATTGGACCTTCCAGTGTCATTTGCCGATCAGACGTTATTGTCGGAAGTCGTATGCAGGGTCATGCTGAGGGCAGACATGACCGGGAATCTTCTTGTTGAGATTGATCACGGTCTCGGCAAATCGGCCAAATCCTGCAGTCAGCAAAAGTATTACTCTGCACCGTCAGGAGTTGACAGAATACGCGATTCCGATTGCTTATCTATCACTCATAAGCAGTCATAACTCATCCGAGAAAATTTTGGGTGTCTTGTCTTGCATTACTGTAGCATAAGATAATGACAGAACGACGATTGGCTATGGCTGGTAGCTTCCCTTCGCTAAAGTCGCGTTTGTTTGTACTGCACCAGCTCTGCAGTTCTCTCCAAGTTGCAAAGATTGTCTTTCTTTGCTCGAAACAATGGTCTCACAAAAATATGAGCAGATTGAATGCAAGACGGTTGATGGAACAATCATCCGAGGATTGTTCTTCGCCGTCGATGGCCCTGCTCCTATCATAGTCATGTCGCATGGCGTGAGTCCCCTGACAATGGAGTATGTTAGTCGACGTAGCTGATAAGAGATTCACAGTTCAATTGTGTCAAAGAGATGACTCTGCCAGAGATCGCGGAGAGCTTCCAGGCTTCCGGTTACAATGCTCTCGTCTATGACGCCCGAAGCGTTGGCGCGAGTGGAGGACTACCTCGCAATCTACTGAACCCCCTTCAGATGGCGGAAGACTTGTCAGGTACATCGTCTCGTGCTACTTGTTAGCGTCACCGCAAGCAGTTTATGAACTGACCATGCTGTGTGACTCTAGATATCATCACCTTCACCTCTACACTTCCAACAGTTGATGCTCGCCGTGTTCTGCTTTGGGGCATGTCGTTCGGCGGTATGGTTAGCGGCATTTGCAGCACGCTTGACCGCCGTGTCAAAGGTGTGGCCATGGTCTGCCCGTTGTTCAGCTTCGTTGCAGATCAGAAGCGCCAAAATGTTTTGGCGCAATGCATCAAAGACCGAACATCCCAGCTGCGCGGCAACGAAGCCTTTACGCTCCAACCTTTCAACAGCAAAGGCGAGAATCCCGCGGGAATGGGTGGATCTGGTGGTCCTGGTGGCATTGAGGCGTACAACCTCATGCAAGCCGCTGCGGATCTAGGACATCCTGGATTTCGAAACCGTATTGCTTTGCAGACCTATTTGAAGCTCGTATTGGCCAGACCTAAAGAGGTTATTGGCCTGTTGGAGGACGTGCCAGTCTTCATGATTATACCAGAGTTGGATGATATTTCAGCTCCTGCCGAGCAACAGGAAGTGTTCGACAAGCTCAATGTCAAGAAACGACTTTGTTTGGCCAAAGGTAAGGGACACTTGAGTATAATGACGGGTGAAGGGTCGGTAGAGCTGATAGAGGCGACTAAGCTGTTTTTCGGTGATGCTTTGGAAGGAAAGTTGGTATGACTTGGAAGATAAGTTTTGAGTGATTCGATCAGATCTCTTGCTGGTGAATTTCGCTTTAATCCCTGAGATATGATCATCAATTTATATCAGAAACTGACTTTGTGCCTCTGGTTCAGACTGTTGTTCGTGCCTTACCTGTTATCTTGAACTTTCGAACACGGTATCAGCTGTGAACCTTCGTCGATGAAATTCATCTACAAAACGGACATGACATACAGAATTTCCTAACAAACCCCCTGCTGAAAATCATGATCGTCCCCAAACATAAGAAGTCCGACATTTCTCATCGTCGACAACCACGAAACCTGAATTCAGAGCTAGGTCTGTCTATGCTTGACCTTGATGTGCAAGAAATCGTGAGGATGCATGATGACCCTATCCTCCCATTTCATAGCCTCATGGGTGCCCGGTAACATCTCCAGCTCGTAACGATAAAACAAGTTTGCCAGCATGAGATGCATCTCGGCATACGCCAAACTAGTAAAAGTCAACGATTGCCATCAGACCGGTGGTTATCGGGTGCTCAGGCTTACTTCTTGCCGATGCGGTCGGTTCTTCCCCAGGAGAAGGCTACAAGCCAGTGCATAAGCTTCTTACCGTCTTCTCCCATCCATCTTTCTGGACGAAACTCGAAAGGGTCCTCAAATATCTCGGGGTTCTTGTGAATCAAGTCGTGCGAAATACCTACGGCATAACCCTCAGGTATGGTGTCGTCGATTGCGGGCACGTAGAGACCCCCCTTTGGCACTCGGCGTGGAAGACGTCCAGGGATGAGGGTAGCGGTGCGCAGACTTTCTTTGACGAAGGCAGTCTATAAGCTTGTGAGTGTGATGGTCAAGTTTGCAAAGGGACAGTTCCTTACAAAGTAGGGCAAGTTCTCAACCTTGTGAAGGACAAGTCTGCCTGACTCGTCTGGTTCGACCGAGTCCAGCTCTTCAAGAATCTTGCGACGAACCTCTGTGTAGTTGAGGAAGTAGTAAGTTGCATAGGCCATTTGATTCGCAGGCGGCTCGGTACCGCCATTCAAAATCATCGCACTCTCGTCTGCGAGGTCTGCAAAGTTCAATGGGCCGATCTTGGGATCGGATGAGCGACGGGCAAGATTGTTGGTGAGCATACGATCAAAGATCGTCTCATCATGTGGAACTTTTTCCATAGCAGCGCCCTGATCATAGCGTGCCATTGCTTGCTTTGCCAGCTCCTCAAAGTACTGTAAGGGTTGTCAGTCGACTGCAGAAAGGTTCCTGAAGAGGGATCTTACTGTAACCATCTTAATATAAGTCGCACTGAGCTTTGCAGCGAACCATCGAGGTCCATCAGTTACAAGAATACGAAGAATTGGGAAATGGAGAGCAACCCAAACGCCTCCAGTGAAAAATTGCATATCCTTAACTCGCTCAATAAAATTTGGTGCTGAAATCATATCCAGACTCTTGCCAAACAAGAGTTCAGAAACGATATCGGCCTGTCATTTGTTAATTTAAAGGAATGATCCACGACAGAAAGACTCTTACGGTATAGCAGTAGAAGAACTCATGAATAGGAACAACGGATTCTTGTCTCTGACATTCGTCGACTTTATCAAAGACTCGACCAAGTTCCTCTTGGATGAAGCCTTCCATCATGTTGACACGACGCTTCGAGAAGCACGGATCAAGCACCTGTCGTTTGGCTCGGTGGGCTTCAATAGGAATAGTCATGGTCATCGCATTACACACTCCGACCGAGTAAGTGGCTGGATCTTTTGTGAACCCCTTGTTGCGATTGAAGATTCTGGTGGTGTCAGTCTCATGTGTACTATCGAGACGTCGAAGGTTGCTGGTACTCATGGAACACAGAGATGTCGTTGATGTGCAACTCATTAGGATTAACTCGAACAACTGGGCCTGACTCGGGTATCAATACGGCCCTCAGTCAGTCACAAGATTGGCCAGCGATCTCAACATACCATATCTCTCATGGTATTTAGGGATCTGGTAGATGAACTTTCCACCGCAAATCGCTTCGTAGTAGCACTGTTGGAAGTGACTGATCCGGCACCAAAACGGCCCTGGAAACTTGCACAATGGATGGAAGTACAAGCGGTAAACGACCAGTCCAACAAGATAGACGGTACAAACGACGGCGCACCCAAGCCAAAGCGTCGTCATAGCGGTCGTATCCTCTGTGAAGATGGACTCACGTAATAGCGAAGTGGCGACAGCCATGAGATTCTGCAGATGTCTGTTTCTTCGTCGAGTAGGTAGCAAATGGGCGGATTGTCACTTGCACTCTCTTTCCATGGTCTACTGGATCACCATATCGAGATCGGTCATGTTGGTCTCATGCTGTCACGCCGCGGCCGCGGCGATGACCTGTCGCTTGGTGAGATTCGATTACCTGCATGCATGATACGCGCCATCTTCCATTGTAAGGACATAGTGCGGTAAGCTGCTCAGGTTCGATGACCCGATCAGTCCAGTTGAGGCACGGAGGTGGATCCACTGAGTAAGTGCATGATAGTGCAATGAAGAAGAGGCAAAGGGTAAGCACGACGATAGAGCGCGGATTCGATTTGTGCCGCGCCGGAGAAACTGACCATGCGGCACGTCATGGGCTTGGCGTAAGCAATTTGCTGTAATTTTCAAGTCTGCAGACTTCATCTTTTGCTTCTCCATCAGGATACGACATGCCGCACGTAACGTTGCTTACCCCCTGTCGGATCCTTTCTGCTGTCATTCGGGCAGACATCCGTGACTCCAGACTTTGACTCCTTCAGGCGCAATGTGGATTAGGCTCGCTGTCGAGTAAGTCAAACAACCGGACAGTATATCACTTCCGTCTGCTGCGGATAATGTGATGAATTCGTATCCAGTAAGTCACCGAGATCATGGCACTCACGGTCTCGTCCACTTTTATCGCGCTCTCCGATGCCATCCCTCTCCAAATGTTTCTCATTCTATCCCTGTCTGCGTTAGCATTGTACTTGATCTATCGACGTGCACTTCCACAGCCACTAGCTGGTATACCATATCATGCAGCCTCGGCCAGCAAACTCTTCGGCGATGTTCCTGGCATGCTCACTCATATTGCGCAAGATGAGGGAACCTTCATCACCTATCTTGTGAATTCAACCCACCAACTCAACGCGCCATTGGTCCAGGTGTTCATCAAACCTTTCAGCAAGCCTCTTCTCATCCTGTCCGATTACAGAGAAGCCCACGATATAATGACTCGTCGTACAAAAGAATTCGATCGCTCGACCTCATCGGGTGATCTAGTCAGAGGCCTGGGACCAAAGCATCACATCCATCTCAAGACCACGCCTGTCTGGAGGGCTCAACGACGTTTGGTTCAAGACCTGATGACACCGGCATTTCTGAACGACGTCGCCGGCCCAGCCATTCATCAGAACGCCTGCGTCATGGTGGAGCTTTGGAGAGCTAAGAGCAATCTTGCAGCGGGCAGACCTTGGTCTGCTACGGGAGATATCGATCAGGTCGCTCTAGATGCTGTTTTGAGTTTCGCCTTCGGTTCCGGCTTTGGAGAACGACATAGCTCCATTAGGCCGGCCCTGGCAGCTGTTCGAAAGCTGTCTTCGTTAGACTTGAACACATCATCTGTGGAAGCTCCGGTCGACTTCCCTGATGGTGACGTTGACGAGGTCATTCGTGCTACTCTTGAACTCGTTGCTACGGTCGAGCAGGTTCAAGGTAGTCCGTTGCCTGATCTCAAGTGGGCTTTCGTGAACAGCCTGCCACGAATTAGGAGAGCAACAAAGATCAAGGAGAGTTACATCAAGCACGAGCTGACGGATGCGATCCAAAGATTGGCCAACTCGAGCACCGAACATGTCAAGTCTGCAGTAGATCACATGGTATTTCGTGAAAGAATGTTGGCAGAGAAGGACGGCCGCCGAGCAGACTTCTACTCACGCGTCATGATGGATGAGGTACGCAAGTTCTGCTTCCTGTTGATAACGTCGATGCTGACGACCGCCTAGATCTTCGGGTTTATAGTTGCCGGCAACGATACTTCCAGCACCACAATCAGCTGGGGACTCAAGTATCTGGCAGACAATGTAGCAGCTCAGAGTCGCTTGCGAAAATTTCTCGAACAGGCTCACAACACAGCGAGATTCGAGCGCCGCGATCCGACAATCAACGAGATCACAAGGACGCAGATCCCCTATCTCGACGCTACCATCGAAGAGATCCTACGCTGTGCTGCAAGTGTGCCTGTCGTAGATCGACAAGCTACCGTGGACACCACTCTCCTCGGCCATTTCATCCCAAAAGGTACCGTAGTCACATGTCTGGTGACAGGGCCCAGCATGCTGAGTCCTGCTCTGCCCATACCCGGTTCTCTGCGTAGCGACGGCAGTCCTGCAACAAAACTCCGAGCCTGGGACTCGAACGGCATGGCTGTGTTTGATCCATCTCGTTGGCTAGTACAAGGTGAGAAAGGCGAGGAATTTGATCCCAATGCTGGGCCACAGCTAGCCTTTGGTGCGGGCGTACGGCAATGTTATGGCAAGCGTCTTGCTTACCTTGAGATAAAGATCTTGGTGTCTTTGATTGTCTGGAACTTCGAGTTGTTGAAGTGTCCGGCTGAGCTATCGGGGGATAAGCCGGTTCTTATCATGACCAATAGACCAAAAGATTGCTATGTTAGGCTGAGGGAAGTCGACCGGACAAGGGACTAGATAGAATCTACGCTGCCAGATATCCAGTTATCGCATGTCCCGATAGTCAGTGTCAAGTTCATTATTTCGCTCTACGGAGAAGACTCTGAATGTGTTTGATGGGTTGTAGAATGAAGTCAGCGGCACCCAAAACTGTGTCAATTATGAACCTTATCCCTATGTCAGCAGAAGTGCATACTCATCCAGATGTTCAATGTGTGACGCCCTGCTCGCAAGTTCATGCTGACTCGAATAGAACGCGATCGTGGCTTTTTTACCCATTCCGATAGATTCGATGGAAAGTATCTATCTGTTATCTTCAGGGGAAACGGTCGTAGAGTACGAGCCACCAGGGTCGGTAGCTCATCAAAACAATACAGGTTGGTTATGTCTGGACATGTATCGGCTACCCTGTGCACACACTATTGTTACACTCCCCATGCGTGACTCTCCACTGGTGGATACATCTGGCCAGTTCAGTAGCACTCGAGAATGCACAGGACCAATGTGTAACAGATATGAAACTGACTCAACGGCTGACCAGCGAGAGGCAGCAAATAGTGTATGAGATGAGACTACAAATGAACTCGTCTAGTTTTTCACGGCGGAGATCTTGAACCCCCCAGGACAAAGCCTCTGGAAGACCTGCTGCGGGTCATATCTCTTGCTGACTTCGCGCAACTTCTGCAGATTCTCCTTTCCATAACTCGACAGTGGATCTTGACTCTTATCCGCATAGTTGAGATAAATCCAGGGTAGATTACCTCCCTCAATGGTCGCGGCGAACACCTTGATCTCTTCAATCCACGCCTTGATCTTTGGGTAAGCAAACGCCTCTTGCTCAGCAGTCCTCACCATAGCAGAAGCCTGGAACAAAAGCCCATCCATAGTCTGGTTCTGAACACCAGTGATGTTTCCGCCAGCTTCTGCGGATCGTTGACCAAACAGCTTTGGTAAAGGCTGGAATAGACATTGAGTCCAGAAATCGCCGTCTGGTATGTGAGTTTTGAAGTCCTCGACCATGGCTTCGTGGAGTTCTGCTGCCTTCTTCACGATGCGGCTGTCGTTCTTGAAGGATGCAGTGAACCAAGTATTGCTAGGACCCAAACATCAACGGGGGCAGCGACAGAGGGCATGCCATTCAGCAACTTACTAGTGATCTCCGGGGAGATTGTATTCGGGAGCAGATACCATTTCTGATACGCTAGTCATCTTGCATATCGACATGATAGACGGTAGTGCAGCAAAGTTCTTGTAGGCTGCTGGGTTCTCGATACCAGCCACTTGCGCGTACAAAGTCGCGATGCCAACGTCCTTGAATTGGGGCTAATGAAGGTCAGTTGTGCAAGAGATCTCACTTCGATTGCACTTACTGTGATCAGGTTAGCATATATATGGTCAGTGCAATGTTCAAGGGGCACACACCAGTGTAAGCAAAGAAACAAAGAAGATTGCTGTCCAGGTCATCTCTCATGCTAGAAGTGAACCCAACAAGTGCTTCTGCCGCAGCCTCAGTGACCTGTTTGGGGAAGAAGGTCAGTCCACCCCACAGTGGGCCACTCTTGAAGGCTTTCATCTTGAAATTGGTGACAATGCCGAAATTATTGGAGCCACCCTTGAGAGCAAAGTACAGATCGCTATGTTGCTGAGCGGTGGCTTTGACGATACGTCCGTCAGCAAGCACAATCTCGTACTCTACGACATTATCGCAAGCGAAACCTCGACGGGGTGTGAAGAAAGTGTTGCCGCCTCCAAGGATAAGACCAGCAACGCCAACATTGCCTTCACGCCCACCGGCAACCACGAGATTGTGCTTGTCAAGCTCAGCGTAGACGTCTCGCCAGCGACCTCCAGGGCCAATATTGACGGTCTCGGTACCTCCATTGACTTTGGTCCAGCAGAGTTGACCAAGATCAATGGTCACTCCATCGTGGATGTTGTTGGCACCCGCCCATTGTGTGTGGCCACCGCTTCGTACTGCAAACTGCGAATTCCTGGCAACCAGATATTTGACGGCTTTGGCTACCTCCGTGGCATTCTTTGGACGTACGATGCATGCAGGTTGTATCTTTGCACTGTTCGACCAATAGCTTTGTTCTCGAGCTGTGTATTCTTCGTCTGATGGACGCAGCACCTCAAGACCTAGTCTGGTAAACTCGCCGGCTGTCTTGTCAGAAGACTTGGGCTTGGAAAAGATGGCTCCCATGGTGTAGGTTTGAGCTCAATTTGGCTAATCAAGACGAGTGAATGGAATGCAATCGGAAGATAGTGAAGTTTCTCAATCAGGGCATTTGCATGAGCAAGAGCCCTCAAGACTATTACACCTTGATGTATATCGAGGGGAGCTTCCACCTGCGGAAAAACGCTGATGCTCAAACGATTGATCAGACCATAAGCATGTTGTCATGACTGCACAATAAGCGACTGACGACAGGAGCTACAGTGCAGGTAAGCATGTGGTCAACAAGGATAGACCAGCAGTGATTGTGACAACAGCCGACAGAGTCAAGCCATATATATTCCGGTGAGGCTGAATTAACATCTCTTTCCGAAAAGATAGAAGTATCATGCGGGCTTAGCTTGAACACGACAAAATTGCTCCTGCTTGCATGCTGGGACCGCAGTAGCCGTTTTCGGAAGGATCACCAGTGGCGTGTCGTCCCGATAAGCTACGTGTCCCACTCAGGGGACTGTGCTAGTGTGATTGGTCCTGCGGCATTTCAGCTCCGACACTCGTGCGTTGTCCCTGAGATGTTCCAATAAGCAGTCGAAGATAATCGTTTGCAATCACTCTCGATCGGAGGATAGAAGCCCGTCTCATCAATGAAGGAAAGAAATCAATTCCACGCTGGAGAATAACTGAACACGAGACAGTCACATGCTGTGAGTTGACAAGTGTTGCAATGGATTGTTACAAGTTACGCCGGCTATGAATCACAAATAATTTTGTCGGAGGCATGAGTACTCCATGTCTAGCTTGCCCGTATATAGAAGGCCGTATATCATTATTCATGCAAAAATCAGGATTTTCTAGCCCAGGAGTTCAGATTCGCACCAGCTTCAAGCAAAACCCGAACACCAGCTTCAAACCCTATGTCAACAGCTGTGTGTAGTGGTGTCTTACCGTCCAGATCATGACCTTCCATCACCAGTTGATCACCAGAACTATGCTCGAGCAAGACCTTCAACAGTGTTTCCCGTCTCTGAGTGACGGCCCAGTGGACAGCGTTGCGTTGCTGATTGTCCGTTTCGGAGATGCGTGCGCCATTTTCGATCAGTGCGGACAGCACGTCTTCGTGATCACTGATGATGGAGTGAATGAGAGGGGTTAATCCTTCTCCGTCCTTTTGGTTGCAGTCGACACCATGCTGTAGCAATACACGGACGATACGAACGTGGCCTTTTTGCACGGCGATATGCAAGGCACTGACCCAATTCCCCTCGGGACATTTGGTTTGAGGCTTCTCAACGGCGAGGCTTTCACGACTTGATGCATTGGATGCGAGTGGTGGTGGAGAGGCATGATTGGAAGGGAAGTCACCCTCGCTGCCGTAGCTCGTGATAGTGGTGTCTGTGACAACTCCGCTCGGGATCAATGCGCCAGAGACAGACCTCGAACATTGTATCTCGTTTGATAGAAGCGAAATAGGCGTCAAAGTCTGGAAGTTTGAGTGCAGATGGTCTGAAAATTGGTACTCAGGAGATTTGGAAGTTGCCATGTTCAATATGTCGGTCAACTGCGATGGTGATGGGAGTGCCATGGGCTCCGACTCAGGTCCTGGTGTCAAAAGACCTTCCAAATTGGCAAAGTCGAGAAGGTTGATGTCGCCATATACATCCATACCGCAAGGACCTGAAACATCAGGATAATGAGCACTGGGAAGACCCGGTGGACTTTTTGTTGTGAGTAATCTAGTAGGTGAAATACTCTGAGCGCTCGGCCCGGGTGCTGCTGAACGTTGTGATTGTGACGCTCGGGCTTGCATAGCATTATTCTGATTTTTCCGTTCGCTCTGCCTTTCTGTTTGACAGGAGCGAGGGGTCAGTTGAGTCTCACACCCCAGTGTGGCAGCGGCGATACTCACGACGAAACTTGCGTTGAGCTTCGCGATTCTGGGCGCGACGACGCGCCAGCGCTGCTTCCTCCTTGTTGGTGTCCATTTTCTGACGGTACGGCAGCAACTTGGGCCACGATATCAGGGTGTATTGTGTCACTTGGTATGCTGGTTTGGAGTCGTGACTTAACAGGCTTGTGCAAATGGAGATACACAATACCTGTCGTCCTATATAGCTGATACGTGTTAGATGATACTGCACGATCCCACAGGATTCAGCCAGCCGTGCCTGGGGCGCGCCACCAACGTGCGCTCGAGCGTGCGCCAGAGCCTCTCTCGCTCTTACATGAACTCCACGTTCGAAGCTTCGGAGTGTGATAAGTGATCCTCAGCTCAGCCTTTCGCGTGTTGTGTGATACAGAATTGCTGCCCAATCAAGTGTTGGACAGATTCGTGTTCACGAGTTGCTTGGCTACCAAGACAAGCTTTAGCGCGGGTCTTCCCTCATCTAACGGGCCGCCTGCACGAAATGGTATGCAGGGACCGTGGATACAGTCTGTTGAAACACCTGGCCAGATAGGCAATATGTCCGCCCAACTGCAAGTACCCTGTGTGGCCTATTGGCTACCGATCGACACAATCCTCCTCACCCACTGCATACATGTTTGTGGCTGCCGCAGTGACCGGCTACCTCTTTGAGCATATGAAAGGGGCGATCACACAATAGCATATGGGCAATGGTCAAGCTCGTAGCTGGCTGTTTTGATGGCGCAATATGAGGGAGCTTCCTCCAACTCATCGAGGTCCGAAAAGGCGCGGAAACACAAAGAGTGGGGGTTTCAGCTTCCCGAATGCTTACCTTCCGGATAGTAATGATGCGGAGCAACCAAGGGCCGACCAGGCGTAAGCAATATTCCACTCTTCTTTGTTGCATACCGCAGAGCACCCCTTACGATTTGCCCGTCGGGTAAGCATTCCTCGAAATGGTCCAACAATGTAACTCGTAAAAAATATTCAACTCGCAGCTTCTGCTCTGCAACAACACAACTTACCAACAGCTTACCATGGCGAAGAAAACAGTTCTCGTAACCGGCTGCAGCGCTGGCGGCATTGGCGCCGCCATGACGAAGGCCTTCACCGATCAGGGATACCACGTCTTCGCCACACTCCGAAACACCTCCAAAGCCGGATCGCTGGCGGAAATGGCCAATGTCGAAATCTTGCAGCTCGAGGTGACATCCCCAGAATCCATCGAGCAGTGTGTACTCGAAGTTCAGAAGCGTACTGGTGGTACTCTGGATGTCCTTGTCAACAACGCTGGAGCAGACTTCGTCATCCCTTTGCTTGACGCATCGATTGAAGAAGCCAAGAAGTTGTACGACGTCAATGTTTGGAGCATCTTGGCCACCACACAGGCCTTCGCGCCACTGCTTGTCAAAGCCAAAGGAACCGTCTGCAACATCAGCTCTATTGCAGCAACGATGCCACTTGCTTGGGGAGGTAAGAGAATACACGCGTCCCTACTTATTTGTTGATACTGACGCCGCTACAGGAGTCTACAGTAGCTCTAAGGTCGCAGCAAAACAGATTTCGGAAACACTCAGAGTCGAGTTACAGCCTCTGGGTGTGACTGTCATCACTGCCATGGTCGGTGCCGTCCACACGCCAATCCACGACAAGGCAGGCGAATTGGTACTGCCCGCAGGTTCCTACTACCAGAGCGTCAGAGAGACCATCAACGACCAGAGGAAGGGGCTGAAGAAGCCTGGCAGTCAGGAGGTCGATGTCACAGCCAAAAACCTCGTTAACGACATTGTCGCAGGGCGTGCAGGACTTGTTTGGCGCGGAGGCACCGCTACACTTGTGCGTTATCTCGGTTGGCTGTTGCCCTCCGGTCTCTTCGAGCACGTGGTCAATGACGGTCGAGGCCTAAAGCAAGTCCACTCAGGAGAGAAGTAGATATTAAGGAATCGGAGTGATATCACAAGTCAGACTGGCAATGGAAACGTAACGAGTGTCAGCATAATTAATACAAAGCGCAATTATTCCCCTCATTGTTGACTGACCAAATGTATTGCCCCGAGTGGCCAAAAGAGTTGACCGCGAGTCGATCGGCCGCGGCTCCACCATGACTTTTCCTCTCTTTCCAAGTTCCAGCTTCATTGTCCTTCACTTGCCATATCACTATCGTTGAACTGCCGTAGTACGTGCGGCTCTCTGCATTCATACGCGCTCTCAATGATTGTGGATGCGACTACGGATGGAGCGCTACCTTAGCGCTGGCTGTAAACCCAGTCTTGCATGTTTTTTCTCACAAAACCATTGCACATATGAGGACTTTCGAAATCTTCCTACCACTTTGTCTGCCTGGATCAACGGTCGCATGAATTTTGCGATGCTTTCTCTTGATCGGCTTCTTCTTGCCCTCAACGAAACCTTTGTCCCTCATCCAGCTCAAGCCACGCCTCCAGCTTCCTTCACCGCCTCCGGATCCAGCCTTTTCCAATCGCTAGCGAGGCTTACAACAAAAGATATGCATGTGGCTGCTAGCGCAATGGCAAATGTCACCTTTATACCCGCCATGTACGCCTGTAGAATTCCTGGGAGCTGGTCCTTGGAAAATACGGTATGAAGCTGTGTGGCTCCAGTGACGATTACGACGGAAGGGTCGACACCGGGAGCCGTCTTTGGTAAAACTGCAAGAGTTCGATTCACGAATGCTGAGCCTGCTGCGTTGATGAGGAGTCCTCCTCCAACATTCAAAAAGACTATATTCGAATTAGCTTGGTCTTTTTGCACGTGCTCAAAGCAATATCAGATAACTCACAGAGGATGATGGCAGTCACTGAAGGTATGTCTTCAGGTGCTGCTCTAGCCTGACAGATCATGATCGGTATCTGGAATCCAGCGCCCCAACCGAGAGCACCGAGAATCTGGTAGCCAATCCATTTACCAGTACTTGTATCCACGTCAAGGGTATAGATCAACCCACATCCTAGGACTCCAACGGCTGCGCTGCCCAATTGAAGCGGAGCTGCAAGACCAGTTTTCGTCAGGAACAACCCAGCAGACACAACAGCCAAAGTTGCAGCAAGAATCAAGGGCAAGGTGTCCACTCCTGACATGATCGGCGTTGCTCCGTCGATGCTTTGGAAGTATATCGGTAAGTAGTATATGACCAGATAGTACGAGCCTGCGAAGAAGAACGCGAAGACGCTGCCGATGCCGACGTGACGCTGCATGAGCAATCTCGGAACGATGATCGCTCGTTCGCCAGAGTACTTCTCCCAGGCAACAAATGCTATCAGGATAAGGACAAATCCGATCAATAGTCCAATGACTAGACTGCTGTTCCAGGGCTTGAGCTGTCCGCCGTACTGCATGGCTAGGCTATAAGTTACCAGTGCGCCCATGATCAGAGCAACGCCAACGAGATCTGCTTGGAAGAACTTTTCCTTCCAGCTAGCAGGAATAGGTTTCGCTCCAGAAGGTGTGCGGAAGAAAAGCAGGATGATGAGTACAGTTATCTGGAAAGTCAGCTATTGCACACTCAATCGGTCTCGGGACGACACTCACCGCGCCAACAGGCAGATTGATATAAAAACACCACCTCCACGTTGTGTTTGACGTAATCGTACCGCCTACTAAGGGTCCAATCACAGAAGCAATGCAATAAGAGAATCCCATGATTCCAGTATACGTCGGGCGCTTCGAAGGCTCAACCAGAAAAGCAATGATCGTGTAGCCTCCAGTACCCATACCAGCACAACCCACACCCGCAACAGCACGACCGATGATCAGCGTATCGGAATTTGGAGCTATACCACATAACAAACTGCCGATTTCGAAAATCATGATGGCAGTGAGAAAGGTCCACTTGAGAGGCAAATACTTGTATGCCTTTCCCCACGATGCCTGGAAGCTTCCTGAGGTTAGGAAGAAGGCTGAGCCGTACCATGCTTGTTTGTCAAGGCCGTGGAACTCATCAGTGATTTTTGGAATGGCGGTAGCAACAATCGTCTGGTTTTCTGGGGTCAATGGTCTTTCTCAGACTGCGGCCGGAGATAGTACTCACGATGTCGAGTGCTGAGAGGAAAACACTCAGGACGAGTGCCAGCACGATAAAGATCAATGTTGCACCTTTGGGATACTCGTTTGCATCTTTCTCCTGAACTGCAAGCTGCTCTACATTATAGCTTTCTCCGCCATGTAGTCATTCTGGATCTGCGTGGAGTACTTCAGCAGCAAGTTCTGCTCGAGAATTGTTAGAGGGAGTCGTTGGCGACATGTCGATGATGGTAACGAGAACTCGGGCCAAGCAAGCGAGAGCGATACGACTGAAGTAGTACTGTACTATTTGTGATTCTAGAAGCCGACCCTTGTGTTTGCCAGAAAGAAGTCCGAATGGTCACAAACTGCGATTGTTGTGCCGGACACGCATTCCTCCGCCGGGCGTAAGCATCAGCTTTCGGAACGACCCTGCATGACAGACAAAGACCCCAGACGCCACGGCACATACAGCTGTGCAGAAGCCCGCCGACTCACAGACTCATATGACTTCTAGATTCTTTGTTCGCCAGGAATTACATCACTCGGGCAAATTTGGGATTCTGACGTCTCCATCAATGAGCCGCAAAAAAATCACGTCTCCATATTCGGGTTCATCGTTCGAAGAAGGCTCTCTTTCATCGCCATCGGTACGAGACCTCGCTACTCTATCAATACGCTCTATCTCTCTTGTGCCTCCCCCTCAAAGTCTCACTCTGACACGCAAGCCCAGACTACCTTTTGCCGGGACTGGAATGATCTTGTCGCTGTTGGGATCGATATCCCTCGCTCTCTCCGTATTAACTAGCTCGAGTGTACGCCCTTCTTGTCCGCGGTAAAGATCATATCTTCTGAACAAGGTTCCCAGCACTATGGCCATCTCTTTGCGGGCAAGGTTCATCCTGCGAGAAAAGAAATCAGAAGGTGTGGCGACTCCACTGTGGTATGTGGCACTTACCCAAGACAACTCCTGGATCCACGCGAGAATCCCAGAAACGCTCGACTGATCTTCGGATCATCAATCCATCTCTGCGGGCGAAATTCGTAGGGATCGATAAAGACTTTTGGGTCCATGTGAGTTGTGAGCGGGGACATTGTGGTTAGTGTACCAGGTGGCAGGATATAGTCTTGACCAGTGCGTTTGTCGTGGTATGCAATCGGCAGATCTGGCGATATACGAGGCTGCCGGTTCATTACACCTGGATGAATGCGGATGACTTCTTGGATCACGGCATTAAAGTATGGCAGACTGTCCACCTGTGAGAAAGATGGGATTTCATCTGGATTGGGGATGGCCTGGATCAATTCCTCTCTCAACTTTTGCAACTCGGTGGGGTTGGCGAGGAGTTCGTAGACGGCAGCCATAAGAGTATATGCTGTCATTACTATCAGCTTGGTCACTGGCTCTTGTGCGTCAGCATACCTACCTGTCGTGCCTTCGCCGGCAAACACTACCAACTGAGCCTCTGCAGCCAGTCTCGCATTGGTCTTGTCTTCCTCTGGCAGAGAGCTGTTCAAGATGCCTTCGAAGATGGTACTTTTGATTCTCTCAGGATTGGGCGAACTTCTGATCTCATTCACCTTGTCCACCCACCACTACATGTTGCATATGAGATAAAATGTCCCCTCTCAAGGTTTTGTGTGTTACTCACCGATTGCTTCGACCAAAGTTCCCTCAATGAAGGCGCCAACACCGCAACGAAACCGATCGGTAAAGACTGTATCAGGTCGGCAACCCATGTGAAATGGCCAAACACATGAGTGAGGCTGAAGAACAGCTCTGTAGCTTCGAAGTACGGTCTTCCAAGGTCGGGCTGGTCCAAGAAGTGGAACGAATCGCCGAATGCATACATTGTGATCACATCACTTGTACAGGCTTTGAAGAGGTGGTGTAGTTGAACCACTTCACCGGCTGTCTCCTCCATGCGAAGGAGCAGTTTAGCCATGTGTTCCTTCATGATGGGCTCGAGACGACGGATGCTGGCTGTAGAGAAGAAGCTGTTGACAGCGTTGCGTCGGCGGCGGTGCAGATCATGGCTAATGGTGGCCACCATGGACTCGGCAGCTTTCGGTCAAGAGTCAGCTAAGTTGATGCGCTTTGCTGAATGTCATAACTTACTTCCGGTTCTTTTCGCTACCACTGCCGGTTTGTCTGTTCTTCTCGAGGCACCTGGGAACAATGTGTCGATGACATCCGAATCGTCAAAATGCACCTCGTCCGGATTGATTCGAATAATAGGACCTCACAAATGTGTCAGCTTCTCTCAGTGCTTTGACAGAAGCAGACTTACCATATCTTGCGTGCATATCATCGATCGCCCTAAAGAACTGACCTCCAAGAAACACATCATAGTAAATCTCGGGCCAATAAGTGCATGCTGCAATGGTCAACTTCTGCTTCCATGCTAGAAATGGACCGAACGTACCTGCAAGTTTAGGGCCAGGGATCCTTGCGAGAGGATGAAAGTATACTCCAAACAAGTAAGCAATTGGCCTCCACGATCTGTTGAGACTAACCCACGTCTATATATCGTGAGCGACACGCAATAGGTGACAAAACCGATTGCAGAAAGGACAACGACTTGGAGTGTCCTGTCCACCAGCGATTGACCGCTGCTACTCCAGTCGTTCCAAAAGACGGATACGTGAGATAAGATTGTGTTTGACATATTCCAGATTTGCATTAAACAGACTATGATAAGTTGGTGAAGGATATCTCGATCAAGTCTCTGCTGTATAGACCTCCAATGCCACCCATATAGCACACATTTTTTGTCAACATTTCGCAAGAGATCCTTTACATTGTCATGCTATAAGGACGCTTACTTGTAATGATTGAACTTCTTTACCATTTCCATGGAGGTTCTGGCTTACTTTGCAGTGCTCGGAGCGATTACTCCGACGGGTAATCGCGATTCTCTGATCTTATCAGTAAGCATAAGCATGATCGGGATCACTCCGCATGCTACCATGTCCAGAGTACCATTTCGGATATCGAATCAGCCACCGACACTGCTTCCCCTACGAGGAGATAGGATCTAGCGTCGTGGGCAACGCGTGGATGGTGGTGGCAATGAGATCCATGGGCGCCTGCAGACGTGATAGTGGGGACTTCGCTAAAGGTCCAGCTTCTAGATGCAGGCATGTCGGTCTAAACTTAGCACGCTTTTGGCAAGATCTTCCCACGTGAAGACCGTGAAGGATCGGTTCAGTCAGCCTCTTGATCCTGGAGGAGAGATCCTTCAGTTCGAGAATCCAACAAGGTTGAGAAGATGGTGTTGGAGCGGCTGAGAAGACGGCAGCCTCGAGTGTACTTTCTCGCAGAATAAATAGTCCTCAAAACGCCCAAACTGTGAAACATCTATCTCTCATCAATTCTCGCTTATTTCGATATAGGTTGCAAATCAGCTTGTTCCAAGATGCCACGATCTGTATTTGATGTCTGCATAAGTGCTGTCTGTCTGGCCTTGGCTTCGCTTCACTTGACACAAGCTTCACCAGTCGTTGGGGATCGATCGTCGCCATCATGTCGTGTCCTTCCTGGAGATGCAGCTTGGCCCAAACAAAAGGCTTGGGACAAGTTGAACCAAACCATCGGTGGCAGGTTGATTCGCGGTACCCCTCTTGCCCAGCCATGCTATACACCAGACTTGGACACGAACACATGCACCACCATTCAGAATGATTGGACAGCTCTCGACCCCTTGTAAGTTTTCTTCCGATGGCAAAGGGATGTATAGGATATGCTGACATTACCAAAGTTTGAACGATCCAGTGAACGTCATGTCACCTTATTGGATGAACAACTCTTGTAGCCCTTTCCTCGGTCCAAGCGGCTCTTGTTCTCTCGGCAACCTTGCTTCATACACGATTAAAGTAAGCTGCGCCGACGATGTGATCGCAGGCGTGCAATTTGCCCAAAACAACAACATCCGACTCACTATCAAGAATACTGGCCATGACTTCCTCGGTCGATCTGCAGGCGAAGGATCCCTGGCTTTGTGGACGCACAGTCTCAAGCAGATGACTTATGTCGACTACAAATCACCGCAATACACTGGTCCAGCATTTCGCGTGGGTGCTGGTATCACGAATGCGGAGATCTACGCTGCAGCTGGTGCTAAAGGGTACCGAGCAGTCGGTGGATCGTGTCCTACGGTAGGTGCGACTGGAGGATATGCCCAAGGAGGCGGTCACGGTCCGCTCGGCGCAAAGTACGGGCTGGGGTCTGATCAGGTTCTCGAGTGGGGGCTCATCACTGCTGCTGGAAAACACGTCGTTGCATCGCCGACCAAGAACTCGGATCTGTACTGGGCATTGAGTGGCGGTGGTCCCGGTAATCTGGCGGTGGTACTCTCCATGACCGTCAAGGTCTACAAAGATGGTCCAATCGCAGGAGCGACGCTCTCATTTGCCAACACCAACGACACCGCTTATTGGAAAGCTGTGAGTGCCTGGTTAAAGCACCTTCTTGTACTCGACAAGCTGCAAGGCTTCACCACACTTTGGGGTCTCACAGCACTGGGCTTCGAGATCGAATACGCCACCTATCCCGATGCAAACGAATCAGCCATGACCAACGCACTAGCTCCTTTCATACAGCAAGTCAAGGATCTGAATCTCACTCTCGACACGAACTCAATCTCAGTCCACGCCAACTTCCCTGCGCACTACGCAGCCTACGCAACCCAAAGCTACGACACCAACAACTCAATCGGTGGCCGCCTGATCTCGCGCTCCGTGGTGCAGAACAATCTTCCAGCACTGATTGCCGCTTTCCGCAGCATCAACATCAACAGCACCAACGTCGGAGGCTCAAAAATCAGTGGCATCGCCGCCAACGTGACACATCAACGTGTAGGCAATACCGCCAACAGCAATTCTGTGCTGCCCGCATGGCGCGACTCTCTCTTCACCATGACAATCGGTATTCCTCTGGCTCAAGATGCGACTTGGGCGCAGATGCAGAATGGTCAGAAACAGTTGAACGTCTGGCAGGACTTACTTCGGACGGTGACTCCTGGTGGTGGCACCTACATGAGCGAGGCCACATTCGACAATCCCAATTGGAAGCCCGATTATTATGGTACCAATTATCAGAAACTGCTCAGTATCAAGAACAAGTACGACCCGCAACGATTGTTCTGGGCCAACACGGCTGTTGGAAGTGATGATTATTGGCGACCTGCTGCCGATGGAAGATTATGTAGGGTGTAGCGTAGCATATTCTCTCTTTGTACTGAGCGGTGTCAAAGAAGGTCTGGCTGGGGCGTGCGAGTCTGCTTTGTAATAGAAGTATATATTCTGTTCTAGTCTGTTGCTTTGAGTACGAACGGTATTCCTCTTCATTCCTTCGGGACTCGATGAGATCAGTCGCTCTTTGGTTTGAAACTCTTCCATTGTATACCAAAGCTTGCAGAACAAGCAGCCGCAGCCAAGCCAGCTCCAAGATAGAATGTACTCGTCACACCCTGATTGTACGCATGCAACACCTGCACAAGATCTTCCTTGGGGACCAGCTGCCTAAAGTCCGCAGGAGCTGCATGAACAATTGCAGAGAGATCCAGACCGACAACATCTGTAGACTTGAGGGCGGCATAGAAGATACTCGAAAAGACAGCTTGTGCCAGAGCCAAGAACAAAGCTGCACCAAAACTCTGGAAAAACTGTAGCAAAGCAGTAGCGACAGGAATGTCTTCGGCTTTCAACACAGTCTGAATGGCAACATACGGCATCCAAAGACTGATGCCTGCACCCAGACCAGGGAGAATTTGGTAGGGGATCCAATATTGGCTGCCCGAGGATGGACTCAGTGTAGACAGCAGACCAGATCCGACAGCCAGTAAAGTTGTGCCAGTCAGAATGAAGGGGTTGGTGAGACCAACGTAAGGAAGTAGAATGCCTACCATGAATGCAGAAGCGACATCAGACATTGACAGTGGTAGGTACATGACGCCGGATCTGATGGGAGAGACGCCTTTGACGATCTGGAACCATTGAGGAAGGTAGTAAATAGTAATGTAGACCGCTCCCATCGCGAACAGTTCGGTCAGACAAGCGAAGAAGACGATGCGTTGAGTAAAGAGCTTTGGAGGTATCATCGCATCATCGCCTTTTCGGACCTGCCAGAGGGCGAAGATGATTGTGAGGACCGCGGCACCGATAAAGAGTCCAATGATGGTAGCACTACTCCAAGCATACTCCAAGCCACCCCACTGAAGGGCAAGAAGCATCATGATCGTAGCTGGTGCGAACAGCAAAAGACCGACCAGGTCCAGGCTTGCCATGTTTTGTACAGAAGTGTTGTCGTGATTTGCTTTTGGCGGATGAAAGAACAAAACTAGGAAGAGAACTGTGACAGCACCGATAGGAAGGTTGATGTAGAAGCACCATCGCCAGGTGACACGCTGTGTCAAGACTCCACCGAGAAGTGGTCCAAGCATGATACCAATGCCGAAGGTCGACTGCAGCATGCTGAGATATGTGGTTCGTCGGGGTAGTTTGACAGAGACTGCAACGATTGAGAATCCACCAGTCGTGCAGCCAGCAGCGCCAGCACCAGCAATCGCTCGTCCGACGATTAATCCAACAGCATTCGGAGCTGTGGCGCAGACCAGGGACCCAATCTCAAAGAGTGCCATGAAAACAAGGAACATTGTCTAGAGCAGTCAGACCTCGCTCCAAAATTGTCTTTGACAACACAAACCTTGATGGGAAATTTTGCGTACAACTTGCCAGCAACTGGTTGAAGTGCACAGGTAGCAAGAGTGTATGCGCTTCCATACCAAGCTGTGTCGCCGGCGGATTTGAATTCTGCTGTAACATATGGAACCGCCGTCGCGACGATAGCTGAGTCCAACGATACGAGAAAAATGGCCAGCACCAATCCAGACATGACTGTGACTAGGCTAAGCCCTGTCAATTCGAAATCTTGGGCTTCATCCTCAACATTGAGCGGCTCGATGTGTCGCGTCGATTGACTACCATCATGGCTTGTAGGCCGTGAGTGGTCGATATCCATGAGACTGGCCATGGTTGAGTGCTCGAATGGTGGAGGTGGTGGTCAAATATCGTTCTGGTGTGCGACTCGCGTGCATTTGTGTATTGTGGGGGTGCGGCCGAGAAGGGTAACACCGGTGTCTCCTGTGCGGGGCCCCATCCGGGACGGCCAAGTCTGGTTATTAGCCGGTGTTGGCAACAGGTTCTAATTTTCTCGTTGTCGATCGTTGCCTACTCGTGCTTAACGGTATGTAAGAGCATGGAACGCAGACACATCCGATCAAGTCCTGTACGTGCCATGTTTTCTTCGCTGCCACGGCCAAGCCAGGCCCTCCAGAGATCTCCAGCAAATCGAGCATTGTGATACCAAGTGCTTCCTAGATGATTGTGCTCAAATGCCCCGAAGACAGACGAAGCATTGCCTCCAGACGAACCGTACTTGCCAGCGTTGAAGATCTTATCAGCAGTCGCAATTGGCCATTCACGGTCGTAGTAAACAGGGTGCGGTGCATAGACTGCTTTCAAACCGTAATGTAGAGCAATGCTTGGAGCCCACATCTCAGTCCACATCGAGCGTTTGTACTCGAGAGTCTCCTTGTGCATGAGACGTAGTAGTTTACGAGACATACGCGATGCTGCGATGATGGCGTTACGACGCGGTGGCATTGGTAGTTCTGTGTCGTACCCGGTGACATCCCTAGCAAAGTACCATCCTGAATCCACTGGATCGAATAAGGGACTCAATGTGATCAAGTCGGCATCCTCACCGTCTCCTGTGGTAAGAGTCGCAGACTTCTGCTCGGAGTCGACCGCCAGGGAACCAGCAAAGGGCACAGGTCCGAAGACAGTGATCGTGTTCTCTCGCTTCACAATTTCAGAAAACTGGTCCCATGTTCCATGTAGTTTTTTGAGATAGTACTTTGCACTTCGTTCCCAGATCCCGCGTCTTGGCTGTGACTTTGCCCATATTCCTAGGCGGTCGAAAAGCTCATAGTAGTGGCCTATATAGCGTATGTCCATTTCCCAGTTCCAGAAGTGGTCGTACTGTGTATGAGTCTGCGCAAAGTATTGCAATGGCATATGGGAACTCCTGTAGACACCGTGGATAGGCATGCCAGATTTGTTGATGGTATTGTTGCAGAAGGGACCAGGGTAGACCAGTTCCATCTGTTTCTCAGACCAGAGCGTGACAAGACCGCGAAACTCTGCCGGGACAATCTCCTTGCGTATCTCCTCGTAAAGCTCCGCAGATTCCCAGAAGTGTGCTGAGTTGTTCTTGACGTGAACGAGCAGATGAACGTCATACTCACCGCCCGATCCTAAAGACACCTCACTGACGAGTGCCCTGAGGTTCATTATAGCGTGGGGTGTATAGTGGTATCCCGTCCAGGTCCTCAACACAATGGCCTGCCTGGAGATGTGTGACGAGACATCGGAAGCCGTGGACTGTTTTGTGCTATCCATACCGGGTCGCTGACTATTATCGTCGTAGCATCTCTTCTGTGCAGCTGCCCAGTCAACGTCCGTCCAGTCCACCGGCGTTTGCTGAGGTGATTGGGTCGCGTGCCTCGAGAGTCCAGCGTGCTCGGGTGTTGTCGAGTTCACGAATGAGCCATAGGCTTCGAGACGACCAACATTATCGAAGCAGACGTCGCCGTTGAGGCCCAGCACTTCGTAAGAGCCATACAGAGGATCGGGGTGCTCTGGTGGCACGCCAAGGTATGAGTATACTCTTGGGACCGCGACGGTTCGTGCATGGTCGAGAAAGCATTCCTGTATGGAACTGGGTCGTCCACCAACGTTGCCGAGCCCGTGGTAGGGGTTATATCCATCAAGGTGCTTATATATATCCTGCTCTTTCAGCAACGTGGAGTTGCCATCTCCGACCGGATGATCCGGCTTGTCTGCGTTCGCACCATCTGAAACGGGTATAAGGCTACGGACGCCGGAATAGTAGCCATCAAGCCTGTAACGCAGATGTTAGCAGAGTCATGACTCCGCGGGGAGGTGCACTTGCAGAGGAAACTTCTCCCAGTGTGCGCCAAAGAGGAGTAGGCCGGCACCTCTCCAGGTTCGGTCCGGTATATGGTATATCACGAGACATAACAGCAAGGCAGCGGCAGTAATGTTGCGACAGACCCTGACGGGCCGAGTGCAGAAAGGCGACTGTGGAAGACGCATTTATAACAGGCTGGTCAACGTGCGACCAGTCCTTACCTCTTAATACAGCCAGGAAGTTTTGAAACCAGCATATCGGAGACTTACTAGATATCCTACAGATGCATGTCGTGTTGAGCTCTGCAGGCGCTGAGGCGCAGTCCGTGTGCATCAGGTGAACGCGTGGCCGAAGGAACATGTCTCCAAAACACGAGATAGGGGTCAGACAGCAGCGCAATTAACATAAACTCACCCAAGAGTTTCCCCGTGCTCGCCCGTGAACCAGCTTGAAGCACAGCTAAACTCGCGGGGTCGTTCGTGTTTCAGTGCAAAGGGTTCGAACTTAGATGGGATCGAGACTGCCTTTCCCGATGCCTTCTCAGCCCGTCTGCAGCGTTACGCCGATGCGACGTTCAAGCCCCGATATGCTTACGCAGAAGCATTTGCTAAGCACTCGAGGCGCATGCTTAGCATTTCCGTCTATCGAACATGAGTTCTGTTGGGTCCTGGCGGTCGACGAATGTTCCGCACATCTTTGGGCAGGATGAGTGTCGGCATGTATAGACTTTGAGGTTGACAAGCCAGAGGCGCTCAATGTCTCGAAGGATGAGTCGAAGGATGAATTGAGCTGCCAATGGCATCACAACGCTGATCCATGCTGTCGCTGGTTCTGGAGATGCAATAACACGTGCTCGTCTTGCTTTTGTCGGACCTTTGGACTTGATGGTGTTTTTCTCAGATTGGAAAAAACACGTGCGAGCAAGACAAGCTCTGCTTGGGTCTTGGCAATCCCTTTGGCTGTCCCGCATGACGACACTGGTATGCACGATTGCACTTTTTCCGCCGAATATCTAAGAATCCATGTTCAATTCATAAGTTCCCGCCGAACGCGGCTGGTATGAACTGCCTGATGTGGCCTGGAGGATCTGCCGTAAGGATCCGAGACCTTGATGGCAGAGCAGTACAAATGCCTGGTCACCGGCACCTCAATTCCCATGCTGTAGACAATTGAGCTTGTACCGACTTGACCAAGATGCTTTCCTCTTTGTTTAATGTAGCCGCTCTGGCTCTGGTGGCCGATGTAGCTTCTGCTGCTGCTGTGAGCTCTTCCAGCAAGCTCGCAGCCTCCAAGACCGCCGGCTCAACAGCCAGCGACGTCTTCCCTCCTGCAAGCAGTGAGTAGCACATATATGTGTCTTGTATACAGACCAATTGACACCCCTCAGCCAAGGTCAACACCTCCCTGTTCCCTAACGAGTCTCAAGTTGGTTTCCCTGGACCTACTCCTACTGGTCTCGAAGGCGATGCTATCCAGACCGCTCCCCTGTACCCATACAACTCAGCTGCCGCCGCCGCATTTCCCTTGGCTGTGCCTCAGCCTCATGGATCGTCCGCTTTTGGCGACAAGTTCGACATTACAAAGTACTGGGGTAATCTGAGTCCTTGGTACTCGGTCTCGTCTGCCGATTACGGCCTGTCCGAAGCAAGCCCTCTGATTCCCGATGGCTGCACTATCAACCAGATGCTCTTGTTGTACCGCCATGGTGCTCGTTACCCCACTAGCGGTGCTGGTCCTTCGACTTTCGCTCAAAAGGTCCACAATGCCACCGCCTCAGGCTTCAATGTCACTGGCGAGCTGACTTTCTTGGCTGACTGGACCTACAAGCTCGGTGCTGAGCTTCTCACTCCCTTCGGCCGTAGTCAGAACTTCCAGCTTGGTGTCGAGTACCGTCAGCTGTATGGTGAGCTCCTCAACAACTTCACCGAGCAAGACGCTCTTCCCGTCTTCCGCACCGAGTCTCAGGATCGCATGGTCAAGACTGCCGAGAACTTCGCTGCTGGTTTCTTTGGTGTCCCCGAGTACTTGAACCAAGTCAACATTGAGATCTTGGTCGAGAACTCGACCGTCAACAACTCGGGTGCTGCTTACGAGGTCTGCCCCAACTCGAACATTGCCAGCCGTGGTAGCATCGGTAGCGCCGTCGCCAACAAGTTCGCCGTCAACGCTTTCAATGCCACTCTCGCCAGACTGAACTCTCAGGTCTCTGGTGCTCTCAACTTTACTTATGTCGACGCCATTGATATGTTGCAGCTCTGCTCTTACGAGACCAACGCTCTCGGCTACTCCAAGTTCTGTGGTCTCTTCACTGAGGAGGACTTCATCAACTACGAATATTACTATGACTTGTCCTTCTACTACAACAACGGACCTGGTTCGCCCGTCTCTGCTGCTCAAGGCAAGGGTTTCCTCCAGGAATGGCTCGCACGCTTCACCCACACTTACCCTGATGCCACATCTGCTCTTAACAAGACTTTCGACAACTCTTCGACCTACTTCCCTCTGAACCAGTCCATCTATGCCGATGCTACTCACGAGGTCATTGTTCTCGATACACTCACTGCTTTCAACTTCACTGCCTTGTTCAGCGGTCCCCCTCTTAGCGCCACTGGCAACACCGGCACCAACTCCTTCGTTGCCAGCAAGCTCGTTCCCTTCGCCACCCACTTCACCACTCAGATCATGACTTGCCCTTCCAGAAATGTGACCAAGCAGATCCGCTTCCTCGTCAACGATGCGGTCATCCCCGTCTCAGACTCTCACGCTGGCTGCCCTGTCGACAAAGATGGTCTCTGTCCTTTCGACACAATGGTCAATGTCTTGAAGAAGAGAGTCAACGAGATCAACTTCAACTACGACTGCTACGCCAACTACACTGCTACTGCTGGTGTCAACTACAACGGCCGTGCTCCTACTTCCTAATTACTCCATAATGTATAGACAGATTTTGTAGAGTGAATGTCGACGATGAGAAAAGTAGTGTAATAATAAAGAAACTCCTTACGAAAATGAATAAGTTCGATCTTTCTAAAATAGTGAGGCACGTCCGATTGGCATCAACGCATCACATCCGACATTGCTGAGCGTGCATGCGGGTCCACTTATTGCGGAAGTCGCGAAGAAGCCCCACACCAGCCATCAAACAGCTTCATCGACAACTTCTCGTTGTGGTCATCTACCTTATTGTGACCATCTCTCCCAACATGAACGTTATTTGAACCTGAAAGCGCACTATCGAAAAGATTCTCCTGTGATGGTAGAGTTGACGGCAGATGTGCTATATCATCTCAGCGCCTACCTCGACGACCGTGATCTCCGCAATTTCTCCCTCGTCAACCGGCTATTCAACGACGTTTCGAGGAGATACTTATACAAAACCATCGTTGTCAAATTCTCCTCACCGGATCTACTCGACGTCGCAGTCGCGATTTGGACTCGCATTCTGGAGAGTGCGAATAGTTTCAAATATGTGCGACACGTCAAGGTAGTCGCGAAGCACCTCGAGGATTACCGTCGTGCATATGAATTCGATTACAACGACTGCGGAGACGACTATGAAAGCCTTGGCAGTACTGCTTGGTGGACAAGTTCAATGACAGGACCCTGCCCAAGTTGTCTATAGGTGGGGTACAAGTACTACTCACACGAGACTCGCAGTGGGACGATCTAAGCCGCTTCATGAAAGGATTTCCCAACCTCAAAGAACTCACTTGGGGCTGCGAGGAACGAATCCCTGCCTCTGTATTCAGATGCGTCAGTCAAGATCATCCAGGTCTTCGACTGCACTTGCGGAGCTTCAAGCTGCGTAGCCTGGAAAGGGTTCCTGGCACCCCAGCATTGACTGCCCTCAGTCCATACGAACTTGAGCTGGTTACATCGCCATGTCTTTACAGCTTGGCCATGTGGGGTCGAACCGGATATATGTATGAGGTTCAACATGCTATCATGGACATGCTGGCAGGCGCAGCGCCAAACTTACGAGAAGTCGACTTTTCCTTGATAGGCACTTTCTGGCACTGGCCAGTAGGCGGATATCAGCGAGGTAGTCAACTCCCTGTCCTCTCGTCAGACATGGGTGCATTGCGACACATTGGAATCCATTCAAACCATCAATACATCACGCTGCTGGCAAGATATAGCTCTGTAACCGATTTCTCGCAATTGGAGAGTCTCGAGATGCATGATTCCGTGGGAATTGAAATGTTTGAATTGTTGGCTAGGTGTCACCTTCCCGCTCTACAGCATTTGTCCTTCAATCTGATCAATCGGGGCGTGGATGAATTTGATGAGGATCATGAGCACCTAATCAATGAGGCCGTGTCAGAGATGAACGAAGCTGTCACGAATCTTATTCCTTCCCTGACCGCTTTGCAAAGCATAAGAATGGGTGGACCTTTTGGAGAACATACACTCAGGGTGGTGCTTGACTACTGTGGACACAGATTACGGCGTCTGCTACTGTCAACTTACGATGCGCATATCTTACCAACAGCTCTTGTGGGCGTCGATCTTGTTCGAGAGATCCGACAAAAGTGTCCGAACCTGGAAGAGTTGGCTTTGACTGTTTTGAGGTCCAAGGGCGATGCATCAGAGGTCGCCATATACCGCGCTCTCGGAACTCTGGCCTCTGTCCGCAAAATTCATCTGAAGATGTGTTATTCGCAGTCCTTTCTACGAAACTCCGAACACACTAGTCGACCCGATATGATGTGCGCAAAGGGACAGATTCTAGATCAGGACCAAGAGACTGAACTCGACGACGCTCTCATCAACATCGCCGTCGATCAATCACTTGCTCAATCAATCTTCCGGACCATCTCGATGTCAAAGCCTGCGTATTCTCCACCACTCGAGCGTGTGTCTTTAGGCGTTGGTGTTATGAAAGATTTCAGTTCCAGCATTTGGAGCTTAAACCTTCACCTGTATAATGTGTTGAGATACATCGGCCGCTCCTGGACCTGCGTACGCAACCCGCGAGACGACAAACTGCACGACTGTTTTGCTTCCGGATACGATCCCAAGGAAAGAATCTCACGAGAACAGTTGATGAAGCAGGATATATCTCTTGCTATGTCTGACTCAGCGGTTGCACAGGCCGTCTGTCGTGTTTGGCCTGCTGCCAAGACAAATGACTGGAAGCAAGTATGGCATAGCTTTGAGCTCGACACTTCTGAGTGAGCCAGCACGATGTTACTGGTTCAAGGCTGGCGTCTACACGTTTGGCGAAGTCTTAAAGTGTTCTCAACCCTTTTGTCACGTCTTCAACGAAGGTACTGCTCATATTCTCTCGCATACCGCTGTGACCGTTCCTATTCTGGCAACTGCCCGCACTGCTGCTTGCGGTACGGAAACATGCTGATGGCCATCACCAGATTCAACTCTTACATCGCATCAAGAAAAGCCTGCTCCTCCTGCGTAGAAACCCTCCCCAAAGCCACATTCCTATAAGGAAACCTTCCAAACCGTCTAATAGCATCATAATGCTCATCAACCGCCTTCTCCATACCCCCCCTCAAGGTCTCCAATTCCTCCTTCTTCGACACTAAAACCTCTCTCCAATACCTCATATCTCCATCTCCCGCATCCATCCCTTGCATCAACATCTCCACATCTCTGAACCTTTCTTTCTGCTCTTCAATCATCAACTCCTGCATCTCCATATCCTCAGCATGTTCCATAGGCATGAATAACCAAAGTCTATATCCAAATTTATACCTTACTTCTCTGCGCTGATGTATACACAATTCCTTTGCTTTTAATGCAATTGCAAGTGCCAATGGGTCGAAAAAGTTAAACACTTTTGCGGCTGAGGTGCCTCGGTAGCAGTTTCTGGGGATTTGGTCGAGGAGAATGATCAGGGACATCCAATCTAGTGCTGAAGTTGGGTTTGCAGCTGCCAGAATGTCATTGGCGCTGTATTGATGGGTGAAGATGGAGTCGAGTAGAGAGCCGAATTTTGCGCTGGAGATTCCGTTATGTTAGCTAAGATACAGGTGCACCACTTCCGGAGTGGAAGAGAGGAAGAAACACACCGACAAGACTCATCAAACTCATCACTTTTATCTACAAACCACACATTGACGTCTTTAGTGCTTGGGACGAGAATGTGTGATTCATCCGCCGAGTGAGAGAACCAGAATTCTTGTAGGTGATTGAAAATGCCTGAGGCAAAGGCTTCAGCCAATGCACTCTTTGCTTCTTGATCAGACATGTGTTAGTAGGTGCGAACTGAATTTATGGATGCTTCGATAATTCTTTGTCAGTGATGGAAGGTGGTTGAACGTTTGTAAAACACGCGTCATCGTCGTTGCCCCACTCACTTCAAATATTATCACAACACACAGTCTGAGCTATCGCTGAACATTCACTCATGTCTTCGACATAATGCGACTCGCCCGACCAGTGTCTCAAAGGCTCTCTTCAACTCGAATGAGCATCTCATTGCTTGTTCAGTGTCGGAAAGATGAGCTCGGTGGAGTCGCGGAAAGAGAAGAAGGCTTCATCGCAACCACTGCGGGGAGGACACACCACAGTGTCGACTGACTTCCCTTATTTCGACAAGCGATGTGAATACACCTACCAGGCACTTGACATCTAGCCTTCTTTTCGCGAAGCGCCCATCTACAGTATTCTTGAGACGGTCTTCCGGATTTCCTGGAAGGCTTCAGACTCGTCCGTCGTTGACCGCAATGTCGGCTTGCAATCAAGTCTCAGAAGAAACACTCGAAAAGACTACTCGTAGAGTACTGTATACTCGTTTGTGTCGCCGACCTGAGCTTCTGTTTGGGCAGCGCCGTTGTTCTTGCATTGATGCCATGGCCATCCTCCTCGTACTTCGTTTCTAGCGCCTGCGAACGCGGCGTGATCTGCCTGTCTTTCGCATCCTCCGCAGCCACTTCGGTACAAGCCTGCAAGCGTAGCAGCCAGCCACAGACTGCACCATAGGCATTCATTACCACAAACGACTGAGGCCAAGACTCCATTCTTAGAACTTGACCGCTATTGGAAAATATTCAAGAACCTGCATATAATCCTGCATCTTGCAGCTCAGCCTCACTATAGAGAAACCTCTTTATATACACTGTGAGCTCAGGATGGCTTTTGTCTACGATCCCGCGCCTTACTCATTACTTTATCAAAATGGCCAAACCCAACTTTGAAGCTGATTATGCAGCAGTCGAGACATCGGAAACTGGAACGCCAGATCAACATGTATCGATGTCTGGAAGATACTCCGACATTGCAATCAGTGCGGTCGTAACAACTGTCCCAATCATCATCCTATCTGGCGCGCTTCTAGCACTCGTCTTCGGCCTTCGCGTCATTCAAGAGCCCTCAATCTTTGCGCAAGAGCAACAGGGTCAAACACTCAACGAATCTGGCGTGTACTACGTACAAATAGGTTCAACATATCTGGTTTTCATTGCTTCGCTGTCCAGCAGTGTGGTACCCATGCTTGCGACTTTTCTTTTGACTTTGGCATCATTTCCGATAGCGAATAATGTTGGAAGACAAACTCGTGTCGAATCGCGCACTCGAAGCCTCACACCGTATCAATTTGCACTGACGCTCAACTTCCTTGGTGGAGGAGGTTGGGGGGCCATGTGGAGATGGGTAAAGTATCTGTTCACACAGAGAAGGACTCGAGAGCCACAGGCAAAAGCTCTGACACAGGCTGCTTGGTCCACGCTTTTGACATTGTTGCTTGGGTATGATCATCTGCCCATGCTCCCAGCTGAGGGCCTTGCTGACTGTGGACAGACTACTCGTAATATTGGCCGACACATGGCTGCACGTTGCAACTAAGACGATAACCTTCACCCAGCTATTAGACACCAACAGTCCTGCTGCACATGGTTTTGGTCTCAAAGAGACGTGCACAGTCAACAACAATTCTTGGGCGAGTTCAAGGGCTACTGGAGCATGCGCTCTGAACCTGGCTGCCACAAACACATTCCTTATCAACGGGACTCAATCACTACAGGTTTTGAACAATATATCATCTCTAGCCACTGTTGCGACCATCAACACTGGACAAGACTATACTTATTTGGCAGTTCCACCCTCGATAGGGTTAGCCGATGAGGATTGGAGAGCGGAATCATTTGCTTTACAGACCCAGTGCCGTCTCGTATCAGAAGAGTGTGATATGGTCGGTTTATACGGCACTTCCACCCCATTCGCCTGCTCGGATTCCTTCCAAGGAGATGTAACAAAAGATTACCAGGGTTTTATATCGGCATTCTTCACAGATGGTTCCATGTCTAGAAACAACACTATACCTGGAGTGGGAAACCCTTTCTACTTTGGCATGGCAGGTCTGGTCAATCCAAGCACTGGCAACAGCAGAGTGCCAGATACTGTACAACCCGTACACGGAGGTACTGCTTTTGTGCTTCTTTGCAATACCACTGTCTTGGAAGTGACTTACGACTCTGTCAATGGCACTATATCGGGATTTCAGGGCACAGCCGGTAATGCATCAACCGCCAATATCTGGCAGAGTGTTATGGCTTATACTTCAGTTGGTGACTCCTACTTGAAGCAGGCCGCAAGTCTGGCCGCCATGGGTAATTCTGATCAACAGTTCGCAGACGATATGGCGTTGTCTTTCAGTAAAACAGCATTGGCTATTGGGTCTCAAGCCGTCGAGAAGCGACCAGTTCTGGCCGTTCAGAGACGATCTTCGTTTCTCGTGGCCAAGGTACCAAGTATCCCACTATATGTTCTCATCGGAGCAAACATGCTTGTCGTTCTCGTCAGTGTGATACTCACGATTGTCGCCTTAGTGTCTTCTAGAGGCGAGGTAAAGGAAGTTCAAAGCAGACTGTCGATCTTTGGTGTTGTCGCTGATCGATTCGAGGGCAGGACAGCTAGGCTTGCAGTCAAGGATGTTGACGAGCTTTTCCGCGAATCGAAGGGTCAGGGAACTTCGAGAATTGGTATAGCTAGTGCTGCTGAAGGTGGTTTCACCTACAAGACCTGGAGTAACAGTATCTACTGAAGATCCGGAGCTATTTGAGTATTGCGGTCTGACATTACGCTCAGTGGGAGTGTGGAGACATCACCTCTTAGATACTCCAGATATCTCGTTATCAAGGCTTGATTGTCGTGTCCAACAAGAGCTGTCGAGGTTCACGTGTGGAAAGCTGCACAGCAGAAACGGGTGAGCTTTGTAACGTGGGTTCAGAGTTTACATAACCATCATCAAGACAACCATGCTGTCCAGAGAAGAGCAGAATCAATCGACTCAAGCCAGCCTCCTGACGACCGATGGAGATTGGAATCAGGATACATCAATACCTGTCTCTTGTATCGCGTTGCAACTTTGACAACTCATCACATGCCAGACGCAGGGTCACCACGACAGCGACTACTCTGTTACGGTCTAGGGATCCTGTGTTCGGTACATGTTTTCCGATTCACTCATACAAAAGCATCTGCTTGGATGGCAATTGTTCGTTCCATGAACCGCTCCATAAACATATCCACAGACTGCCAACCAGTTCGGGGTAAGTACCCCAAATAGTGGGTCTTCACCATGATGGAAGACCCTTGCTCCAACCCCGCCGGCACAAAGTGGGAAATGACGCAGAGTTAACCCCTCCACCCCTCACTATGATTTCCAAGGATTGCGCTTATCGAAGGCGGGCATGTCCAAAACAATTAGCAAATGAACAACCTCGGCGTATCTGGGGTGGTTTTGTATTTGAGGTGGAGAGCTGCCCACCTGCAGAGCTAGACTGGTTCCAATTGTTTCTTCGATCGTTCCTTCAATTGCTCCTTCAACCTTTGAAACTTCCACAGAGTAACAGACAGAAGATATGGGCAAGAAAAGAGTTCTGGTCAGCTACGGTGTAGACATTGATGCTGTCGCCGGATGGCTGGGTTCCTATGGTGGAGAAGACTCGACCAGCGACATCAGTAGAGGTACGTCTTCCTTCCACACATCAAGAACCATCAAGTCTGACTATCGCGACAGGAATCTTCGCCGGCACAGTCGGTGTACAACGACTGCTCAAGCTGTACGACAAATACAACATCAAAGCAACATGGTTTATTCCCGGACACACACTCGAGACGTTCCCAGAAGACTGTGCAGCGATCAGGGATAAAGGCCACGAGATTGGGTTACACGGATACAGTCATGAAAATCCAAATGACATGACAATCGATCAACAGCGCGATGTGCTGGATAAGACATACAAGATGTTGACCGAGTTCTGCGGCAAGCCTCCGAAGGGCAGTGTCGCTCCGTGGTGGGAGACTAGCCGTGAAGGAGCAGAGTTGTTGCTTTCTTACGGCATTGAGTATGACCACTCGATGAGTCACGAAGATTGCCAGATGTACTGGCTACGCACAGGTAAGTCATTAAATCAATGTGAGCTCTCGAGGATAGACAGCTAACGTCACAATGCAAAGGCGACTCCTGGACCAAGATCGACTACACCAAAAAGGCAGAAGAGTGGATGAAACCGCTAGTCAAAGGCGAAGAAACAGGCATCGTCGAAATCCCAGCCAACTGGTACATCGACGACCTACCACCAATGATGTTCATCAAGAAAGCAGCAAACAGCCACGGCTGGGTCAGCGCAAGAGATGTCGAACAACTGTGGATGGACCACTTCGATTACTTCTACCGCGAACACGATGAGTTCGTATTCCCCATGACGATCCATCCCGATGTCAGTGGAAGGCCGCATGTGCTGTTGATGCATGAGAGAATCATCGAACACATCAACAAGCATGAGGGAGTTGAGTGGGTCACGATGGGTGAGATGTCGGATGAGTTCAAGAAGAAGAATTCGGCGCCGCCGAATGCGCTGATGCCAGCGACGAGAGAGGAGGTGGAGGCGATGCTGAAGAAGCAGAAGCAATAGTGCATGTTGATAGTGTCAATTGATGAAATTGTTCAAGTCCAGCTGTATTTCTCCAGAAGAGCAATTGCCGATGGTAAGCAGCGGCAGACGGGTGTCACAAAAGCGGGGCCGTGAAGCGCCAAAGCTGGGGTCCCTTGATGCAGGCACCTTCCCTTGTTCCGAGCGAGTGTTTAGTTCCTTCTTCTTTCGACCAAGTCTAGAAGCTGTTCCTTCTTCTTTCAATAGAGTCTAGAAGTTCCTCTTCTTCCTTCCTCTGGTCAAGTCCAGAGGCCTTGCTCTTCGTCTCACAAAGCTGAGAGGCCGTTCTTCTACTTCTGATCGAATGTCGATGTGAGGCACAATGGAAGAAGGACAAGTCGACTTGCGCGCCCTCGACTATGTGTCGGCATACGACAGCAATCTCATGTGTCCCATCTGCCGGAGCGCCTTTGTCGACCCTGTCGTTGTCGCCGACTGCGATCATCACTTCTGCCGTGACTGCCTCGACTACACAACCAGCTGGAATCAGTTTTCTGGCACCTGCCCAACTTGTCGCCGGCCTGGAAGACTGATCGGTTCGGGTTCAGCTTCGAAGCTCCTACTTAATATCCTGGACGATCTCTTTGTCAAGTGTCCGAACCAGCTCGAAGGATGCGACCAACAAATCAAGAGAGGCCACTTGCTGGACCACATGCACATCTACTGCGACTACACCCTGATAGACTGCCCACAAGACGGCTGTGACCAGAAGACACGACGGAAAGACGCTGAGACTTGTATGCATCAACCTGTATCCTGCCTCGCTTGTCGCCAGTCAATGACGGTCCAAGATCTCGATGTGAGTCGACCTTTCGTACGATGCTTCGGCAGCTACTGACTGCAGCCTCGTAGACACATTGGCAGACAGTATGCGCCGACCACGATGTTGCATGCCCGTTCTGCGCCGCCTCGATCCCGTACCGCTACCAGCAAACACACGTCGCCCATCACTGCCCAGAGACGAACGCTCCTTGTCCCGCTCGCCAATTCGGCTGTCCCTTCAATACCAAGCGCAAAAACTTAGCCAGCCACGCCATCATGTGCTCGCTCGCCAAACTCGCTCCATACCTTGCCTCTCAGCAACAGCGTCAAGATGAACAGGACCAGGCTTGCGCACTCCTTGAGAAGAAGCTACAAAGCCTGCAGCAAGATATGGAAGCATACAGGACCACACCACAACCCGAGAAGCCGGCATCTACCCGACGCGAAGAGGCCTCGTACTTCCCAAACAACCTCGCAGATTTTGAGCTGTCAGACTTTCAGGACTTCGAACCTCACGCATCGCCAACGCAGCATCTGCTCTCCCTGCATGAGAACTTGCGTGAAGAGGTCTCGCGTCAGGCAAATACCATCCACGAGGTTGACACCAGACTCAGCATGATGCTGCTGAACGAGAATATGCGTCTCAAGGACGAATTGGCCTACCAGGGCGCTCAGCTTAGCGCTCTCATGCGACAGGTCGGCTGGCTCACAAACGCACGCCTGCAGTCCAGTCAACCGAACCCTGTCTCTGTCACAAACCAGGTCGATCAAGGTCCCAGCGATCCCTCAAGGATCAACCCGCGCCTGCCAGTTCGGCGCACAACTGACGAGGGAAGGACCAAGCTGTGATGAATTTAATGACTCAAGATGAAATGACCTACTTATGCATATACCCGTGCCCAGTTTTACTGCCTATACACTCACTCAAAGCATCTGTCCACATGACAAGCGACATGTCAAAGCTCTCATGCAAGGACGAGAGAAGATTCCCTATCTGGCATCTGTTTCAGAACAAGCTCCGTTGGAAACCAATGGCCGCAGCAGAGGATTAAAGCATCCAGTTGAGGGGCTGAAAGTTGATGCATGTCATTCTGCATCTGATACGTTTGCTACCCGTTTCCAAGATCAATTTCGCCG
Organism: Aureobasidium sp. EXF-3400; assembly: GCA_024195585.1. Lineage (NCBI taxonomy): Eukaryota > Fungi > Ascomycota > Dothideomycetes > Dothideales > Saccotheciaceae > Aureobasidium > Aureobasidium sp. EXF-3400. The sequence continues at coordinate 106,875 of SWBL01000077.1, forward strand.
ACTGGTCATGTTTTGTTGCAGAGCAGAACAGAACCCCACAAAGTCTCCTATTTGATCTTCAAGCATTTAGCAACACGTCCTTTTGTGTTCCTGCACTAGGAAATGGAGTTTGTGTAACTTCACCACGCGCCGGTCAATTCATCCTTCATGCATGCCATTCCGGAAGCTTCCTCGACGGACATCACGAGGCTGACTGGCCCTCAGCTGTGTTCGTCAATACCGGGGTCACTCAGTTCTGCAGCATACCACGCTTCGTGAACTGTTTGTTTGCGCAATTTCGAGAGGTTCGGGTCCCAGCGTACTGGAATTCTCCAAACGCGATGGGACCAGAAAGCATTGGAGATCCGTCGCTCATCTCTCCACCCCTCTTTAGTCTGCTTCACCTTCGACTCGTCCAGTCAATTTTCGTCCCGCGTCACTGAACACTATGCATGCTCGCACGCGTGCAGTAACAAAACCAGAAGTCGTGCGACTTCATGCATCTTCCTTACCTCTCCGATGTCCCTCAGCTCTTGTGAAAGGTCTGGAAGAGGCGACATATACTTCAGACCATGACACATGCATACGACCGTACGACAGATCCCACGCAACGCCATTATCGAGTCTTGTTTGCCTTCTTCCTCCTTTGCCTCGTGCCGATACTTGACCAACTTCTCCTCACCGACTGTTAAACAACAGCATTGTTGGCGGTGAGTAGTCCACAGCGTTGGCAGTCGAGGAGACAACAATTCGTCCTTTTAAGTGCCCCTTGGGCAAGAATGCATATCTCTGATGGAAGCGAAATAGCCGAGCATACCCTGGTTTCCATGCAGCCCTGGGCATCGTATGCCAATCGCGGCACGCTAATGTAGCGGGATTCCAATGGCTTGGATAGGGGAAGTCGGGAGCGCTTATACCGGCTGTCCAATCAACGGGCATCCAGGGCTGGTGATGTGTGATGTGCCATGCGATGAACTTTGTACCTGTGGCCTTACATATGCACAAACAACGGGTTTAGCAGAAAAAGAGGAGAAACAACTCTTTCCTCTTGCTGCCCGAAGTTGAGACAGTGACCAGTCGCGTGCGTTTTCTTCCCTCCAGCTGGGTTGGGCAGAAGGATACCTCGATGTTATTATTGTTGTTGTTGGCGGCACAGGCGCAAAAAGAGATGAGCGGTCAACAAGACTTTTCTTGTCGCAATTTACGTGAGAAATGTGGTAATGGTTGGTCGCACGCTTTTGCGGAACAGCGAGAGAGGTCTAAAGAAAGGTGAAACCTTGGAGAAGAGAAGAAAGAGGGCTAGGTGCACGTTCTGACAGGGACCGTTGGCCCTCCCGCCCCCGGGAAACAACCTCATGTTAAGGATGAGTGCTTTGACAGTGGGGAAGGAAATGGAAAGATAGGGAGGTGCAAGTAAGATTATACAGCAAAGCTGCAAAGAATCAATCTGGCTGAGGCCAGATCTGTCTGTATCGACCAGGGGAGTTCGCATGAACGCCTACCAGAAGAAGCAGTCCTTACAAAGCATGCAAGTTGGCAGCCCGAGAACAACCATGATTCTTTGGCGATGCGACGACACGAGGATAATGCGTTGGCGGCCATATTGGGCTGTCACAAACTGCTTTCGTGGCGTCCATATTCGCTGCAGCTGCACGCCACGGGCGGGTTCAGTTCAAGTCTGCCTCTTCGCCCGTCTGGGCAGGAAGACGCGAAACCTGTTGCGGCTGCCCGCGCGTGGGGGTCATTTGATACTCCTTCTTCTTGTTCATAGAAGTGATTGGAAAGTATTGGTTGTAGGCAGACAACATACTAGGTTCTGAGCATCTATCGAAAGGCAACACGATCAGAAATGATTCGCTTGTGTGATTTGAGTTGTGTGGTACATCGTACATCCCCTCATCACAAACCCAACCTACCGGAAGGCTTCGACGCTGTTATTAGAAGGGCGTCTTTCTCACCGGAGGATCAAGAAAGATGACGGGTGGGTGCCGCAAGGACGGGATTAAGCGGATGCATCATGCATGCTTGGAGGGTGGAGGAGTAATAAAGGAGCAACGTGCAAGGGTTAGGCAGATTCTGCTGCTACTGCATCCTTTGGGCTGAACGCTGCATACTGCCGGGTCTTTGATCCTCTCTTTATGCGCGAGGTTTCCCACTCGGCAAGCAGCTAAGAGACAAGAGTCGATCACCACCCCCTTTCTTGCTACTCGTCGACTGCATTTGCGCAGACCAGAAAAACAAGCTGTCCATTATTTTGGTCAAAAGCAGAGATCAGCGCATATCTTTGGCTATCGAGTTTGATGAAGTCGCGAACGGAAAAGGCACCCGCACAGACGAAATCTTCCTCAGCCACAACAAATTCGCGCTCGCGAGATTGAGGAACGGTTCACGCAACATCTTCGTGTGTGCTTTGTGCTGGGTGAGGCCTGCATCCCAGCCATCTTTCTCTTTCTCTCCAGAGGACTCGTCCCTTTTTTCTTGCTCGAACCCGGTTGCTTATTTCCTGCTTCTATACTTGCAACGTTCAGCCAATCCCTGCCACCCGTTCATATCAATCCTTCGCGACGATTTGCGACGCGACAATAACGATCCGTGCCTGCCGAGGGAGGTTCTATCTTGGAAACAGCCGTCCCTTTTCTTCCGCGCTCTTCTAAATCTTGCAAGAAGCCAAATGTTGGGTGCACAAGAACAAAAGAAACGTCCGAGTTCAGAAGCAGCAACAGAAGAGGCAATTGGCTTCGACGGTCGACTATAAGTCTCGACGCAGATTGATCCTTCCTTGTCAACACTTTAATATCTCTTTTTTCTTCTTTTTTCTTTCTTCCTCTGCTTCACCATGTATCCACCTTATTCATCACATTATGCTGGATCGCCTCATTGCAACATGGGCTACGAATATCACACATCATCTACGACACCACCGCCGCCTGGCTATGGATATTATTCACCACGATACTACACGACATCTACACCAAAAACTTCTCCATCGAAGCATACTCGACGGGCAACCCAAGACTACTCTTATCCTTCGGCCAAGACGACATCTTACTACTACCCGGATTCGTATGGTTACTCCACACAACCACGCAAGCCAGAACATGTAAGTTCGAACGAACGATACCCTTCGCAAGGGAAGACAAAGTCCAGCGCAAGACGCGCATCGACAACATATGTCTACGCGGATGGCCGATACTACGTCTATGTGACCGACGACGAGATCCCTCCGGCATACTCGCGCGATCCACGCAAGCACACGCCACCACCACAATATTCCGAGGCTGATGATCAACCTTACTACCAGCACTATCAATCCAGCCCTCAGCCTCGGCCAGAACCCCAGCCACGAAAACAGAGAGCCTCTTCCTACTCAGCACCAAGACAATCAGCACCTCGCGAACCACCACCTAAACGCGCCGTTGCCACCGACCGCGATGCGCGTGCAGCAGGTATACCCGCTGGCTACAACTTCAAGAACTGGGACCCCAATGAAGAGCCCATCCTTCTTCTCGGCAGCGTCTTCGATGCAAACAGCCTCGGCAAATGGATCTACGATTGGACAGTCGCCTTCCACGGACCCTCGACCCCTATTACCGAAATGGCTGGTGACCTCTGGCTCTCCCTTATCCAACTCGCCGGAAAGATCAAGCGCGCCGAGGAAAGCTTGCCTCGCATCCGCCGCCGCGATGATCGCGAACTCATCGACGACTTCCTCGACAGTGGAGAAAGACTTTGGGAGCGCTTCAACAAGTTGTTGAAGGTTTGCGAGAAGCACATGCTCAAGACTGCCAAACGCGATCGTGGAAGTGAAAAGTTGTACATGGGCAATAACTCGGGCAGGGAGTTTGTCGAGACCATCTTTGGTCGAGACAGGGAGTTGGAAAGGACGGAGAAGTTGACGACGGGCATCAGACTTTGGAGTATGAGATTCGATGCCAATTGCGAGGATGTCCTCAGGGCTTCTCGTTAAAAGACGTATCTTTCGCTACTTCGGACTGTCCATCATGGACAACCTCGACTCTACCGCCACACCCCGACATTTGGGCACCTTGCTTCATCCCTTCCGGCACAACATCAATCATCTATCATACCTACTACAACATCATAGTTTTACGCCAACATCGACATCACATCACCATCGTATCCCACCGACAACAACCCCAACCACCAGTTCCAACACAACCAACGAACAAGCTCATTTCAACAACACAGACGCAAAGGATCCTTCTTTCCTAACCTGCTTTTCATCTTATCAGCGCAGAGATACCCTTGCTTAGCCCACACGCACGGCGTCAACGGCGGATTACCAGACTGGCCTTCCCATTGGATGTCATTCAGTCGCTCATTTTCAACAATTCCTTTACTTCTACCGGTCTTTTCTTGGTTGGAGTTTACCTTCTCAACGATACCCAATATCTTTTATTCTCTTTCTCTACGGGGAGTCGTTCTTCTTTACTGTACGGGGGGCATGGGAGGATATCTATGTAAGGAAAAGTGCTTGCTTTTGTTGTTCTTCTTTTCTGTTTTGGTTTCTGGTTGGCTTTTATCTTAGATGGTTTTTTGCATGTTTAATAGCTCACCAGCCTCACGGCGACCTTTCTGCAATTTGATCTAGCATTCTATATCCATCACTATCCCCTGTGGTTGTTCGAGTATCTCTCTGTCGATGTGTTCTACCGCAGTGAAGATGGTGGTTGACAAGTCACGGGTCCTTGTCGGGCAGCCATGGCGGTCGAGATGGACTAATAGCAATGGCTGTCACATCGACTGACTTGATTCAGCGGTTCAGCGGCTAAAACATGGTCGCCGGTGTCTGCATGTCAGCCTTTCTTCCCGCTTCTGCAGGTGGCTTATCAGTAGAGGGGCATGGCGTATCCTGAAGAAGGTAAAAGTCAATGTACCATAGGCTGCCACGTTGTCGGGCACGAGGTATGTACGGCAGAGGTATTGATGGCGGGAATACCGTACATAGCGCGATATAAATTCTTGCTGCTGTCTAGTGTGGAACAAGCTTCTTATGGTAGGTCTATCAACAGTGCTGGGCAGTGCTGGGCTTCTTTCTACCAACACTACAATAGTCATGAGACTGAATATTCATGCGGGTGTAGAGTAATACACCATCGTCAAACAGTGCAAGGAGCGGGCCGAGCCCAGGTGTGCATGAACTACATGATTACCTGCTTACGACTCGAGTGCGCAGGATGAGCCAGACGGGAAGGTCGGGAATTCTGACTTAATCGTCTAGGTGCATCGAAGTAGAAGATGCGATGCAAGTCAGCTGCTTCTTAAAATAAGGCTGTTTCTTACAGTCAAAAGACAGAGACAAGCCACAGGCATGTCATGTGCATGAACTACAGTACACGTGGGGTTGAACTGGTGTTGGTCCGTTACAATCCTCCGATTCGTTGGAGGTTAGCAGTCATGGGATTTGTAGTTCATGCGGGTGGATAGTGGGTTGTCCCAGACCATCACATGAGATGCGGGAGGTCAACTCCGCTACTCGATGAGTGTCTGACCTGGAGGAATGCAATGGAAGGATGCCGAGGTAAGAGATATTGTTGCTCATGGCGGACTCGAAGCATGACCTGTGGTGGTAGTTTCATGAGCCGGCGAGGACGGAGGCGGCGATGCTTCCGAAACGAAGATAGAGGCCTTGCGATGCGATGTACCGAAGTGTAGGGGCCATTCCAAGCTCATCCGGCACCAAGATATTTGTCGACTTCATCGTTTGAGTAGAACAGCGTCTGCAGTCTCTCATGTTTCTTCTTGTTGTTCTGTTCCAGTTTCCTGATCTTTCCAGCATCAAGCATCTCCACAGGCTTTGGCTTGTTTACACTCTTCCTCTTCTTTTTCAGAGTGGGTTCATCATTGTTGAGATTGACGCCTAAACCAACAGTATCGCGCTTCTCTTTTGCTTTGACAGGGTGTAGGATGCCTTCTCTTTGAGCTCCCAGGCCAAGTCGTTCGTCGGGGTTCCAGCCATACGATTGCAGTATAGAGAGGCCTTTGCGGGATCGGTCTAGTGCAGAGGGAGGATGTGAGTGTGGCAATGCGATTTGATGGACTAGCGAGCTACCGTGTGCTGCTTCGTCGCCTTCGTATTGTGATTTACAGATGTCGCATGTCTTTGGACCTGTCTTGTCTAACGACAATCCGGAAGAAGGTGGTGGTTTGGAGGAAGCTTTGTTCAGGACGATTTGGAGATAGCGTTCGCTGGCTGAGAGAGCTGAAGGAGTGGCTGCGCCGGCGGGAGTGGTGGATTCAGATGTTGATGAAGGGACGAAATGGACGCGCTGACGTTTGATACCTGCACCAAAGTATCGCTGGTCTTTTAGTGGCACGCTGTAATACTCGTCGTCGCTGTCCGACATGGTTGTGTGAGATTCAGAGAAGGAAAGAGCAACGACGACAATGACGCGGCGAAAGATGGCAGTCGCGAGCGGAGATTGCGGCGTTTGCGTTGCGGCGACATTTCTCCCCTTATACTTTCCTTGTCTCGCGATCTCTTTCCTTCCTTGTGCCGACACAAGACATCGAAGATGCCTGTTCCGCTGATTCAAAAGGTCATTCTGGATGGTCTGGACACGGTGCCCAACTCAGCGGTGCTGTTCAAGCTTCTGGGTGTCGGGCTGGTGCTGTACCTGATCAGAAGATGGTTCCAAGGAGCGAGGAACTTGTCCGAGAGAACCATGCACGGCAAGGTCGTCATGATCACAGGTGGCACATCTGGTATAGGCGCTGAAGTCGCCCGCGACCTGGCCACACGAGGAGCCCAGCTGGTTCTGCTCACTCAACACGCTCTGGACGATTATTTCCTCGTCGAGTACATCGAAGAGCTGCGCGATCGCTCCAACAACGAACTCATCACCGCTGCCCAAGTCGATCTTACATCGCTGCATTCCATCCGTCAGTTCGCTACCAAGTGGGTCGACAATGCCCCTCCGAGACGACTCGACATGATTATTCTCTGTGCAAACACCCTGACCCCCAAGGGTGGAAAGATTCAAAAGACTGGCGACGACGTCGAGATCAATTGGGGCTTGAACTACCTCGCAAACTTCCACCTCCTCAGCATCTTGTCTCCAGCCATTCGCGCTCAGCCGCCAGACCGTGATGTTCGCATCATCATGGCAACCTGCAGTGCCTACATCGGTGGAACCCTACCAGTCACAGGCGTCAAAGAAGCAAAGATTAGACAAAAGGAGAGAGCCGACAAATTTGACCCTTACTCAGCCTATGCTTCGTCCAAACTCGCTCTTATGGCTTTTGCCCAGTCCTTCCAGAAACATCTCTCTGCATATGCTCGTCCTGACAAGAACCCCATGAATGCGAGAGTCATCTTGGTCGATCCCGGTCAAACACGCACGCCTGGAATGCGTCGCTACCTCACTTGGGGCTCAATCACCGGTCTTGTCCTCTACCTCTTGACTTATCCCATCTGGTACATCATCCTCAAGTCTCCCGCACAAGGTGCTCAATCCATCCTCTACGCCGCTATGGAAGCCCAATGGGGAAGAGGAAACGGCGGCTGGTTGATCAAGGAATGCCGAGAGATTCCACCAGTGAGAAGAGATATGCTGGATGAGGAAGTGCAGAAACAGCTCTGGGAATATTCTGAGAATATGATTCAAGAGGCTGAAAAGAGAGGTGCAAAGAAGAGAGCAGAGGCCAAAGCTGCTGAAAAGGTCAAGCCTGCTGAGCCCAAGAAGCCTGATGAGAAGAAGCCGGGAAGCAGAAGAACCAAGAAGGCTTGATCATCTAGCAACAGCAAAAAAGCATTTACATTTCCATTGCCTTCAATTTGATCAACGCCCGAAACGTCATGATATGTGACCGCTCTTCAACGAACCAAAACGTGAGCTCTATAAAGCCGGGATTCCTCTTTCATGCAAGTATGCAGGATATGTTTCCTGCTGTATCTTTGTACACAACTCGACTGTCTTCCTAACAATATCCTCACTCTCAGCTTTCTTTACTCCATACATCCATCCCAACCAACCTTCCCATCCAACCCCAACGAACTCCATAACCACTCGCCCCCTACCACTCTACCTCCAATCCGCCAGCACACCATTAACCCTGACTCCCGCCAAATGCAAAAGATCCAACACCACAAACGCCAATACAAACCCCACCACCAACGCATCCATCTGATTCCAAAGCCTTACCACATAAGCCCTTACATCACCCACCCACAACCACTCTCCCCTGGTTTTCCTGCCTGCTTTAAGACCAGGAAGGTTATCTAAACTGTAAGCATTGTTCTTGGCTCTGTATTCGACCATTTTGTTGTCCGAGACTGTTTTGCCTGCCCAGTGGCCTAGGGTTTCGCGGTCGGTGAGGGGGGTGAGGGAGGAAGGGGAAAGGAGGGGTACGCCGTAGCCGCAGGAGGTTTGGACCTTTTGAGTCTTGTTAGAGATGTTTGGTTGCCAGCATACCCAAGACTCTGCCATCTCCAAGTCAAAAAGCAGCATGAACCACCATTGTTAAAGATTACAAAGACATACCTTGAAAATCTCCAACTCAATAACCGCCCTAGCACCCACAGGAACCTCCACACCCATCCCCCTCACTGCCTCCCTAAACCCTTGCTCCCAAAACTCCACCACCCTGCCTCTACAAAACAACCTCAATATCCTCGGACTCGTTTCAAACGAACAAAACATAACCGTACACCTCCCATTCTCATACAAATGAGCAATAGTCTCTGCTCCAGAGCCAGTGGCATCGATATAAGCCGCTTTATTTGGGCCAAGGATAGAGAAAGTGGTGGAGGGAAGACCTTTGGGTGAGATGTTGATGTGAGAGCCGTACAAAGGGGAAGAAGCGATGTAGAAGAGGGGTTGGGACATGCACCAGTCTGTGAGGTCGGGGGTGAGGGAGGGGTAGAATTTGACCATTTTTGTGATCTTTTGCTGTGATATGATGATTGAACCTTTGAAGATGCTAGATGCTAGGAACAAGCCGTGTTATAAAATGCAGAGTGTGAATCATGCATCGAAGGATGCGCTTGGGAGTGACTCACCCCCGCTTTCTCATCGGCTATTGCGGACGTCTTGATATATCACTGCGACCAACAGAAGATCTATGTAACCTATAGTCGTGCTTTGATTAGTTGATTAGTAGCAGATGTAGAAACCGGAATCGTTCAATCATTTTGCTCGATTGACAGAGAGTGTCAGAGCTGTTTCTGTCAAAACACTCTCGATGCTGAGACATCAACATCACTAAAACAAGCTCTGGAAGCCCGTTGTACAAAAGATGGAAAGGAACAATCATTGTCATTATCTATAGAAGCAAAGAAACAAAGGGCATGGCCGAAAAGTCTACGAATGCAGAAGAGTTTGCGACACGACATGCCCACCCCTTCTTAGTAAAGCAGAAGAGAACCCACCCCTTTACGAGAACGAGAAAGGCAATCACTCCATTTTATCATGCAGAAAAATTCACGCCTTCCTGCGCCATGCTGATTGAAATACTGAAAAAGAGAAAAGGAAAAGCAGCAAACCCTCGTTGGGCTGTATACTGTTTTTTTGTGAAAGAAGAAACAGTAAAAGAAGAAGTTCCAGGGAAAAGTCGCGTCTGGTGGATGTGGTAAAACTCCTTGACTGAAAGCAAGACTGTGTGGTCTTTACTTCGTTCGACGGGTATGTCTTAGTTCAGAATGGTGCAAGAGATGCGCCTTCTTGATGTGACACCCTCCTACCAAGGATTGTCGTCTCCCCAACGAGGCACGGGCAAGTTAGGCCCGAGAGAATAGTCCCAAACACCACGAGCTGGAACGGGAATGGGATCGGGAAGGGGGACGAAAGGAATGATTCTGGCCGGGGGTTGCTGAACTGGGTTGTTTGGTGGGCGTACAGGAGCCTGGCGTCTGTTGCGATTGTCTCCGTAGTCTTCATAGTTTGCCATCCATCCAGGTTGGTTAGCCGGAACTTGGTAGGGATCGAGTGGGATCCTGGCTGCGGCAGGTTGATTGGCCGCAACTTGGTAGGGATCAAGGGGTGCGTCCAAGTGATTGTTGAAGCCGAAATCGAACTGGCCAAGAGCAGCGTCTGGTGGATTGGGTCGCTGAGCGAAGAGATTGAACGGGCGAATTCCGGCTAGACGGTCTCTTGCAGCTCGGACAGCGACGATAGGATCATAAGCAGCTCTATAACCTCCAGCTACAGCAGGAAGTGGAGGAACCAGGTTGTTGACGGGTGGTAGGACTACAGCAGGAATTGGAGGAGCTGGATTGTTGACGGGTGCAGGTCCTTGTGCTTGGTGACGGCGACGACGGCGTCTAGCCACATCTCCAGCACGGAAAACCATCTCAGCATCACGCTTGCGCTTTGCAGCTTTCTCAGCCTCGTCAGCGAATATGATGTCGAGGTCCTCTTTGTCAATCTCAGGGTGCTCGAGCAAGACTTCTGCTTCGGCAGCTTCGGCGGCTGCTTTGACTTCTTGGGCATGCTGGTCCTCGAGACTTATATTCTGGGAATATACAGGGCACTTTGAGTTGGGTAGATTGAAGTGACTGTAGTTAGCAGTAACGTCGACGCCGCAAAGATAACACTGCAAGTTCCCGCATCCAGGGCAGGTCATCTTGTTGCATCCATCACTTTTGATGAAAGGTTGCTTGCATTTGTTGCAGTTGCGGATGAGAGCCTTGCTTCTGGCTTCCTCGATCTTGTGACGATGGCTGAGAGCAGAATCCTTGTCGCGCTTGCGCTGATGTTCCTCACAGGAGTCGGGAATATGAGACTTTTCTTTGCATTTGCGACAGCTGGTGATGTTGCAAGTCAGGGATTGACAATGGAACTCGAAGTCGACGTCAACGGGTAGGCAGACTGTCTTGAAGTCGCAGAACGGGCAACCCTCGACATCATCAATGCCCGCAATACGAAGGTCATTCTCTTGACGCAGGCGCATGAGTCTGTCTGTCAGTGCATCGATATCTGGGACCAAACGAAGCTGAGGTTCGCGGAAGGTGTCACCGCAACCACCAGGACAAGTAAGCCTGTGGCTGCTTTGTCCGACTTCGGATCCAAGATAAGTCTTCATACAGTCGAAACACACGGGGTGTTCACCTGCAGAGCCGCATCTAACAACTTTGTTAGGGGCGTACTCGTCATAACAGGCAGCACTGTAGAGAGTTAGCAGTTGGAAGAAATTGCAAGCACGAGGATGATGAGAACTAACCATTCGACGGCAGTACCTGTGGCTTTGGCGGTTTCCAGAGCCGTCTCGTCTTCCTTGGCCTTTGCTGCGGCCTCTGCTAGTGCTCTGTTATTCTGTGTGATGGTCCTGCGACGCTGAGAGTTCCACTCGATAGCGTCTTTCTTGGCAGACTCAAACTGCTCCTTGAGGAGTGGAATGTTGGCCTTCGCGTGTTTGGTGGCCTGGAGATGATCGAAGTTTGGGTCCTTGTTTGATCTCCAAGGGGTGCTGCCAAACGGACAAGGCTCAGCATGCTTTGCTTCGTTGAGAGCCAGGTAAGTGGCATAGAGATGCTTCTTGTCCTTCTGGATTTCCTTGATGTACTTGACAGGGATTGTGTTGAACTCGTCCTTGAGTAGCTCGATGCTAGAGACTGTGAGTTGGTGGCCATGTGGGTAGACAGCATAGTGAACTTACATGGCATTCTTCATTCTCCTAGAGAAGGTGCATTGAGGGTTGAGCAATTTCTCTTTCTCGGCATCCTCGGCTGCTTTCTGCTCTTGCAGGGCTGCCTCTCTGGCGGCTTTTTCGGCGGCACGTCTATCGCTCTCTTTTGGATATTTACCCTCAAGCAACACGTCCAAGGTTTGTTCGATATTGCCGTGGTGAGTTTCGAGTAGTTGAGTGGCATGGTCGTGCGAGACATCTGGGACAACATCAAGGATTTGATCGAGTGGGCTGCGTTCGGGGGCTGGTGAGCTGCGTTCAGGGGTAGACGCGGCGTCAGATATGATGATGGGATCGTCCTGGGGATTCAGACCCTCTTCGTAGGCAAAGGGAAGATATTGGAAAGGGAGGTCAAACCCGAGGTCGTCGTGTTGGTCAACAGTGGGAGGAGCGGGTGCGGGCGCGCCTGGCGCGGCCTGGTTGACAGCATCCTCCCAGTTGAAACTGGCACGTAGCCGCTCTTGTTGCCTCTGACCCTCGACGATCCACTCATCGTCGAATGATGCACTGCTCTCGTTCTTAACGGAGCCTGCGTGTAGCTCGGTCTGCGCGATGTATTCGTCAATGTCGTAGATTAGACCTGGCTCGTTCTTGACGGATCCGTTACGCAAGGCCCCCTGCGCCATGTAGTCATCAATTTCAAAGGCCGGTCCCCACTGGAAGTCGTTCTGGCGTGCCATCTTGCGCGGTCGTGCGAGTTGTCCTATGTCGTCCTCGCCAGAATCTGAAGGGATGGAGATGACATCGTAGGGCCTCTTCACTGGCGCCATGACTCAGGGCCGCCGGTCAATGCTCGAGTCTTGGTATAGGTCGCGGCTGTGCAGTCAAGAGGAAGTGGCCGAATTGGTCGGTCGCGGCTGAGGAGTCGCGGCTGATGAGTTGGACGAAATTGACGGCCAAGCTTCGAGATATCCAAAGAGTTGTGTTTGAGAAGCCGAAAAAAGGTCCGAGTGAGAGTACGAGTGTAGTATTGTAAGTCTAGACAAATGAGGTCACGGATGTGTTGTAGTGGTGGTTGTTTGAGAAGGCACAGGAAGGACGGAAAGTGTTGACAGCAAGTGGTTGCTCATTGAGATAGCCGGTGACGCGGGAAACAACAAAAAACTTGGGATTCACAGAGACTGCCTTAAGAGCAGGAGGTATCGTGTTTTTCACACGCCGAGCACGTACGAGCGGGAGTCGCAGGCTTTTAGAGTCTTTTTTCGAACGACAGGGCGGGCAGCGCGGGCAGGAAGGTGCTTTGGAGCCTTGTCCTTGTCATTCCGGCACCCGACGACGGCGTTTACGTGTCACAAAGGCGATGCAGAAGCAGGAGGGTATACGCAGTACATGAACTAGCAAGCAGCTAACCTTTGGAATATACTCGCCTGGCTCGCCCAACACCGTGGTTCCTGCAAATAATACAGAGGGGAAATTCAAGCAGCGCTCGAGGTCGAGGCCACAGCTCCCATCCCTAAGCGAGACAATGACGCTGTTTGCGAAAGTGCTGGGCCGGGCCTACAACCGACCTGAACGCTGGCGTGATGACTTGTCAAAGTTGCTCCATAAACATCTCACCAACCATCTTTTACCAAACTAGAGTTTATCAACGAGCTATACTGGATCATGTCTGCCCAACTTCCCGATGGTAAAAGCTCCAACATCGAGCTTACCCAACCAACCCACGAAGAAGCCCTGGATCAAACCAGACTGAACAGCAAAGAATGGAAAGGCGCTCTATCTCTTTCTGCATACCTGGGTAGAGAAGAACACCTCGGCAAGCAGAAGTTGATTCGCGATGGAGGTCTCACGTCTTGGGCTTTGGTGACCAAAGATGGCACTCCTCGTGCTGTACTCTCAAGCTGTGAGACCATTCGTAAGAAGGCGCTTGTTGTTCAAAATGGTCAGATCAGGGAAACAATCTGTCATGGTGTGGCTAGTGTCTTCTGTCCTCCGGAGTATCGTGGTAAAGGTTATGCCGGAAGGATGATTAGAGATCTGGGAGAAAAACTGCAAGATTGGCAAACAGAAGGTCAGGACTGTTTGTTCAGTGTCTTGTATTCGGATATCGGAAAGGTAAGATCTGTTGAGATGTGTTGTATTGTCTGCAACTATGCTTACATTGGCAGCAATTCTATGCCGCGCATCAGTGGAAGCCATTCTCATCTGCTCATGTCTCACTTCCTCCATCGAAAAGTTCGCCAGATGTCTCTTTGCCGGAAGCTAAACCTTTGTATGCTAGCGATCTGGCTGAGCTCTGCGATGTTGATCTGAAGTTGGTGCGTAAGAAGCTCGCCAATGCAGCAACCTCAGGCAAGACGATTGCCACGATCATACCCGATGTCGAGACTTTCTCATGGCATCACGCTCGCGAGGAATTTGTTGCGAATGAGCTGTATGGCAAGTCTCCCGAAGTCAAGGGAGCCATTGTCGGCACTCAAGAAGGCAAGCGAGTATGGTGTGTGTGGATGCGCACATGGTACAACAGCGACCCTCAAAGCACCAAAGACAACACGATGAACATTCTTCGACTCGTGGTAGAGGACCCTGAATACACCGACTCTTCTGCAGCATCAGATGAAGGTGTAGAGAAGGCCAAGGGCACATATGTGACTTCAGCCATTGCATCACTGTTGGCGGCAGCCCAAGCAGACGCCAGTGAGTGGCACATGGGCTCAGTCGATATCTGGAATCCTACATCTGCAACTCTTGCCGCAGCACAGCAACTGGATTCGGCAGCACAAGTTGTTCACCGCGAAAAGGACAGTGTTGCGAGCTTGAGGTGGTATGGAGAAGGGTCGGTGGATGATGTGCAATGGCTTGATAACGAAAAGTATGCTTGGTGCTGAGTAAGAAGGTACAGGTACAGGAACAAGACGAGGTAACAGAGCATATTAGACTCGATACAGTAAATGCACATGTGGCTGTACAGCACAATGTCAAAACTCTAAGTTGAGACAAGGGACGGGATTTGGCCCACAAAGCACTATGAGACATCAGAATGTGTATTAGTGCTTGAAGACATGTGAACATGTTGTAGAGACAGGCAGATGCAAGTATAAGCGCATCTGGCGGTAGCAAAGGTGACGGGCCTTCAGGCTTCAATTGACCCCACCCTGACGCATGTTGGGCATTGTTTTTACTGTTGGGAACCATGAGCTATTATTTTGTGGGTTTGCTCTTTGAGCAGAGTCCCAGATAATTAATCTGGTGAAAACCTGCTCGTCCACCAATGATATATTTTCTAGGTTGATGATTTAAGGAAATCAACATGAGGCGCAGTTGAACGGCAAGCTGTGGCTGAGCGGTGGTCGCAAAGTATATTCTTGTAGTGACCTCCATACCGCAATGTGCCGAGGAGTGGATGAATACGGAAACAAAAGTCTCTATACAGGACGCGTATCGAGAGGACACACTCATTTGGTTCCGAAAACAAAGAATCGAGGCTGGTTAAATAACGGTGGGAAGGAAGACTCAGCCCCAACAGTCTCCAGTATGACAGACAATCCATAATAACAATGAGGTGGATTGGCAGGATGATGAGAGTGTTTTGGCGTCGTAATTTGATCAAAGAGTGACATTCCCATGGCCAACTGTCTCGCATGTCCGGCAATTGATCTACTCTCTGTATCTATCTGTACTTCGCACATCAGAAACAAAGGCATTGCCGTTGACCGACATTTTGTTGTTTTACGAGTCTCGCCGAGCACACGCACACGCACTCGTCTTTAGTTGTGAGCCCGCCTGCCTGCCTCCGCGCTGCTCCACCAAAACATCAAGCCGAGCGCCCTCGTCCAAGCCACACGCTCCTGCTTCCCTTTCCATTTCTATTCTTCACGACAACAACGCCCACACATTGCTATTGCTCGCCCTCCGCCCCTCGACCGCGACTCCTACACCCCTTGTCGCCTTCGTCCAGGGAGTCCTCCTCTCGTTCGCGTTCGGTCGGTGATATCCCGGCGCGCGCTCCTATCCCCTCACATCGCGTGCGGCTTCCAACAACACAGGTGCATGCCTGCTAGACGACACCAACCATGAGCAACAACGAGGATGCCGCCATCAGCGATCTCTGCCGCAAGATTGAGCGCGAGAAGACGCTGATTGCCGGCTTTAATTCCATGCGACAGGCCACAAACAACAGCCAGGTCAACTCGCGTATCGACTCGCAAGTCCGCGATGCCCAAAGGAACCTCAAGTACTTTGAGAAGACGCTGCAGGACCTGCAGTCCCGCAAGCTGGGTGACCACATGGGCAACGTGAACCTCAACAACGATGCAGGCCCGCCGCCCCCACCCTCGCACCAAGACGACCACCAAGACCCCGGCAGCTACGGAACCCCCGGCCCTGGCGGCTACAGTCAGGGAGGCGGCAACGGTCTCATGCCTCCTCGCGCTCCCTATGCCCCGCCCGCGCCCGGCCAGGGCGGTCTCAAGAACAGGCCCAACTACAGCCGTCTGGACCTCATCAAGGCCGAAACCCCTCATCTCGGTCCGCGCATCCAACTCATGCTGTCACAACTCGAGTTCAAGCTCAGCGTCGAGAAACAGTACAAGGATGGTATCGAGAAGATGGTACGCTTGTACCAGCTCGAGGGAGACCGCAAGAGCAGGGCCGAGGCCGAGGGTCGTCGCATCGAGAGTAGCCAGAAGATCCACCTTCTCAAGCAAGCTCTGAAGCGCCACGAAGACTTGCACGTCGCCGACATCAGCACCGACATGCAAGATGACGACAGCTTGAACATCCCCAGTCAGCGCAAGCCCCTCAGCGGATACCTGTCTATCCGCATCCAGGCTATTGCCGACGTCGACCATGCCGCGACCGGCCGTTTCTCGCGTGGCCCCGAGACGTTTGTCATGCTCAAGGTCGAGGACAGCTTCAAGGGCCGTACAAAGGCCACACGAACAGACCGCTGGACCGACGAGCAACACGACTTTGACATCGACAAGGCCAACGAAATCGAGCTCACTGTCTACGACAAGGCAGGCGAACACCCCATGCCAATTGGTATGCTGTGGGTTCGCATCTCGGACATTGCAGAGGAGATGCGTCGCAAGCGTATCGAGAGCGAGGTTAAGAACTCGGGCTGGATCTCTGCAGACCACATGGGCGACTCGGGCGTGAAGCCTGACATGCAATTCTCTGCTCCCCCAGGAAGCTCCGGCGCTGGCTCAACACACGCCGGTCAACAAGGTGCTGGTGGCCCCGCTGGTGGCTTCGGGGGTGGTCCGGCACCTATGACCAACCCTGTTGTCATTGATGACTGGTTCTCGCTCGAGCCTGTAGGCAAGATCAAGCTCAACTTGAGTTTCGGTTTGTTTCTCTCTTCTCTCGCTTGCCCGTCACAGCTAACACGTACTAGTCAAACAAACACGCGAACGCAGACCATTCGATGTCGGACTCGGGCGCAAGGGTGCCGTTCGTCAGCGCAAGGAAGACGCAGTCGAGCAGTACGGCCACAAGTTCGTGCAACAGACCTTCTACAACGTTATGCGCTGCTCGCTGTGTGGTGACTTCCTCAAGTACACGGCCGGTATGCAGTGCTCAGACTGCAGATTGACATGTCACAAGAAGTGCTACCCAAGCGTCGTCACAAAATGTATCAGCAAGTCGAACGCCGAATCCGACCCTGACGAGGAGAAGATCAACCACCGCATTCCTCACCGTTTCGAAGCCTTCTCCAACATGGGTGCCAACTGGTGCTGCCACTGTGGTTACATGCTACCTCTTGGAAGAAAACAGGCTCGCAAGTGTACCGAGTGTAGCTCGACCTGCCACAACAACTGCATCCACTTTGTCCCAGACTTCTGCGGCATCTCCAACGAGAAAGCCAACGAAATTCTGGGAGAGATCCGTAGAGCAACCAAGGGCCGCCAGGGCACCAGCATGTCGGAGCGCAAGTTGCGCCCTGGTACTGCTAACAGCGTCAGGCCCGCAGCTCAACCTTCTCAGCCTTCGTTTATGCCTACTCCCTCTCACCAGGACCAGACTTCGAACCCTCAAGACAGGCCGCTTTCCTACGGCAAGGACCGTATGTCCGACGCATACGATGCTCCCCCTCGTTCCTCGCAGTATGGCGCTCCCGCCACATCAGTCGATGCTGCTCGTGCATCTTTCGCTGCCCCTCCTGCTTCTCCCCAACAACCCGACGCTCGCCCACCGCCCGCTCATCGTCAATACTCGTCCCAATCTGCTGCCGCCGCCGCAGCCGCCGCTCTGTCAGGCAAGCGTACATCCGCTGCAGAACAACGCATTCCTCCTTACAACCGCTCCTCGACAGATTACAACAAGCAGCAACAGCAACAACAGCAGCAGCAGCAGCAACAGCAGCAGCAGTCGAGTCAAAGAAGCTCCACGGCTTCAAGCAGTGCCGATCAATACCAGCAGAGAAACTCCCAGCCACAGCCTGCAGGCTACAATCCAGCGGACTATGCTGCTGTCAGCGGCTTCCCCGTCCAGCCTCTTCAGCAACCACCTCAACAACCTCAACCTCCTCGTCAGCAATATCCTCCTTCAACAAACCAAAGCCCTCCTTCTACCGCTACTCCTGCATCACCGCCGAGCAAGGCACCAACATCCATGGCTCCTCCTGCAAGAAAGACTCAAGGTGGTAACATTCGTGTTGGTCTCGACCATTTCAACTTCCTTGCCGTGCTTGGTAAGGGTAATTTCGGTAAGGTCATGCTTGCCGAGACAAAGCAGTCCAAGCAACTATATGCCATCAAGGTCTTGAAGAAGGAGTTCATCATCGAGAACGATGAAGTCGAGAGCACAAGATCCGAGAAGCGTGTCTTCCTGATTGCCAACAAGGAGAGGCATCCTTTCCTCACCAACCTTCATGCTTGTTTCCAGACCGAGACCAGAATCTACTTTGTCATGGAGTACATCAGTGGTGGTGATTTGATGTTGCACATCCAGCGTGGTCAATTCGGCACCAAGCGCGCCCAGTAAGTTTTGAAGATCAGCTCAGCTGAAACACTACTAACAATTCAAAGATTCTATGCTGCTGAAGTCTGTCTGGCGTTGAAGTACTTCCACGAGAACGGTGTCATCTATCGTGACTTGAAGCTCGACAACATCCTGCTTACTCTGGATGGGCACATCAAGATTGCTGATTACGGTCTTTGTAAGGAAGACATGTGGTACGGAAGCACAACTAGCACGTTCTGTGGTACTCCTGAGTTCATGGCGCCAGAGGTATGTTTCGAACTTCTATGATCCATTATGATCACTTCTAACTTCTTATGACAGATTCTCCTCGACAAAAAGTACGGCCGTGCTGTAGATTGGTGGGCCTTTGGTGTCCTCATCTACCAGATGCTTCTCCAGCAATCACCATTCCGTGGTGAAGATGAAGACGAAATCTACGATGCCATTCTGGCAGACGAGCCTCTCTACCCTATCCACATGCCACGCGACTCGGTATCGATACTTCAAAAGCTCCTCACACGCGAACCCGAGCTCCGTCTCGGTAGTGGACCAACAGATGCTCAGGAGATCATGAGTCATCCCTTCTTCAAGAACATCAACTGGGAGGACATCTACCACAAGCGTGTTCCTCCGCCATTCTTGCCTACCATCAAGGGCAAGGCCGATACCAGCAACTTCGACTCCGAGTTCACCAGTGTCACTCCTGTGCTCACGCCTGTGCAGTCAGTCTTGACTCAAGGCATGCAAGAAGAGTTCAGAGGATTCTCATACACGGCCGACTTTGTATGAGTTCAGCTTGAACCAGCCTCTCAAGTGGGCAAGCAATAAACCCGCCCGGCTCCCCCGAAGACGTGAAGACACCACCACTCTCACACGGGACGCGCCGACCGCACTCGCTCATTGACCATCACCGCCACCGATCATCGTGCTTGAGCTCATTCTTTGATATACCGCTCTTTGCTTTGTAACAAAAATGCCGCATATGGAGACTATGATGCTCAGCAAGGACGTCTGCTAGAGGAACACAACATGAAAGCCAAGGTCATGGCAGTATAATAGACATCGAGGGTATAACACGAACGCGATGGAGAGAGGCCCCTCATTCTGGTGAAATAACGATTGGAGACTTGTCCTTCTAATCTCTGTTTGGACGGAGAGAACAAGTCGAGAAGTAACGGATATAGAGATGTTAACATCACACACACACGTTGTAACGGCATATGAGAATCAGTAATTGACGAATTGTCTTTTGTACCTCTTGAGATTTTTGTTTATCTGTATGTGAGTGATTTATTTGTTGATGTTCTGAGCCAAGGCTTCCGGATGGTGACGATGATTCGGAAGGAAAGTCGTTTGCACTTTTTCGATTTGTGTCAACTGCAACATGTTTGATCGATCCGTATGAGAAGACACGTCCCATCACTACAGCATCTTACAGTATTCCAAAGTCTTGTAACAGGAACGTGCCAGATGCTCTGGCTGGTGACGACTACTTTAAATTGGCGCCACTGACTCGCAATGAAACCGTTGCGGGGAGAGCTTGCTCAACGGGGAAGATGAGTTGACTGCATGTTTTCGCTGGAGCCTGGCGGCACAGTCTGTCGTCCTTGTTTTCTGTGCTCCATCGATCATATCTATCAAAATCGACTGAACTCTGTTGCTCAAACTGTTGTCTACGCAACGACTTCGTAATATCCAATTAATCACCGCTCGACACTTCTTGCGACGCCGGAACTTCATCTCACCCGCACATCAAGGTGCTGCATCATTCAAAATGGGCGGCGGACAGGAAATTCCTCACAGGCATGCCACAACTCATCAACCCATCTCGGAACCTCAATGGAACACAGGACTCTGGGGCTTAGTCGACATGGGAAGCAATGGTATCCGTCTCTCCATCACAGACCAAAGCGCTCCCACCACTCGCGTTCTTCCCACCGTCTATGCCTACCGCAACAAAATCTCCCTCTACGAAGCCCAGTATGACGAGAATGGAACTAAGATTCCTATCTCTGCTGCTGTGATGGATGATGTGGTCTCCATGCTTTTGAGATTCCAGATTTTCTGTGCGGATTTTAGGGTTCCGCCTGCGCAGATTGAGATTGTTGCTACTGAGGCTACTAGAGCTGCTATCAACTCTAAGGAGTTTTGCGATAAGATTAGGAAAGAGACTGGACTCAAGATGACGCTGCTGTCTAAAGAGGATGAGGGAAGGATTGGCGCGTACGGTGTTGCTAGTTCTTTTTCTGCTGTAAGGGGATTGGTTATGGATATGGGAGGTGGCAGTACGCAGATTACTTGGATGATTGCTAATGAGGGTGATACGAAGATCAGTCCTGTCAGTGCGGTGAGTTTTCCTTACGGTGCTGCTGCTTTGACAAGGAGGCTTGAAGAGTTGAAGAAAGGGAAGAGTAAGCATGAGGCTCACAAAGCTCGTGAAGAGTTTCGTGCTCAGGTTACGGAGCAGTTTAAAGAGGCGTACAGCAAGATTCAGGTTCCGGATGAGCTTGTCAAGGATGCTACTGAGAATGGAGGATTCAGACTTTATCTCACTGGAGGTGGATTCCGCGGTTGGGGATATCTTTTGCTTCACCATGAGCAGGTGGCTGGAGGTGGTTACCCATTCTCCATCATCAACGGATTCACAGCGCAAAAGGACGAATTCGAAGATACCGAGAAGATGAAGCAGATCGCCGAGGAGGCCAAGGAAATCTTCCGCGTTTCTGATCGTCGTCGCGGTCAAGTTCCTGCTGTATCCTTTTTGGTCAGTATCCTTGCCAAAGCCATCCCTCACGGTATCCGCGAAGCCCACTTCTGTCAAGGAGGTGTCCGCGAAGGCGTGCTTTACAACCGCCTTCCCTCCGAAATACGCGCTCAGGATCCTTTGGAAGTAGCCACCCGCGACATGGCCAAACCAATCTCACCAAAACTAGCAGCTCTGGTCACACAATCGCTTCCCAAAGCCGGCAAATATGGATACTCTACTGTGCCAGGATCTATCGATATCCACATGATCAGGGCATTCGCAAACATGTTTTACTTCCACGCCAACATGAATAAAGAAGTTTCTTCTACATCTGCGCTTTACAGTACCGGTACTGGTATTTTGTGCAGCACGCATGGGTCTTCGCATGCGGATAGAGCATTGTTGGCACTCATGTTGGAAGCACGCTATGAAGGCGAACTCGCACCCCGCGAAACCTCCTACCGCGATCAGCTCATCCGCCTTGTTTCCAACGAAGAAGCATGGTGGACACAATACATTGGCGTAATCGGCCTCATTCTCTCCCGCGCTTTCCCTGCTGGAGTGGTGCAAGATGATCTTTACGACATGCAGACCAACACCATTCTCGCTAAACCTGAGATTCGCATAAAGTCGAGTTACGTGGATACTTTGGGAAAAAGAGCAGATAAGAGTGGATTGATGGTTACGTTTACATTGGTGTGGGCGACGGAAAGCAGAGATGATCCTATGGAGGTTAAGGAGACGTTGGAGAGGCATATCAAGGATCTTGTCAAGGTTGGTAAGAAGAAGCATGCGATTAATGGGTGGAGGATTAAGATTGGGGCAAAGGTTGAGAACGATCATCCTAATGATTTGTAGAGAGGGCAGAGATTGTGATAGTTGGGCGTAGGTGGAGTTTAGGTAGTTTGTTGCATGTATATGAGAAAGTGTTTATATGATTTCACAAGGACCACTTGTCAATCCTATAGCACGCTCGCTTTCAAGGGCACTAGGTCTGTTGCCGCTCCTCACGCTCACGCACCGTGCCCGCAAGACTCGTCGAGCGACGAAGTCGGTTTTTCGTGACCGTGCTGGAGTCACCTGCTCAGAAACAAGCATCCAAGCCAGCACTGGAGCCATCGTTCAAGGCAACATCGAAGTCATCATCCAAGCCTATCGCCCAGCCTGTCCCTCAAGTCAACCCTTAGCTCGAGAATTCCCTTGAGTCGCTAGACAACCCTCCAGAGTGGGCGAAAGAGATGTCAGGAAATCTGAAGCCCAAAGAGTGTGCCAGAGTCTGTAAAGAGTATCCATAAGAATGCACATACTCTTGAGAGATAGAGTAACGTCTACCGAGAAGCAGTACGAGGAGCCTTCCTCCCTTTGTGCTAAGTTATGTAACACCTACGCTTCGCTCACGAGAATTGGTAGCGACGTCTTCACTTTCAAAACGCACAGTGGTTTTCAAAGAGACATATTCAAAGAGAGAGTCTAGTGTCCTTCATCCCCAAACCTCCATGATCGTACACTACAACTTGGCTCCACCCTCCCCACCACCAACCCTCTCATAAACCTCCTTCTCAAACAAATCAATCATCTCCCCCACCTTCCCATCCCCAGGCGGATACACCTGCGTACCAAACAACCCACAAACCCCCTTTTCCCTATCCACCCACCAGAAGTTATTAGGCATCCCACTCCAAATCAATGTATTTCTCTTCCTATGCTCATCATTTTCAGAATCCACAAGCACACCTCCCACACCCCAATCATAGGTCGTGCTGGACGGGAAACTGCCAATAAACAGCGCCACGATTTCAGGCTGAGTAAACATTTTATTGATGGCTGTGTGGGATTGCGCCGACAATTGAGGGGAGAAGAAAACAGCAGTGGAAGATTTGGAAAGCAAGACTTCATCGTCGAGAAGCAAGGAGCAGAGGATTTTGAAGTAGTGGGTTAGATCTGCGTAACCTCCATGGCCTCCAAAGCATTCTGCATCTTTGTAATCGATGTTTTTGGACACTGGTAGGTTGACTAAGTCGCCAGAGGGAATGCGTAGAGCAATTGTTGCGGCGTCGGTTTTCATGTCTTCGGTGAGGTAGGGTGTGAATTTTATCCTGGAGATGTTGAGAGGGGCGAAGATGTTGGTGTCCATGTATTGTTGTAGACTTTTTCCAGTGACGGCTTCGATTACTTTTCCTGCCCAATCCATGCCAGTGCCATAGGACCAGTAAGTGCCTGGTTCGAAGAGAAGAGGGTATACGCATTTTGTCTTCATGGTCGTTCGTTCCTCAGGATTGTCATTGATACTTTGACGATATTTTTCCAACATCGGAATCATCTTGTCGTAAGCCGTACCCGCGGAATGAGTTAGCAAGTGCACGAATTTAATCGCGTTTTTGCGTTCGGTCAAGATTGGTTTATCATTGTCGTCGAAACCGTGGAGGATTGGTTGAGCGGCTAGTTCGGGGAGATAGGGTGCAATGTCTGTGTCCAAGGATATCAAGCCTTTCTCTATGATTTGCATTGCGGCGATTGAGGTGAGGAGTTTGGTCATGGAGGCTAGGAAGAGGATGCTGTTGAGTTGGAGGGGTTTGGCGTCGGGTCCGATGCAGGTGTTGCCAAAGACTTTGGAGTAATTTAGTTTACCTGTTTGATTCCATTTTTGGTTAGTTATATGGATCGAACAGTCAAGTCGATGAACTGCTTTACCAGACTTGTCTTTGGCCATCATGATGGCACCGGGGAAGACTCCATCCTTGACTGCTTGCTCGAATTTTTCCTCGAAAGAAGGGGTCATATTTGTTTGTTCTTTCGGAGTCTGTAAAAGATGCTTAGAGGATCCAACTATGTGGTCGATGGTTGATAAAGATGTTCACGGTTACGTGGTTCTTATATGGCTTGGTAGACGCCTGCCTGGAGATCGAACCGAGGCCCGCCAGGGGTGGGGCCTTGGATTAGCCAAGGTTTCATTGCATGTTATCTGACCTCTGTTCTATTCCTTCTGCTTGGCCATCCTCTCATGTGTCTTTCCGATATTATCGCTCGGCGCTGTGTAAGCTGAAGAAAACATATGCAGGTTGGTGTTATGGGTCGCGTGTCTGCCAGGTATCAAAGTACCGCAGATCGGGCTACACCTCCACTTCAATCCACCTCAACTCCACGACCGCTTGCCCAAAACACACAAAAAATAGCTCAAAATGTGCGCCATCCCTCCCTCTATATTTCGGCTTCCTCAGAAAAACAAAAAACGCATCGTGCATCGCTCAAAACAGCAAAAAGCATCGACGCCTAAGAGATTCGAACTCTTGCTCCCGAAGGAAATGCCTTAGCAGGGCATCGCGTTAACCACTCCGCCAAAGCGCCTGAGGTCCAACTGGAAATTTCCGAGTCGGGACCGATCCAGGATCACGAAGGATCTCGAGATTGGTTGGATCTCGAAGCTGGATGTCGGATTCGCGAATTCTGGGGTATATGAAGCTGAGACAACGAGGCTTCATGGATGGAACAGCATCGACTTGCTCATGCTGCGTAAAAATCTTCATCAAGGTCGCATCAACGATAGAGAGTAAAGAGGATCGTTCCCGACTCGAAAATTTCCAGTTGGACCTCAGGCGCTTTGGCGGAGTGGAGAAGATGCAAGGCAAGGTACCTACCTTGCCTTGGGTATGGGAATGTGAAGCGGAAGAAAATTCTTGACACCCGTCTAATGACGGCAACGTACAAGTAACAGCGAGGATTAACCTTTTGGACCACTACCATTATTACCCTCTGGATATCAGCTTCGCTATCGAATCACTGTCGTTGATACAAAAGGTGTTCACCACGGAACTGGAATCATGTTCTACGAACTACAATCTTGGAAAATGTGTTGTAATTATAAGTATTGGTAAGCCTAGTTGGGGGTATGTGGGTGCTCGCTGGAGGCAGCAGCATCTTCAGCAGCTTCGAAGAGCTCATTGTTGTCAGAGTTTTCGGTAGAGGGTTGCTCGTCTTCTGTTAAGCTGACAAGCATATAATACAAGAGCGGGAAGAAGTCGCAGAGATTGAAGGAGGCACAGAAGAAGAGAGGAAGAAAAGCAACAAAAAAACTCACCGTGATAGCTCCAGCCGTATCCGTATGGGAGCTCGTCAAGCTCCTCACCAGGTTCGGGTTGGTCGGTTAGCTCTACGCCAGCCTCGTCCATTATTCTCGTCTTGAGCTCCTTGAAGATCTCCTGTTCCCCAATAACATATAGGAGAAGGCAAGTATGGCGATGATAGTGATGGTAATGGTAATGATAATAGTGAGAGTTCCGTCCAAGTCTGGTGTTGTCAGCCAGAACGGGAAGCTGCAAGTCAAGGAAATAAATGGAGCAATTGACAAACGCAACACATGCCTCTTCCTTCTCTTTTCATATCTTCCTTTCTTTCCTAGATATTGGTCCAAAGCTTGCTTGAGCTGTCAGCATGCCCGACAGGTATACATGTGCTGAACATGCCGGTTGATCTGCCTTGCTCAGATACATAAACATTCCACTTCCCCTCAAGTACTTAATCCAGCTTCTTCGTTCCTGACTTTCACTATCGCATGCTCGTTGACGAGACTTATTATTGGTTTCTGCAGAGCCAGATGCAGCAATTATGTAGGCTTGGGGGGGAAAATCATCCGTGAATCACTGCATCTTCTCTTGGAAAGCAAATGTATGAAAATCTAGAGTTACAAAACCGCTCCTTCCTTATCCTATATCCCATCCCCAGAATTCCCTCCCAGTGTGCTAAAGTCTGCTGTCCCCGTTATTAAAAGGCAAAATGATCTCTACATTCGAGTTGTATCCAGTGAGCCCAGGATATCTCGTATCTCAATGGACACTATCCTGTTTCTCTCAACCATTGTGCATTTTCATAGCTACAAACCTTTCGCAACACAGAGAGGCTGCTAATCTCTAACACTTCAAACTAACAATAACAGCACTACTCCACGGCACCTCCACCCTCACCCCTCCCTTCCCATCGACCTTCACACACTCTCCCTGGGTGACATTCCCCATCCTAACCCCCTTCCCCTCCTCCAACTCATAAGCATAACTCTTTCCATCCCAAGTAATTCCCGTCACAGCATCACTCCCATTCGCCATCAGTCTACTCACTATCCCACTTTGACACCCTTTAGGAAGCAAAAACTCATGGGTTTGTACTGGACGAGGGAATCCAGTGGTGTAGTTGTTGGCGGTGGTGTTGTAGGTGTGTAGGTCGACGATTAGGATACGGGAGAGTGTGTTGTTGATGTGAGCAGTGTAGAAAGAGGTATTGGATGTAGAGGCGTCTAGATGGGTTATAGCCAGGGTTGAGGAGTTGGATTTGAACATCATTGCTGCTACGGCTAGGTTTCCGTAGTAAGGGGGTTTGGTGCCGATGGTGGTTAAGTTTGTGGTGAGTGGTTGCCAGGATTGGTAACTATTTTCCTTCATCAGTATTGCTTTCGTAGATGCGGAAGGGAAATGCTCACCGATAATTAGTTCCTTGGTGCATGTGACTGCGACTGATGTTTTGAGATGCGAGATAGACATTCCAATCTACACCCCACAGTGCAGCGCCAAAAGTGTTGGAGAGACCGGGTCGTCCTTGTCTAGCCAGACTGTTGTGTTCGCCTAGAATAAAAGGGACCTTGGGAGCCAAGTCACCACCCAGTGCCGTAATGTTTCTTTTCACCTCGAGTTGGGTTTCTGCTTTTGCAATTACATTGGTGTGATTCATCAGTGTTCCTTGCAGAGTGATGCCAGGATTGGTAGAGACACCCATATAGTTATGCGAAGAAATAAGACCAATGTTTGCATCTGCGTTCAAATCTTCCTTGAACGCTTTGAGTGGGTCAAGAGTCATGTATGAGTTATTAGCCACACCTGCAAAACTAGGTGCCATGTATTTGGTTCCTGCGAGCGAAGGACAGGCTGATTTGACAGCTTGAGAGATTTGCGAAGTGCCATTCAGCCACTCTGCGACATATTCAGCTTCAGTGTAGTTTCTTGGGCGATATCCAGATGCCCAGAAGAGATCGGGTTCGTTGCCGTACTCAAAGTAAGCTAGGTTGTTTCCGATTGCTTTGCAAGCGTAGGGGGCAGAAGCAAAGGTGGCTGCTCTGGCTGCAGAAGAATTGGCCCCGAGGTTGAAGCCATGGACAAATTTCACTCCTTTGGGCATGGTTTTGTATGAGTCGAAGAAGGAGGGACCGATGGTGATGATGGTTGGATAGTCAGCTGAGATGTTGGGGCGGACTACACCGACGAGACCGGTCTTTTGCGAGGCATCGAAGATCGCAATGTCTCTGTGTTTGCTGTCAGAGATGGTTACGTGAAGATTTGAGCGTGATGCTATCTTACTGTGTGTTGCCTCCAACACGAGCAATAGGCATAGAGCCTTGAAGTTGGCCGATGTTGTTCATGAGGTTGTACGAGTACTTGTTTGGGTGAGTGAGGTTGCCTGTAATCACAGCATCAGTCAATTGTGCCATTGAGCATTTACTCATCATTCATACCAGCAAAGTCAGGCCATGAAGACAGCTCGAACGAAAAAGACATGAACGAATCCAGAGGTATGCCAGCATCGCTAGGTGCGCATTGTGAAATAGCAATAGGCTTTGACTTAGAGGGCAGACTGGCAGCCTCCACTTCCAGCAAAGTCGCAAGGCACCAGATGAAGAGAGAGCGCGTGTTGAGGAACATGTTGATTGCTTTGGTTCTGTCTATACAATGCAGCCTTTCACAGATGGTTTATAGAACTCATCGGCAACGGAAGCTATGGCCGAAGATCGTTCTGGCAATTGATCATGCAGTCCCAAGCATGTTTCTTCATCATATCTCGCGTGCTGACTCGAGATCTTGCAGATCCATGTGGAGGGTGGCTGGGGTTCATTGCGGAGAAGGCGGGGTACAGCCTATTTTTCCGTAGTCAGTTCTTTGTCAACCTCGCAGCAAAAACATCGGGACCACTTATCAAAAAGAATTTGAGCCACTCCATTCCGAAGAACAGAGTGGCATAGCGCACAATGCGCTCCAGACAGCCCCACCTCCACTTTCCGTCACCAGCACAACTGTCTTGATTTTCCAACACTCAAGTCCCGAGAAGAGCACCTAGAAGTACCGAAAACGATGATCTTCATCATTGCCATGCCTTGTTCTCTGCACACGGCGGCGTTTGAAATGCATCACGAGGGAGTAGGGCAGAGTTGAAATGTATAGCAGACAAGCCGGAGCTTTGATCCTCACTCGAGAGAGGTCCCGCGGGTACAGATCAGCACATGCATTTCTCGATCGATCAACATCCCAAAGCCGTAGGTGAGTGCATTGATCTGTAGGCACAACTCGACGATCACCTCAGTCCTTCGTTGAAGCATGTCCTCAGAGACCAGAGGCTTTCCAATCAAGCCAGAAATGTAGCGGGGTCAAGCTTGAGTAAAACCATCGCTGTTTCTCAACTCTGTCCGGCTTTATTCACAATCTTTGGTTCGACCTGATGTTAGCTGGCTCATACACCTCACCACTTCACCAGACTTTCAGAGAAACTCTCATGGTTCTCAAGCTCCAGAGTTCCCTCTCGGTGTGTTGTAGCGTTCTTCTCAGAGACAAGTCTTTGGTTTACCATCCTAGCTAGCAAGGAGCCAGCGTCGGACAGTATTGATGTGTAAAAACACGAAGTGGACAAAGTACATCTGTAAAAACCACTTCCATCTTCCGGAAGCAGGGTATGCTTGGGGAAGGGATGATGCGAACAGAAACTGATGAAGGTACTGGACGCGGGTGTATCGGCGCTCATCATTGACTCGGCAGTTGAAGCAAAAGCTGATGATTGACGCGGCTGGCCAGAACAATGACCAAAGGTCAACTCTGCCGCTGTTGTTGTTGGCAGAGGTTTTCCGGCTGTGATTAACGATTGCGGCGGGTGGGAGATGGTTGTGCTAACACGGTAGAGCTTGTACGGTAATCTTGGTTCGCCGCTCGACAGGTCGTAGACGCAAGGAGCACTGATCATCGATGCTTACTGGGTTCCACCGTGCTGCGGAAGAGGAGCGAACATTGAGAGTACATCAACCGCGTCCAAGGTGTTTGAGAGAAGATGAAATGTTACAGAAGCCGGAGACTTTGGCATGCCATGAAGAACTGCGTCGCCCTGTACCTCTGTGCGTGGCTTGGCAATCTTGCTACGCAGATGAGTGCGATTCCGACAAGTATCGCGCAAGCATAGGAGAAGGTTCAGGAAATGACGCGGTCTGTTTGGAGAAGCATGACCAAGCTCTTTCTGGAACATGCCACCAATCTCCCAAACAATCAAGGTTGCAGGCACCGAAATGCTCATGATGGTTTCCAAGGTCGTCCAAGTCCAGGTGGAGAACCAGCGTTGCTGAACAGAATTCCAATACGCCCTCTGTGCGAGCTTGAAACATATGTAAGAACCCAAAGACGATCCTCAGACGAGGTGTCCGACATGCTTTCCTCATCTCCTCCGAGCACAATCCAGAACGGCAGACCAGAAAAGCTGTCCATAAGATGACCAGAGCATGTATGTCCAAACAGCAAAATCGACGCGCGCCCTCTCAGAGAGTCTTACCAAAACGACGCATGATGATACCATTGAACGTCGATAACTCTATTCGTTCCCATTGCAGCCAGTTTTGTTTCCTTCGTGAGACAGAAACAAGAAAAAGCTGCGCCGGTGAATTAATCGAGAAATCGGCAACTTCCTGCAAAGGACCGCGAGACTCGTTGAACCGATGTACGGCTTAGGGTTAAGTTCCGAGCGAGATGCCCATTCAAAGTGCTTGAAACCAACAACAGTCAGGGAAAACCAATAAGACCATGCTGTGAGGCTCGGAATTGTAACTGAGTCGAAGGCAAGCAACAACGAACAGCTCGAAAGAGATATCGACCGTGACAGTCAATAGACCCCACTCGTGACTGTGGAGAGAGTGAGACGCGTTGTATGTGTTGAGAGGGAGACCAGTGGAGCATGAGATGAGAGTTTCCTGAGAGCCTGGATCTGCGATGTCAGCAGTGGTATGACCAGTTTATTCCAGATCGAAGACGATGAATTCGGCACGGCAGAAATCGAAAAATAGCTTGTGTGAAGGAAGAAGAGTTCAAGCATCGCTCTTCTCAAAACATCACGGTGGCTGGGCAGACGCGTCGTGAATGCCAAGACTTGACGCGCTGCACCAAAAATCACATGCTTCTTCACTTCGACCATGACATCGACTAGACATTCAAAATGATGTTGAGATCCACAGACTGCAATCGTATGAGGGACAGATAGGTGTAGCTGTGACAGTAAAGGTGCTGCTCGAGAATCATGTCACCTTTTTTCTACTCAGTTTTCCGAGTATCTCTCGCCAGTACATCTCCATCCCCCCTAACACTACCCTTCGTTCGGATCCCAGCTACACACAGCAAAACATTAGTCAAGGATACAAAAAGCACCAAACACCACACTTACCGAAACCTCCACCCAGCAAAGTCATACTCCCCACCCCTCACACAATCAACATTAATCTGCCCCATCCTCCACTCACAATCCCCATCATCAAGATCAAACCCTTTTCCTCCATTTAAATTCGTAATAGCCATATCATACTTCTGATTTACCGGTCCATTGACACAAACGGATTTGGTTTCGCCGGGGGAGAAGTATCCTTGGAAGGCTCCTTGTTTGCCAGAGTAGCCTTTGCAGGCGCGGGACATGTGGTACCAGGCATCGTTGTTGTCGTAGTAGGTGGAGCCGATGGTGTAGCAGTTTACGGTTGGGGAGGTGAGGGCGGTGGTGGCGGAGAGGAGGATGGTGAGGGTGAGGGCGGTGGTGGGTTTCATGATGGCTGGAGATATTTGTTGAGGTAAGAGTATTCAGAATGCTTCTAGATGAGCCAGAATACTATTTATATATATCTCGATTTTCGAGCTCGGTCAAGGATTGCCGCTTCTGTTGCACTAATGTCACTCCAAAGGATTGCACTGGGAGGCCTCTCTCTTAGCAGCTTCTGACTAAAGCACTGTAGGATGCATTAGTTTGTGCTGGGAGCGAGAAAGGACCGGTGAACGTGCAGCTGAAAAGTTTGGATTGGCCGCCTCGGACTTTGAGCAGAGACTTGACATGTCACACGAGAGATATCCTTACTAGTGCAACAACGAACACTCATGTACGTTCGCGAGAATATGTCTTTTATTTTCTATATGATATAGTTACACTACATACAGAAAGAAGGTGCGGTCCTCTGTGAGAAGAACCACCTCGAAAAGGAGAAAGAAAGGGTATTTATCGTCAACTGGGAAGACAGTGCAAAATATGAGACAGAGAGAAAACATCAAACACAAATAAACACATGCACCCTTTTCACTTAAGGCGCCGTAGGAGAAGCATCGCCTCCAGCATCTTCCTTCTCAGCCTCAAAAGCTTCAGCCGAGTGCAAAATCTTTTTCTTACCGTTGGCCTTGTAATGCAACAAGACGTCACCACCGCCTCTCCAGATATGCGTGCGAATGGTGGCCAATGTCATCTTTGGCGGTATGAGTTGGTTGTTGCAGTAGAGCTCGAGGTATTCTTCTGGGGGCATGGCTGTGGCGGGATCTTGAGCGGGTTCGATGCGTTCGGCAACATAACCCAGAATCTTGCGGGCACGCAGCATGCGGTTGGCGTTGAGTCTGTTGTTACTGCGAGGAGGTATTAGTAAATGGTGTGGTGAGTAGGGATGAGGGTGGAATAACATACCCGTCAGCGGCAATGCTGGGCAACACATTCTGCCATGGTTCGAGCACGAAGCTGATCTTGACTAGGTCCTTGAGTGGGATCTGGTTTCGCAAGAGAGCATCACCAAGCCACATAGGGGCGACCTTCTCAATCAGGTCAGCCATTTCGCCTGTGCTGCCTACTTTGCCCTCGAACAGATCTGCCACACCACCGGCTTCTGGTCGTTCTTCCTGGATCAGGATGGTTGTATTTGGAGGCGGCTTCAAAACTGGCGTTTCAGATGGCAGAGATGGTACAATGGAAGTAGGCAGCTCGAGCTCTTTGGAGTGGCCTAGCGCACCACCTGCAGCATCTACAGCAGCAGCTCGTTGGGTTTGTGCCTGCAGGTGGTCTTCATAGGCGAAGCGGATCTTTTGAATGCAACCGAGGAAGTTCTCATCGACGACACGAGAGTTGCTGTTGTCAGATGAGCTTTGTGTGTCAGCCTCGGCTTCGGCCTCTTCCTTGGTCTCCTCGACGACGGCGGGCTTATCCTTGTCGTTCGTAGGAGCTTTGCCCAGCTTCTTCATGTTGAATGACATGTTCATGCGGAGACGCTTGCCGAATTTTGAAGGCGTATCGTTAGCTTCGGTTGTTGATGCATCTTCTAGACCTGGGGTGGCAGTAGTCTCTGTGGGAGTCTGGGGTACTTTGGACTCGCCGTTCGTGTTGGCCGTAGTGGCTTTGGAGAAGTAGTCACCGCCCATCGATGATCTATCCTGTGCGCGGTTGTCATCCTCGTTGGTGAGACTGTCTCTGGTCAAGTTTGGGGATCCAACATAGGATGACGCGGTATCTGCAATTGAGAGGCCAGGAGTAGCAAAGCCGATGGTGTTTGTGTTTGTCGGTCTCAGTGTGTTGGTCGAAAGAGGGGCAGAAGGGTCCATTTTCCAGCCGTCTGCAATGCCAGGAGGGAGCTGAATGCTGGTAGGAGCATTTTCACGTTCCATCCTTTGCTTCTGGGCTTGCTCCAAAAGGTGCCTTCGGTATTGCGAGTCTCTCGAAATCTCCTCGCTGATCAAGTTTGCAAACAGATAACGAAGAACCCACTTGCCAAGGTTGATGCGTTGATCCTCCTTGAAGTCGATGTGCTGGTCAATGTCGAGTTCATCGGCGTACATCTCAGCATCGAAGGCCGTGTGCTCTTCCAGAGTGATAGCCAAGGTTCCGGTGCGAGTGTCGACAGAGCACCAGTTAGGCACCGTCTCGACTGTAGTGACCTCGGGCTGGACATCCTCGAGATGCTTCTTGCCGAATGATTTGATGGGCACACACTTGAGCAGATCCCACAACAAGACCTCGCCCGCAGTGTCTTGAGTCAAGACACGCTTGCGATCGTTGAGCATGATGTGCTTGACCAGACCATTCTGTCCTTCGATAGCAAAGTCGGGACTGTGCCTTAGGGGCTGCGTGTGCTCGGGTTGGGCATGATCAGCATCTGTGCCATTCTCTCGTGCGACAGGTCTAGGGAAGTATGCGGCGTTGCTCAGTCGTAGTACGTGCTTGAGAGGTAAGAGACGCTTGCCGGACGGCGGAGGAGAGGTGGGAGAAGTGGGTTGCGGCGGCGCAAAGGGAGAGGTGGGTTGTGACGGCGAGGCGAGTCGGTCGGATGACGAGTTGACGGGCGGGCTGGGAATCCTCGATCGAGAGGTCGCCAGACTGAAGCGCTGCTGCTTGTAAGTGTCGGGCAGGTCAATCTCGGCACCATCAATGTTGACGTCTGCCCATCTGTTGATGGTAGGGCGAGGGGTGGCAGTCCAGATGTAATCGCCAGCAACGGCGAGCTTGTGTACAGCGGTACCTTCCTGACAGATGGCGACACTCAGACCCTCTTCCAGATCTTCGCCGCAGCCTCTGGTGTCGGTCTTTGCTACCATGCCGCTCTTGTCGGACGAGTAGAAGACGGAGAGGTCGGGGTGGTCGGACCACAGAGACCAGACACTGGCATCGTGCATGGTCAAGGTGTTTGTGCAGCGGCCAGCAGTGACGCTCCACACCTTGACCGTCTGGTCTGAACAGGCAGACATGACGGTGCTGCCGTCTTGACTGATCAGGATGTCGCGCACGATGTCTGTATGGCCGACGAACTTTGTGATGCGCTTGCCCGAGCGCGGGTCCCAGATGCGCACGTTGCTGTCTGGACCTCCGCTGGCCAGGATCGAGTGTGTGGCCTGCAGAGCATAGACGCTTGCCTTCTCTTTGCTCAGTCCGACCAAGCTCTCGTCGTCGCTGACATCGATGCTGAGTGTCTGGCCTGCGCCGTTCAGGTCCCAGAGGCGAATGTGACGGTCAAGGCCTCCGCTGGCGACCCACGACGCGTCTGAGGAGGGAGAGGCCAGGACCTTGACGTAGTCGCTGTGCAGGCCGATGGTCTGGGGAGGCATCGAGTCGGTAGCAGCGGGACGCCATACTTTGACACTGACGTCTGACGAGGCCGACACCAGAGCTTGGTTGGACTGGGCGAGGACCAGGTCGCTGATCCAGTGGGTATGCGCTTGCACCTGGTTGTGCAGGGTCGAGGCGGGTGAGGGTGGAGGCTTCGCGTCGATGGCCGTGATCTGATCCGACTTGTGCTGTACCTCGAAGTTGAGGTCCCAGGCACAGATGACTCCATCGCGTCCTCCGGAGTAACTGTACGAGCAGTGTCAGCGGCTAGCCGAGAGTGCCAGTGTCCGGGTACGTACAGGACCGAGTTGTCGCTGTCTACGGCGAGGCCATTCACGCCGAGGCGATGGCCGCCGGCCGAGTTTGTGAGCGGCAGCACATAGCTGATCCTTTGGCGCGCCTTACGAGCCATGTGCACTGCTCTGGCATGTACGGACAGTGTCTAGAGATCATGTCGTCGATGGATCCCCCGGTCCCGAACGGCCTCCCAGTCGCGCGCCAAGGCTAGCGCCTGCTCCCCCGCGATCGACATTGCGGAGAGAGCTTGGACCTGTCGCTTGATCAATCCCCGAGGCTAGCCGCCTGTCAAATCTCGCAAGAGAAAACACTGCACGGAACACGTTCGAAAGGCCATGGACATTGGACATGTTCACCAGTGACAGCAAGTTTGTAGGTGTAGTGACTTTTGTACACATTACGTATCGCTCTTTTCGGGCGCCTAAAAACGCCATGCTCTTCGCTATCACAGAATCAACAGAATCAAAAATCAATGCCTCGTAGCCTCATAATTCCCCAATATCCTACATTGGACTTGTCTCTCTTCAACCCTATCTTGCGTGAGGTGTCAGCGCCTCATGGCCTGTCGCCTCGCCAGAAGGAACTGCCTTGAGATAGTCGCCCACAGATCCATCTCTCATCGACCCAGTTGGTCGCTCCATCGCCTCCACTCTGCGCTCGAGCTGCACCTTGTGGTAACGCGACGTTCCAGCCACTGGCCCGTTGGGCGCGCGAATGCGGAGCCCGTTGTCTGCGGGGTTCGAGCACCCAAAGTGGAAGGGTTCGGTCTGGCCAGCAAGATACATCATGTCGTCAAGCACCGGTGGGTGGATCCATGTTGTCTCGGTGGTCGGGATGCCGTTACGCACGTATTCCTTGTAATCGCCTTCGTTTCCGCGGAACTCTCTGGCTGTGAAGCGGAGTGGCTCTCTGAAGAAGTTCGAGTCCTTGGGGAGCTTGGACATCATCTCGCCAATGAACCACTGCTGGTTGTAGCCAGTTCTACCAGGAATCTCATCAGCCGAGATTTCCATCAGTTCTTCACCATTTCCGGTGGGTACAAAGTGTCTGGCGGGAAGGACTTCAATGTCAATGATGGGCAAGATGCGGTGGTAAACGTCGTGGTTGTGAATTTCGCGAGTGACGACTTCTTCGCGAATGTGATGAACCTCGGGCATGACGGTTTCGTGGACAACAGCTAATCAAAGTCAGTAAGTGTCATCCTGCTGGAAATCGATTCCAAGCTTACCTGGGGCCCAAGTTTCGGTCACATCGGTGTCAATGGTGTTCTTGAGGTCCACAATGCCCTCAAGCATAGGAGTCGCAGGAGCATCCTTGACAATGTAGTTGTGGTCTTTGGGAAGGAACTGTCCGAAAGCAGGATCTTCGCTCAGAGCAGTTTGCTTTGGTGGAACTGGCAAAGGCTTGTCCATGCTAAGTCTCGATCTGTGCTTGGTGCTCGCGACACTTCCTCTTCTACCATCAACATCGCGCGCAGTCTCGGAACCAACAGCCTTGCGAGAAACTGCAGCTTGGCCAATTCCAGGCGTGGGTGCTGTAGAGTAAGAGGAACTTGAAGACTGTCGCGATCTGTCGGGCAATGACTTGTTGACATTCAGCGGTGCTGGTGCATGGTTGGCGTCTGGCTTTTCCGAGTTCATGATGTTCCAATCAGCAACGTCTTCTGAATACCTATCAGATTTGCCTGAAAGTGGTTGAGAAGCAGTGTTGTTGTTGTGATTGAAACCAATCGCGTTTGAACTTCTGCGAGCTTTCTCCTTGGCTGCGATTGTTTCGGCATCCTGCGAAGCTCTAGGACGGGCGATTGCCTCGTCTTTGTAAGTGCTGGGAACTGCAGGGACTTGCGGGGCCACGCCAGCATTAATTGCACGCTGGTCAAGACTCTTGCGCTTGCTGCCGTCAAGACTTCTTCTGCTGTCAATTGAGTCGCCTGCAACAGGGGTCGCAGACTTGCGGTCAAGCGACCTTCGCAGCCTGGATCGAGATCTTGGAGACGAAGCTTGCGAAGGCTGATCTATTACCCAAAGTCAGCCGTCTGCAACCAATTTTCATCACAATTTGCTGAGACTGCGTACCTGTGCCTGAGATTGGCCTCTCGCTACGCTGGCTCTGAGGACTCACTCCTTGCGGAGCAACCTCATAGCGAGACTGACGACCAGGACTGTTGGGAGGAGTCGTCTCATCGTCGTGCCTGTGCAGCAAGTTCTTGATCTTGTCACGAAGCGGCATTGTTTGGACAGACGGTTATCGCTATGCGTGCGGGGGAGCAACTGGCCAACTAGAGGGTCAAGGGATGATGGGATCAATATGCTGCGTAGGGTGCTGCGCCGTAGGATGCAGGCGGATGCGATGTCACTGCCGTTCGAGTTGTGTTTCGGCCCACGTCATTTTATGACTTGTTGACAATAGAGAAACTCACGCCACACGCTAACCCGTCCGTCGCCGCCGGTCAGTGCCCATGGCGTGCGTCGGCTACGGTTTACCACGATTGTCTCGACTCTCCTGCGTTCTCTCACGGTCCATGTGTAGCTACGTTTTTGTGACACAACTAGTGCCCCATCTGGGGGCTTCTCCAGCGAGTCCTAGCAACCGTCCACATGTTTGCAGCGTCCCTACCTCCTGTTTCACGAACGCCTTTTTTCATTGCATCTCATAACCCTCGTGCCGTCGTACGACCATGATCCGAAGATACGCGTGCTGGTAACGTTCAGCGCACCCCCGTATCCATGCAGGATAGCTGTTGAACTTTCTGGAAATTTTGGAGCTGTCTCGATGATGCTTCGTGACGTATTGTAGAAAAATTGCGGGGCATTGACAAAACATGAGCCCCGTGCTTTGGCTCCTCCCGCCATATCTTGCTTCAATGATCGCTGATTTGCGCGCCTGGTGCATTTTCCGGCGGTTCTTAAACCACGGGCCGTCAAAGCTTCGATGATGATACGCAATCACGATCCCTGCTTTGCGTCTGGTCTGGCTCAGAAAGGATTCGGTGGCAGATGCAACCAATCGCTTGTGGCTTGTAGCGAGCGTGTGCTGAATCGGTCCACCAGGGCTTGCTGTGCTTGCCAAAGCGAGCAGGTGCAATCAGGGAAATGGTCCAAATGCGAACGGGTCATGTTCTAGACAGAAGACATCGAAATTAACTATCGACTTCTATGGCCGATCATTGCATAACAGGGCGCGTCGATCAAAACCCAGGCGCCCGAGGCTGGAGCAGGGACAGCTGTTTGTTTGCGGGCCCTTGAGCACAAAAAAAGTACACGCACGGGGTGAAACATGCTTCTCCAAACCATAGCACGTTTCTGTGCTTGAGCATCCGACCGCACCGACATATTGAGGCTCTACCAACCCCCTCCAGGGTACGATGTACACATGTACCGTATGTACTAGCCACAGTGTAGCTCAACAGCGGTGCTCCGTCGTCATGATATGCAGCCCTATGCTGCCAGTGCATTGTATCCATCGACTTCTCTAGCCATCCGCGGCATATAGCGGGGTCGAGAGCTTTAGCACCGCCACGAGGTAAACCAAATCGACTCTGGCGGTTCGGCTGCCCCGGGTCGTGCGCTGGTTGGTAGGTCGATTTAGCAGTCTTCTAGCCAAAGGCTGTTGCCCAAGGGAGGTCGGTGCAAGATTCAAGAACGGGTCCCACAGTCAAGACACGACAGCTATGAAGTCACTAACGGCTTTTGTAATGAGAACCCACTCGGCTCTGTGGCTTCTCGACCAACTACGTACGAGGTCTACGCCAGCATGATCACATGCTGTGGCTCACTGTCGTTTTAGCCACCGTTGCAAGAACGCAGCAGCAGGGCAGGCTAATCGTCACATCTGGGTTACTGCCTTGCAAAGCGAGACGGATGATGTCAACACAGCCGAGAGCTCCTTCCCTCTCAACCTTACAAAAGACTCCCTGTCGACGTCTCTCTCCCCTCTTTCTTCTTCTCATCATCACATCTTCCATCCAAACAACTCCATCCCCATCTCCACTTTACAACAACTTTCCCATCAAACCCCATCACATCAATCACAATGGACTCAGCCAAGGCCGCCGTTAAGGAATTCATGTAAGTACTCACCACTTCCATGATATCATCGAACAGCTTGCTCACATTCTTTCTTCAGGTCCAAGTCTGGACACCACGACACCACTGTCCACGAGAAGGTCGCTCCCGCTGTTACCCACGAGAGCCATCAGCTCCAGCAGCACGAGCAGATCCAGACTGCCATCGACAAGGAGGTTCACCAGGACCACTACCACACCTCCATCCAGCCCATCAAGGACCGTGAGGTTCTTCCTGAGCAGCACCACCACAACCTTGCCGCCGTCGAGCACCGCTCGTTCGAGCACGGCAACGACTCCCAGGTTAAGGAGCGCCTTGCCGCCGAGGCTGCTCAGTTTAGAGACCAGCGCACCGAGGTCGAGGCTGTCCACACCAAGTCAATTGCCCCCACCATCGGCGGTGAGCACATCCACCACCACGTCCACGAGACCATCCAGCCCGTTGTCAACAAGGAGACCATCGAGCCCCACGTTGTCCACACCACCGTCCCCATCCACGAGGTTCACCACAACGCTGCCCAGCACCACAGCGCCTCTGCTCTTCCTGCCGTCTCCATGGCCGACTTTAAGAAGCAGGGCGGTGTCCTGACTGGCCGCGAGGAGCGTTACGACGGCTTCGAGGGTGAGCCCCGCACTGTCGGTGGCTCCCACACCTCCGGCACTGGCCTCACTGGCGCTGGTATCACCGGCTCCTCCCACTCCCACACTGGCCACTCCCACACTGGCACCGGTCTGACCGGCTCCTCCCACACTGGCACCGGTCTGACCGGCTCCTCCCACACCGGCACCGGCCTTACCGGCTCCCACTCCAACACCACTGGTCGCGAGACCCTTGGTGAGCGCGTCCGCGAGGGTGAGGCTGACCTCAAGTCCCACTCTGGCTCGCACTCTCACAACACCACCGGCACTGGCTCCCACTCCACCACCGGCACCGGTTACGGCCGTGACTCCGAGATTGACTCTAAGACTGGCAAGCCCTCGCTCATGGACAAGCTCAACCCCAAGGTTGACGCCAACGGTGACGGCAAGGCTGGCTTCATGAAGTAAGCGACTCGCTTGTTCATTGACACCTTCTTCTTTGACTTTGAGATGATCGTCTTTTCACGACCTCTTTCACGATTATGATGTTGTTTCCAGCGCTGGGAGTTCACAGCAGTACTGTAATATACATAGCTCCTCGAAAAAATAATCCTAGTTTCCTATTTATCAATCATTGTACTTTTTCCATGTGATTCTTCTTGATTGTCTCTTACTTTACTTTGTCTTGACTTTGTTACTCATGCTTCTTGAATTGTCTACCTTGTCACTTGAGTCATTTGGAAATAGCAGACGTACACATGTTCGAAAGAGCAATTCATGACCGAGGAGTTGTTTTGTCGTTCTGAGATATGATTCGGCTTCATCCAGCTCTGGAGTCCCAGTCATTCTTCTATCTTTGTTGAAATATGGCCTGAAGTCTTGAGTAACAAAGGCATGTCGTCCAAGGCATGTCGTTCGGCGGAACGCATTGACCTGGTGGTGGCTAGGGACTTGAGCCGCAAGTGTGGCTTGGTATAATCGTGCTCTACCAACAACTTCTGGATGAGAAACACAATTGCGGCCATTTGCTTGTTCTACTTCATGCAAATATCGAATGCGAGTACATCAAGCTATGCGTTCTCAATATCTGAGAAATATTTGTAGATGCGTCTCATTAGCGGTAAGGTTATGGCTCTGTCGTATATGAGAGTGAGTGTGGTTTCCCAAGAGTATTGATCAAAAACACAAAAATCGATGTAGGAGCCGCAATATGAGATATACATGCTTAAGACTCTCGTAAGTATCGCTGCGTATACTCTAGAGTGGTATAAGAAGGTACGTAAATATGAAAAGCTCCATACGGCGAAGATATCTCGTCGACAGTCTCCAAGAGGCATGCAAAGGGGACGACCCTGTCAGCTTCGAAAGCATCGTTCTCCACGTAAGCTATAATGGTTGAGGACATCAGATGGCAACAAGCGTCATATGAAGCCTTCGACCAGCCATCCGAAACCCGTTTCCCAGCCACCTTTTGTTCCTCGTGGAACTCGCGACATGACATCTTCTCGGACCTCATCTCCATCACTCCATCACTGGACACATCTATACTCAAGTTCATTCAGGAGATCTGCTCAATACAAAACCAAGATATGATTGCAATATCACTAGACCCACAATACAGGGGCTCAATAATTGGCAACTCCACCCACTCAAAAAGTCGCGGGTCTGTCACTCATCCTTGCCAAAATCGACCCCTCACCATCATCGTATTTGGTTGCTACAGCAGAGATTCGCAACCTGCCACCAACCTCCAAGCAAACAACATTTTCGGAACGTTCGTTCTTGGCCTTTTGAGTTTCGCGAAAAGGAGATTGAGAATCCCCCTCTTCACGACTGCCGTCTTGAACGGTTATCTGCCTCTGCACGCCTATCGCAATCATACAATATCTTTTTCGCCCTGGCAGAATCGGCATCATGATTCAAGAGGTTACACCCGCCACTGCAAGAAGGTAACGTCTGTGATGATTTTTCGCCTCTTTCTTCTGCATACTGTTGTCTCGGTGCCTGCATTTTAACGGTTGCGGGCTGGCACTGCGTGGTTTCGCTGGGGCTTGGCAATACTTATAAGATGGACCCGTTGGTAGACAACGGCTTTTTTGTACAACCGTCGGTGGTAATCCATGTCCCTTGACCTTGACATACAGAGTCTTCGCTGGCCTTAGTCAACATGTGAGTATGTATACTGCTAGAGAATGACCATATGAAGGTAAAACCATATGCCACCACTTCGCCAGCAAGAACGGCCAAGTATATCACTTTCCTACTCCTTTCTCGTATCAACAGACGTTCAATATAAGAAATCGAACCTAGATGGCTGAGGGACACGACTGCAGGGCCAACATGCGCCGAACGGTCTCAACGGCCACAACGACTACAACGACCCAAGCCTCTTTTATTCCCTTGGCCGTATTGACGGAGATTTGCTATATAACAAAGGCCACCAACTCGCTTCTACTACCTTTTTTCTTTCTCATCCACATCCAAAAAACATCCGAGATCTCAATACAACCAATACCACAAAGAAACATAATCACCTTCTGGAAGGATAAAAGAAACAGTTACAAGTCTTGATCAGGATATCAAGAAAAGACAACACAACCACATCACAAGATGAAGTTCTCAGCACTTACCTTCATCGCTTTGGCCGCCTCTTCGGTCTATGGTTCCGTCATTGATGTGGTCGCCCACGACGCCGCAGAGACCTACGTTGATCTCGAGACCCGCGCCACATGCTGGAAGTCCGACATGCAAGCCATCAAAGACCGCATCAACCACTACAATGTCTTTTGTCAAGCCTTCAACATGCGGTATGTTTTGCCTCCTCTGTCACGATATCAATGCAACAAGTCACTAATACGATACAGTCCTAACGATGCATCTCCCCTGCCTACATTGACCACTGCCAAGTTGAGCGGTGCTTGCGCATGTCTGCTTGCTCAATGGAACAAACAAGCCAACCCCACCTCCATTGCCTCTGCACCAGCAAACACCTGCGCCGCCTCAGATACCAACCTGATCAAAAAGGAAGCACCCAAAAACTTCCAATCCTACTGCAGATGGTGGAATCTTGCGTACGTTTTTCCTCCCTCCTCCTCTTTCCTCCTCATACTAACATCGCAACAGTTCTCGCTCCAGCTCAGCCATCCCCGGAATCTCAGTTTCTCAGTTGACTAAGAGCTGCAAGTGCCTGTTGACCGGCAGCGTTGGCACCGCAAGCACTGCTGTTAAGGTTACTACTTCGAGTACCAAGACCACTGCTGCCGCTACTTCTACTCTTGCTTGCAAGAAGAGAAGAAAGGTGCGCAGAACCGTTACTGTTGAGGTTCCTGCTGAGGCCACTCCTTCGGTTTAAGGATGCTTCTGTCTTCTTTCTTCCTTGCTTTTCTTTGTGCAAGACAATCAAACATCGACAACAAACAATTTACCGGGGATTGATGCCTT
This sequence comes from Aureobasidium sp. EXF-3400, assembly GCA_024195585.1. Taxonomy (NCBI): domain Eukaryota; kingdom Fungi; phylum Ascomycota; class Dothideomycetes; order Dothideales; family Saccotheciaceae; genus Aureobasidium; species Aureobasidium sp. EXF-3400. Next base: position 149,645 of record SWBL01000077.1, read on the forward strand.
GGATGCCCTTTTGGATGGGAACAACAACTTTACTTTCTACTGTCTCTTAGAGATATTTTATTTTGGAGGAGGATTTTTGCAGAGGTAATAGGTCACTGCTTGCAGTGTACATTGGGGGTGAAGGATGGATATCTCAACTGGTTTGAGGTACTTCTCCTTGGAAGGTGGCTTTATGTAATTAGATAGAATTATCTGGTCTTAGAGATCAGACGGCAATACCAATATATCTTATACTGCCTGATTTCTGATCCTTTCCTTCTTTTTCTCCTCTCTGTGGCTTCCTGTCTCCTGTCTCGTCTTTCTCTGCGCACTCGCCCGCTCGCATTCCAGCAGAAGTGCCGGGATGAGGTGTTGAGTGTCTCGGTGGCAAGCCAACGGACGTTCCTGTCGATCAAAAACATCTACCGCATATGGAGATCTGCAATAACGTCTTCGCCCAGGTTGTCAGATAGAGTTACCTGTTCAAGATGCCGAAACACCTAGACTGAGACCGCCAGTATCTGAATCCGCATTCGGCAGGGGTGGATTGATCTAGACTAAGTATCTTTGAGTCACGGGATGAGAATATGATGGCTTCCATATTTCTTTCAATTGGAGTGTGATAAGAGGGTTGGGGGTAGAAGTGAATAGCTATGTTGGATCATTCTCGTAGTAAAGCTATTCGTCGTTGTGAAATCGAGCCATGTTCAGCCATACCACAACTTATCATGAACTCATTTGCGAGTCACTCCCGTCGTCGTCTGATGCGCTCTTCACTCTCCGCCTTTTTCGATAGGTACCGCATCCGCATCCTCAAACAGAACGCTCCAATCTCCTGAAGAGTCGGGAACAGAAACCTTTAGCTTATGGAGCAGCAAATGCGTATCTCCAAATGTGAAGCCATTAAACCCCTCCTGCTCTGCCACTGCCTGGATGGATCTGTTGAGAGACTCTCTGGACGTCTGTGCAGCCTCAGGGGACAGTCCTTCGCCTTTCTTCGGTGGAAGCAGGGGGAAGTTAGAGTGACTCGACACAGCCTTGGCTCTGAATGCACACAAACGGATAACTGCTCTCTTTTTAAGGTCGATAATAGCGATAAATGTGCCCGGAAAATATGGGCTGACGGCGAGAAAAACGACTCGCCGGAACTTGAAGTTGCGCGGTGCGTGCAGATCGAGGTCCTTCCATTCGCCAGATCCTTGTTCGTAGGCTTTGGGATACTTATGGAGAGCACGGCAGGAGAGCACATTGCGGCCTTTCGTTAGAGTAAGTTCGATAACACACAGCTTATTGGCAAGCAGGGTAGGCATTTCGTAATGGACCTGACGGGATATGCTAGAGAGTTGGGCCATGGCTTTGAGATCATCGTACTGGTCGTCAGAGGTGAATGTCAGGCGCCATGGTATCAGGTGATTAAAATCCATAGTATGGTTGTAGATCACGAGTCGGAGTTCGAGAGGCAAGCGGAGAAACGCAGAATCTATGAACTTGTCAATGCCGAAGAGGAAAGTGAAGAAGAGTCGAATGCGCCAACCTTGCTGATGCATTGCTGGTATGCTGGTGGAAGCGGTGTTCATTGACGAGCCATCGGTACGGGGATTTCCATCTGCAATGGCAGCGGTCTCTGACGACAGGTCATCTGGTTGAAGAGTCATGTTTGTGACGCGTGTGGTTGGATGAGGGTGGGATTTCTGAAGCTGGGAGCAAGAAAGACGTGAACTTTGGAATGAGGAGAGGAGAGAAAACAAAACGTCAGACCTGAAGTGTGCGGAGAGCGATGATGTTTTTGAGCGCGAGAGTGGAAGTAATGAAGCGCGAGCCACTTGTTGAAATCTCAAGGCGAGCTGGATTGAGTGAGTTAATTCCATTCCATACAAAAAAGACTGACTCACAACTAGACAGCAGAGAGAGTACTTATCACCTTCACCGTAGCCCAATGAATCTTTATTGACTTGTTATGGCTTCCCTTTCTTCCCTAACCCAGGCCTTCCCTGTTTGTCGCAAGGTAGTTGCAAAAATGCACAATAGACTTCAGATGCAAGTCTCGCTCAAAGAGAGAACGATATCTATAATTATGAAGGGTCCTTATGACTGGCTCAGACATGAAGATGATCCCGACGATCTCTTCCTCGACAGTCAAGACCTGACGAAGGACATCAACAATCTCCTCCAAGCGAGCACCCCCACTCGGGATATCGCCCTTGAGAAGCACCTGGCCAAAGACCTCACTCGTGTTGTCTACGGCTCTAATCTCATCGAATCTGCTGGTTCAAACTTCGATATTACCTCGGGGTTCTGCAGCAAGATCTTCCAGGGAGAACACATCACCGAGGAGATCACCGAGGGAAGCGTCCGTGAAGTTGTTCAGCATGCCCATGCTCTCTCCTTCATCATCAACGAGATGGTTGTGCACGAGAAGCCTCTCACCGAAGATATCATCTTGAAGGCCCACAAGATTCTCACCCACGAAGTTGATGCTTCTGGCGGGGACAAATACACCGAATATGGCGGTGTATATCGCAATGTACACGTCGGCGCAGGTTTGAATTCATTCACAGCTCCTGAAAAAGTCCCTGCTGAGATGCGCGCTATGATCGCCGAATACAACCGCGACATCGACGCTGCATATCTGGCTGGTCATCTAGACCCATACATGCTCGCCGCCAAATACTGCCACAAGTTCGTCAACATACATCCTTTCCTTGACGGTAACGGCCGCACTTGTCGCCTTATTCTCAGCGCAATCCTGCTCAAGTACGCAGGCGTCGTCGTACCTCTGGGAGAGACAGAGACTGAACGTGAGATGTATCTCTCAGTCGCCTGTCGTGCGTCAGAGTATCAGCAGAGCTGGGATGGTGGAGATATGGAGGAGAACGAATATCAGCGTGCTCCTTGGTCTGAGTTGGCATATTTGATTCTCGGGGGCGCAAAGAAAAGTTATTGGGATATGAAGAACGCTCTGCTATAGTCTATCTCCATGGCCACGCCTCTGATTGGTAAGCCACTGTGCATTTTTATAGAGAGAAACATTGTCTGTAATTCCATCGGAGAGAAAGCTTGATCGAGCCTTCCATTGCAATCGTTCTCATTGTCAGATCCCACTTCATCATGTTTGTATACCTTTTGGCCAAGGCGATCGCGAAAGCTCAAGTTTCGCTAGGTCAATGCACTGCTTATGTCCCCATCCTGCTCATAATCTCCAGCCTCCTTGAGCAGCTCGAACTTCTCATAAATCGCCCAAAGACCATCTGGGTTAGGCATGACAACTTGCTCCAAGAATCGAGACACATCTTGAATAGTAACCCCTCTGAAACCCTCCTTTTTGGTAAACTCTTGCATCACATTGATGAATGCTTTTTTGATCGAGTCAGAAGGGTCCCAATCGTGCGAATCGCCATGAGCAGTATCGGGTTTGCACACGCAGACTTCTTGCTTTTTGAAGTTGATGTTGGCAATGAGCTTGACTGTTCTGTAAGTGTTGAAAATCGAGACACATACTTTCCAGAAGTTGAATTGGTATGGCACTTCCGGGACCTTGATATCGTCCTTTAGATGCACAATCATTCTCTGATGGTATGCAATATTTTTGTCCTTCGTCGACATGGTCCTGGGAAGGAAGCTTGCATATAAAGCCAGGTGATAGTTCATACGTCTAATCTTTGTAGCAGTAGAGTAGGGTTTGAGGGTAGAATCTTTGAATATGCCGGCATCGGTGTGGAATGTAGTGACAGCAGCAATCAGACCGTAGACCTCGCAACGAATCTGTTGACAAACACCAGCCATGGCTATCACGGGTTCGGGGGGAGTACCAGGCGTGATCTTGTTGACTTTGGTGGGGATGAAGTGATCGTAGACTTGGTAGCGGATTTCAGGAGGTAGACTCAAGAAAGCTGAGTCTGGAATGCGTCAGCACAGGTAGATTGGATGAAAAGCATACTGACGAACCTTGCGCAGATGCGCTGACCAGGCCAGTTGAAGCACCCTCATGCGAAACATCCGCATCCATGACGAGTGGTTGGTTGATGAGTGGTTGAGAAATGGAAAGCGGATCTGGAATCAGTAAAAAAGAGTAAGGACCACTGCACGGCTGCTGAAAGTGAAAATGTAGATGTTAAAAGCTTCCAATACTTCAGTCGATATAGAAGTGAATGTGTTGGAGCTAGGCTCTTTCACACAGCAGGAGAGACTTGGCGTATCGACAAGCAGGAAGCTTTGCAGCTCTTGTGCCAGGCTTTGCAGCTTTCGACATTACAGAGCATGTGACTGTGCCGGGAAAGTGTTTGTAAACTTTGAATCAATGCTCAATGGTGAGCCGGTTGTCTTTGGAGATCTATTCGAGACATTATTCAACGATCGCTCAATCACAGGGGTCGATTTCGGTCTTGACAGCATCAACGTCAGGACAGTCAAGTGCACAGAACCACGTCCAAACAGATATGTCATTTGATGTTGCTGGATAGAATGAGCGCCTGCAACAATGCAAATGAGGCGTGGAACCCATCTTGTCATTTCAGGAGGTGTTTGGAAAGGACGAGAAAAGAAGGAGGCTGGAAGGGACTCTCATGGCGTGCCAAGCCGCCAAAAAGTCCATTGACGATCATCACAGTCAAACCATCGAGCTCATCGACAACAACCGGGACTTCAATTTCAAAGGACAGATCACTGCCAGTGGCCACCGACAAAACGATCGATCATTTGCATAAAATCGACAAAATTTAGCCGCCATGTTCTCGGAAGCGCGGCCGCATCATCGACTGACAGCTATCAACCAACCTTACCATCGAAGAAGGAAAAGTCGAAGTTCACGACAGAGACGGCACGCTAAAGCTCTACGATGATAGAGCTACTAACACCGGGAACCCTGTACACCGATGGTTTTGCAGCGTGGATGGAAAGTAAGTAACCCAGGAAGTTCTGTACCTGAATAAGTATGGAGATGTGCTAACGATCCTCAGTCCCATTTTGTCAAAAAGCGATGCGATGCCCGGCCGGGTCACCATTTCCATGGGCATGATGCCAGTGATCCCAACACCCGAGATGGAAGGCTTTGCCATACACAAGCATGCTTGGTTCAACAGCCCTGACAGTGTGAAATCGTACAAGATCCTCCGTGGTGGAGAACAGATGGATGAGTAGTTGTCGATAAAAAGTCTCAAATTACCGCATGATCCATCACATCTCCCACTTGCTGCCTAGAATTCTTCCTCTAACTGCAACAACGATATAGACCAGTCACTACGATGACTAGAGGTCCAGGGTATATTCTGGTGTTGTACAACTCGACCCTTTGATCCTGCAAACCAAGACTTGTTCAAAAACCATCAACATGACAGACCAGTCCAACACATTAAGCGCTCAGTCGCCACAAGACAGTTTGGTCAGCGATCCCAACGCTTACCACACCGAACCTCTTCGGCCACCAAGATCAAATGCGTCGCGATCGCAAAAAGATGCACCAAAACCTACGGCTCTGACAGCTGAAGCCTTGGCCAAGCTACCACCCAAGGATAGCAATCAGGCAGCTGTATACAAATTCACCCGCCTCAAAGAGTTCATACACCGACTACCTGATCCAGAGGACTTATGCAATATCTCCTCACACCCATACCCCGACACCTGCGCCTCGGAATCACAACCCCATCACTACGAAACAGACTCCCTTCCATCCTCGCCAACCCAACGTTTCTCCAAGGCAAAGGAAACCAAAGCAAAGACACACCACCACACCCCCCTTTTACCCTCTGACATGCACCTCTGGCACCGCTTCCAAAAAATGCAATACGAAGAGAAATACGCAGAGTTCCATCGACACAGAGCATGGTTAACGTTACAATATGACAAAGATGGAAAAGTGGCTATGTTTGTAGGTGTGGATGATGAAGAGCATGGGTTTAAGATCCATAAACATATGGCTTGGTTGAGGGATAAATGGTTAGGGAAAGTGGGATTGTTTTATCATGTTATGGAGTATGAGGATGATGACAAGGAAGATGGGAATAGGGGAACAGAAGGTAGAGAAGGAGATGGGCGAGGAAGTTGAGTTTCTAGAGATAGAGTGATAGATGGTCTGATTCTGAAGTTACTTGGATATATATGTAAAGAGGGTTGCAGCAACATGGTCGTGCCTGTCTTCGCCGAATGTCCACCCCGATGTGCTACAAGTCTGTGGCTCACGTCACCCTCACAATGACACACAGGCAACATGGAAACCATCAAAAGACACAGTCTTCTCCAGATAACAGACAAGTCCATGCAGAGCGACTGATATCCCGACTCTCAGTGAATGCTTCCTGTTTCATCGAAGGAACTGTGTATTTTTTCAGCTACGCGTGAACATACTTTGCTTATGGAGGAGGGCACAAAGAGGTCATCGACCTGTGTCATCGGTATATACAATGCTGTCATAATCCTGCTCTATTCTAAAAACTGCGTATCGCATCGCGCATTAATCCTGTACATTGCTGTATTCATGTCCCCATGCTTTCCTAATGATGTGTCCAAAAACAAGATCCTTGTAGTAAATCATTCTATCTGATCGTGATGTAACGCCTGTGCTTCCGCCTTCTTTCTCGGCCAGAGTAAGAGAAATATAGAGGCCAAGTCCGTACCTCCATATTCGACTGATGCTTTGGAGCTAGCCTGTTGAGATCTGTTGAACAGGCGAGCACGTTCTTCCTCGGTCGTTCCTGCCAACATGCGACACCTTCACTTTTGCTGTGTAGCCATCAGAATTCGTCGCGTCGAGATCTGCATCCAGTGACTCTGATCTCCAGTCCATTTTTCGAGATATCCAGGAAGTTCGCAAGACTTCCAACGCTATGCAGACACCGATGGACTTCCTTTTCAACTTCTGGGCATAAGAAATTCCATATCTGTCTTTTTCTGGCCCGGGGGATCCATCGAGAAGGACTGTCACACGCAGTTTGGGTTTCCTCATGACGATCGTGGTCGATATGGGGACGACCAAATCATCCAGTCCGATTCCGATCTTTCCTGTTTCGACGAAAGCTCCGTCTACGAACAATGGCCGAGCAACGCATGCTGGTTTCTCCATGACGGCTTGAGAGGAGCAGGATGATGTTGAGAGAAACAGGCGTGTCTCGAGGGTGCTCATGCTCCAGTACCACGCAGGGATGCTGCAGTGCGTTAGGCGCCTCGTCCGATGCTGTATACCCATTGTTCGAAGCGCCGCACCTGCATGTCGGAACGAGCAATTATCTTCCCAGTCGAGCCTTGATTGTCTCGAGCAGATCAGAAACCAAGAACGGCTTTGCCATGATTGCATCAATGCCTGCAGCCAACGCGCCATCGACCTGGCCTTTCCGGACATTTGCGGTGATAGCGATGATCTCAACATGCCTTGTCAGTTTGCCGTCTTCCTGTAGGGCTCTGATCTCTTTGCTTGCAGTAAGACCGTCCATGACTGGCATTTCCAGGTCCATCAAGATAACGTCCAGCTTGTGACCGGCACCAGCGGCTTCTTCCCATACATCGGCATGACGTAAGGTTTCCAGTGCCTCCAGGCCATGATTGGCAACGTAGACGATGCAACCGGCTTTGGTGAGCTGCTTCTTAAGAATCGCTTGGTTGATTAGATTATCCTAGAATGGTCAGTCTGGGAATTTGAGAAGCCAAGGATACCAGAACTTACTTCTACTAAAAGGACATGGTAAACAACCTCGGGCGGAGGAGGCCGTTCTTGAGAAATCTTAGGACTCGACGAAATCTTCAGCTGCTGTAACGCCTCTTGATTGTTCATGACAGCTGTGTCTTGTACTGCTTTCAAGGATTGCGTTTTCTCCAGTTGTCGAAGCACCAACTCTTGTGTTGATTGGAGAGAACGTTCTAAAGATGGTGTAGGAGGAGTGGACATTTGGCGGACTTTGACAAAGAATGCGAAACATGAACCCTCACCCGGTTGTGATGAAACGCCCATGCTTCCGCCTTGCTTTTCGGTTAGGATGTGAGAAATATAGAGTCCTAGGCCACTGCCTCCGTATTTGATTGATGTCTTTGGACTGGCCTGTTGGAATCGGTTGAAAAGACGGGCGCGTTCTTCCTCGGTCATTCCTGGTCCAGTGTCAGTGACGCAGAAGCTTAAATAGATTGGCTCGCCGTCGCCCCATTGGCTTTCCAAGGTGATGTCTTCGTGTTCGTGTTTCGTCAATGCCCAAGCGAACCCTTCTCTGAACGCATGTTTTGGTTCTTCAATTGAAGCACCATACGTTAGAGTTACACAGCGGTGACTCTCTTCCTTTGTGAATTTGATCGCATTGGATAGCAAGTTTACCAGAATCTGGGTGACTCTCAAGGGATCACACATGACCCAATCAACTCCAAGATTGGTGATTGATTCATGCGCTTCGATTTTCATCTCTATGTCTGCCGCTGAGATGCTAGCCTGAAGCATGCTTACAGCGTTCTCGACAAGATTGAGTTGTTGCACAGGACTCGGCGACAGAGACAGAAGCATGAAATCCATCTTGGAGAGAACCAGCACATCGTCTAAGATTTTTCTCTGATGCTGTGCGCAGAAAATTATCGTCTTGGCTGCCTCAATGTTCTCCTGAATTACGTGTAGGTAGTCTTCAACACTCGTCTCTCTCTCTTTGAGGTCGTCCAAAGATCCAGAGATGCTGCTAGCCAGTTGCAGCATAGCAGATAAAGGGTTGCGCACTTCATGAGAAATTGCATCGGTAAATTCGCTTTGCTGTCGTTTAGCTTCTTGTGCTTCTTGAGCTGCTCGGGCTTGCCACGCCTCCGCCCACTTCAGACGACTGACTTCTGTCATACAGGCCATGATTGACTTGATCTCACCATCTTCCACGTATGGTACAGCTGAAATGAGTACAGTTGCGGGTATTGGAGGACCGAATGGTGGTTTGAACAGCCGTTTCATCTGAAACTCAGCCGTATGGGTTCTTGCGCCTTCCAGTACTGCTTTCCAGGCTGTGTACATCTTTGGCTGATCCTCCTCGAGCACATAATCTTTAAACGGCAGAAGCCGCTTGCTGAACTCATCTGTCGCTTCTTGACCAATGAGTTTGAAGTAATGCTCATTGGCCCATAGGACGTGTCCGTCAAGGCTCAAATGCTCGAGACCAATGTCCAAATGGTCAGCCATATACCTGATATGATCTTCACTTGCAGCCAGTCGGGTTTCCAATCGAGACTGTTTCTCTTCCGACTCTTCCATGGAGACAAGAAATGCCATAGTTGAGGACAATTGTGATGCAAGATCTCGCATAAATTGTTCGTGGTCGTCGTCAATTGGTCTTCGTGGATTCGCGCCGATCATCAGATATCCGTAAAATCGTCCAGCGTTTGACAAGGGGACAACACAAACATGTTGCGATGGCTCCTTGAATCCTTCCCACTCAACGCCTTCAAAATCCGGTCCGCAGGGTGAGGTGGTGGGAATGATACCTGCTTTCTTGAGAAGTGGAAAACCACCTTCTTCGTCATCGAGGCTGCCATACTTTCGGGCAAGTTTATGTCCTTCTGGCACGCCGAGACTCGCCGTAAGCTTCAATCCTCGAGACGGTTGCGCCGAGTGAGAAGTGCTGTCTATTTCCCACACCAGAGCGAAGGGAATATCCACTGAATTTGTCCGGAAGCAATCGACGAAGTGTGAGGCAACAGTCGATGAAGTGCACCCTTCCGGTAATGCGGCGGCCATGTTTAGCATGGTTCGCCTACGATCGGCGATTTTTTGTCTCGTGATTTCGGTCAGAGAATTATACCAGCCATTAACTCGACCATCGTCATCTCTGAGGGGGATGAAGTCTCCATTGAAGTGTGTTTCCTCGAGAAAATTATTTCGCATGACCATTAGGGGTATCTCTTTGACTGGGAAATCCGTTTTTGTGTTTTTGGCCATTTCAAAGACAGGCATGATTTGATCACAGATTTCTGGATAGGTTTCACGAAAAGTGCGACCCATGAAAGGATGAGCCTTCCCTGAAGTCTCGGCGAAGCCTTCATTGTAGATGGCGACCTTGTCAGGGCCCCTTGCAACCACGTTAGACTAGGAAATACTTGTCAATGGACGTGGTCTATACACACCAGTAAAGGCAACTCGGCTGTTTGTCCGCAAAGATTTGGTAGGTATAGAGGCGCAAAGCAGTCCCCCACGACTGGATCGGACCCAGTAGCGTACAATGCCATTGTACTGATCGGAAGAAACGCACGTGACCGGTATCTGGGATGTCCAGCGTCCAGTCAACGCCGTCTGGCGATGCAGGGCCTAGCGGCGTGTTGTTATAATCCATCTCATCGTCAGTGGTGGAGGGAGAATCTTGGACGCACCTCCGGCGACCAGGGAACTTTCAGATATTATTGTTCTCTGCGCGGATCGTCGATCTGTCGCTCTGCTTGTGGCTGCGCTAACGGTTCGAGACTCGAGCCGACGAGCCATGTTTACCAGATCCCATGCAGAAACGGTTTGTATGTAAATTTATGCTCAAGTTGTGCAAAACGTAGACGCAGTCGGCTTCGGCTCGGGAAAATCCCGCGCGAGCTTCCAAATGCATCACCGGTTCATTCTGACTCACCACTATTCTGTACAACAACCTATCACAACACTTTTCTATCATGGCCATTGTATAAACATGTAATCACCATTGAATAGGGCGTTCGAGACTCTCAGGCATTGGCTGAACACTTGGTGACTTGCCTTGAGCATTTGGAGGCATGAGTCAACCAAAGTGCGCACGACGAATGATTGGTCGCAGCACCACCAGGCCAATTATAATCCTGTGAATGTGGTTGTTGAACTACCAATGCTGTATATATCATGGCAGGTCATGCTCAAAAATTAGGTGCATACTCATTCAGTTTTCCGTTCTCTTGACTCTTTATCTTCTCTGTCAAAAATGGCCGCAGCAAGCACCGCATCTGGATCTACTGGTGTCACCAGTCAAGCCCCATCTCAGCCAGCGATTCAATCCAAAGCTATCCAAGGGACAACAGATAGCGAATCTGACCAAAGCTCTTCAAGCGATGGTGACGACGCTGCAAAGACTTCAAACAGCATATTTGAACCGACACATTGCCTCTTCTGCTCGAGCGTCTCTGGAAGCATCGACACAAACCTTGACCATATGTCCAAGTCCCATGGCATGATGATACCTTCACCGCACCAGCTTACTGTCGACCCAACAACTCTACTTGGATATCTACACCTCGTCATCTCAGTCTACCACGAGTGCCTGACTTGTGGCACACAACGGCGCAACACGCAAGCAATCAAACAACATATGCTCGGAAAAAAGCATTGTGCATTTGACATTTCTGACGTGGAGTCTGAATATCGAGAATTCTGGAACTTTGGAGAGGATGGGTCAGGGGTCCAGATTGATGGAGAAAGTATCACTCTGCCGTCTGGGAGAGTGGTCATGTCCCGTTCTGGACAGTCTACACAACAGCGTCAGAGATCATCTGAATCAGGCCCGATGTCATGGTCGCGATTGAATGCCTCGTCTTTGGAAGCTTCAAGTCCCAGCACGTCAGAGTCTAGCAATCAGCCATCCAACAAGCAAGCACTTACAAAGCAAGACCTCCGAGCAATCAATCTGGACAAACAGCTTGGTACGCTTCGAACCAGCGACCGTCTCGCTCTTGCACATCTGCCTGCTTCCGAACAGCGTGCCATATTGGCTACTCAGCACAGTCAATTACAAAAGGCAAGACGACAAGAAAGAGATATGCAAGCAAGACTCCAGCGAAAGAATAACCAAACATTGATGAAGCATTTTGTACCCGATGTTCCGGGACCGAAATTAGGTTGATTATGTAGATGAAAGTCGTAATAGAAGATTCTTGAGCACACAAGAAGTATCAGAACATTCCATCTTGTCATCACTCTGTCTTTGAGCATCCATTCCGTCTAGAACATGTTGATAAATACAACTTGAAAGAGTTGCACTGCAAAGAACCAACACTTTCACTTGGCGCATGTCATTTGACCCCTCCCTCCATCGCGAAACATTCTCCACTCAACGCGTCTCCCTCACTTCCACTTCCCATACCAAAATCACAGACTCAGATGCCGCGAACATTACCATGGCTCGCCAATCCCGCTCCTCCCAACCGCAAACCTCGCAACACAACAGCGACAGTTAAACGTCGCAAAGTCGACCCCTCACCGCCGTCATCTCCTCCCTCTGGCCTCGATGAATTCATCCGCACACCAAAGAGTAGCACTCGTCGAGACCTCACGGCACTACATTCGCCCTCAACTTCTCCACCGCCTGCACCTCCGAAGCAAGAGTTTATGCGACCGGGCTGGGAAGCAGATGATGGCTGGAGAATGGTGACTGACGAGTTCACGGCCACTGCGCAACTCTTCACTGCACACCTCGCACATGCCGAATATCGCCGTCAGAAAGAGTTGGCCAAAAACAGAGAAAAAGCTCTGGGTGGCGCAGATGCGATTGCCAGACCTGTGGTAGGGCAGTTGAGTAAAGAGGGACAGAGAAAGAAGCAAGGAGAGTTGCAGAGGCAGGGTGTCAAGGCTATCATGAAGGCCGAGGAAGAAGAGGAAGAGGATCCGTGGGTGGGCACGCAATTAGCGGGCTTGATGATGAGCCCGAGGAAGAGAGAGAGGTTGCAGCCCGTCAAGGTTGTAGGGAGAAGCAGTACGAGGGCTGCTGCTGGCTTTGATCGTGCAAGGCCATTGGATCTACGAGGCAGACCGCTGGACAGAGAACAGAGTCTGCCCGTCAAGAAGGAGATCAAGGCCGAGCAAGAATCAACTGATGACGACGATTTGGACGCTACTGGCCCCTCCAGATCTTTGTCTCGTCCTGGACGCTCAGAACCTCCAACTCCTACTCCATCTCGTCCAAACAGGGTGATCAAGCAATCTGCCAACCCGCGTACTACCAAACAACCGTCCCACCGCACATCATCGTCTACAATGTACTCTTCAGACCCCCCGGACAGTGCTACGCATAAGAAATGCGACAGCATCGACCGCGAAATATCACGTCCTCCACCAAAACGTACGACATACGAACCCACTGCGGTATCAGTCAAAACAGAACATTCTCTCCCAGCAGCGATCAAGACTGAGCCAGACTTTGGGTTCCCTTCATTTCCTTCGATACCTCAGCCCTCGCAGTCCGCTACATCAGCAGTTGCGCGCCGCAGAGAAGCGAGGTTGAAGCGTGAGAAGGAGGAAAAGAAGATCAAGACCGAGAACCAGGACTTGCACGAACTGCCTACTTTCCTCTTCTGATTGCACTTTTGAGCAAACAATTTCATTGGTTTGGACGGACACGGCGTTTTTGAATTTCAAATGATACCCCATCCCCTTCCTTCATCGCTCACCATAGCATTAATCAAAAACCAACCCCTCTACCACTTCTCCAACATAGGTCTAATATCAATCTCATTAGTAAACGCCCTCTTACTCTGCACATGCAAATTCCAATACGCCTCCGCAATAGCATCGGCTTCAATCTTCGCCTCCTTAGGCATATCCTTCAACCACTCTTTCGTCCTAGGGATATCAATCACACCATCGATAATAGCATGAGCTACATGAACTCCCTGAGGCGCAAATTCTCTCGCAATGCTTTGGGATAGTGCTCTCATTGCGTATTTGCCGGTGCTGAAGGCTGACATTAAAGCATTGGATTTTACACTTGCTGTTGCGCCTGTGAAGATGAGGGTGCCTGGGTAGGTTGCGGCAGAGTCGGCAGTGTGGGCGAGGAGGAGAGGTAACACTTGTTGGGAAAACAGAAAAGCACCTTTGCAGGAAACTTCATAGCCACCTGTAAATTCCTTCTCTGTTAACTCCAGAAGAGGCTTCCTCGCAAACGGGCCACTGGCATTAAACACAGCAGCTGCACATTTGTCTCCGTATTTTTCTTTGATTTGGGATATGGCGGAGGAGATGGATGTTGCGGAGGATACATCGGTGGAAATGCCGATGGCTTCTCCGCCTGATTTCTTGATCTCTTCGACCAGAGAGGTGTAGTTGTCGGGGTTGCGGGCGAGGAGGGCGACGGGGTAGGTGAGAGCGAATTTACGGGCGAGGGAGGCGCCGGTGCCGGGGCCTACGCCGGCGATTATTGCGAAGGCTTTGGACATGGTTGGTTTGGTTTGTATATGTGGGTTGTATGGTTGTGTAGTTGAGTGAGTGGGGCTGAAGGTAGAGTCGATGGTAGAGAGTTTCAAGAGCTTGAGTGTAGTGATCGATTTCTAGCTAGCGTCGAGGCCCCGAGAGGAGGTCTGGTATATATGTTCGATGTTGACTCAACACATCAAGGTTGATTTGAAAGCAATTGAAAGCTCCGAGGTCGATGTGGAGAGCTTGGTGCTGACGTGATTTGAGGAGGGGTCGAAGACGGGGATTGTGCTCCCTAACGCCGAAGCTAGAAATCTATGTAACATATTGTGACTGAGCGAAGACGCTGACATAATCGGTTGCGTGGCCCAATGGCAAGGCGCTTGACTACGAATCAAGAGATTCCAGGTTCGACCCCTGGCGTGATCATTTTGCTCTTACGATCATCGATAGGGGACATCTCTTTTGCTTCCTCCAAGGCATCCATGTTCTGTTTTGTCGTGGGTCGTGAAAATTTTGACTTGGAAGGAACGAAGAATTTTGGGGGAAGCTTCGATCGTGAATGGCTTCCATTTGCGTTGACGTCGATGGAATACAGCAGAGTGAATGGAGATCCGGAATGAGTAAACTGCATTCGATTCTTGTCTCTCAGCAAGCTGTCACGGGTTATTGCACAATACAGGTGGTGTAGAGATGGATATCCTGTTCTATAATATGTGACATTGTTTGCGAAGTCAGGGTTGCTTCTCACTCAGAGTGGATGTTACATGGAATCGGTGGAATTTCGGCTCCATGCCATGCCATGCCACTACTTCTAGCTAACATGCCATTCTATGTCAATTATCTAGTAGAATAATGCCAATGCCAACCCCATCGTCGTCATCGCCGTAACCCTATCCTTCTAACGTGTCACTCTATCCTTTATAGTCCTCCTAGTTCTCCTTACCGTCCTCCTCTCCTTTATTAATAGGTAGATTAACCTCCTTAAGGTAGAGGTTCTTC